>VDFB02256088.1:0-146375 GCA_007258455.2 Sequoia sempervirens
TAAACATGCATTACCTTTCTTAAAATCATAAACTACTCCTTGTTTATGGAACTAAAAGCAATTCCTAATTTTGAATAATCCGTAGTTATTCTTTTAGAAATTCGTTCTAAAGTATGAAGAATAAAACCAATCACCACTTCCTATCCTTGTACATTCTAAAGATATGATTTCAGACTTTTATTTAGAAACTTGTTCTAAAGTATGAAAGAAGAATAGCATGGATATTTAAATTCAGAATTATATTTAGAATTTCGTTCTAGAATATGAAGAAGAATAGCATGCCTGGTATATGCTTCTCCACAGATGATGATCGTGAATGAGTCTGCTGCACTTTTAGCTTCCAGCCAAAAGACCTCCAACCACCTCTCTCACTGATAATGAACTCTTAAACATAGCTGAAAGATAATCTCAGCCCCTCACTGGTAAACTTAGAAATGGTGCATAACAGAGATGATTCTTTGTCAATGTGAATTATACTCTCAGAATATGATGAATGCTCTTAGAATATGATGAATGCTGTCACAATATGATGAATGCTCTCACAGCAAAATAAAACTCTCACTCATAGCTAAAGAAGAATACTCAGAAATTAGTTTGAAACCTTTAGAGTATGAGCAAACTCGAATACAAAAATTGTGTGAAATAGAATGAGCTGAGCGGCTCTTATATAGGCTTCCTGCTCAACCAATTCCCTCTTCTAATGGTGTCCAAGCTGCCAGCAGGGTTTTTGAATAATTCAAACATGAAATGTGGCAAACCCTAGAGAAGATTCAACTTCTTTTTGTGACAACAAATGAAGAATAGTTCATTTTGCACATGATAAAACCCAAAAATATGACACCTACAGGAAATGGTGTGATTCAACAGGTATAGATAAATGATGATAAATACAGAGAAAAAATCCCTCATTCTATGCACACCACACTTCCTACTTCCCAGGCTGCAGTTGACACCATTCAAGCCGTGATTCAATGCTGGTCTTGGTCACGCGCTTCTACAGGCGTGTTTCATTTTTCACGGGAATTCCTTCATTTCCTTTTATTTTATTTTTCTAAAGTTTCTCATAGTTTGAAATGAAATATTTCTAGTATGGCGTGATCTGGCCAAAAGCATTCGATTCAATTTAAAGACATAATATTTTATTTCATGGAGTTAATCGACTTCCATAATTTCAAAGAAATATTTAACTTTGAGAAAAATAAAGTCTCTCATTTCCCAATTTCGATTTCCATTCTACACTTTATGATATTCATATAAAGTGCCTTTTGACTTAATCGATTTCCAATCCTTTATTACAAAAAGTAACATATATTTATATATATATAGTTTAGCTTGACTTTACATAATATATATCTATGTATATATATTTAAAGTTAATAATTTAAATAAACTTATATACATATATATATTTTTTAAAAAGTATATTATATATATATTTTATATAATATTAAATATATATAAATACCTTTACATATATATATATACACACATACATAATTAATTGCAAGGTACGTATACTATGAGCCAATCAACATACTTTCATTATACGTACCTATGTATATGTGTATATGTAAATTCTGAGGAAATGCCAACATAATATTATACATATTCACGTATATACGATAGGTTGGTTGTGGGTATGTATACAATTATATTTGCTTGTATATTTTCCTATACGTATACGTATTCATAAATGTATTTATATCGATGCACTCGTACGGCATATCCATTTGCTCTCATACGTTTGCATCGACATGAATATACTTATGGATACGTATATATACTATATACATGTATCCATGCCCGCCTCCTAACTAGTAACATAATTCCATAAACAGTTACACAGGCAAGCATCACTTATTCATGCATTCAAAAGAAGATACGACTCCTAGTGTTAACAAACAAGCCTACGGATGACTTAGCCACAACTTAAATTGACTTAGCTTACTCATTCTATAGGATGTGTGTGTATGCTCAATTGGTACTTGTTACTGTTTACCCGACCAAGCTCCTCCCCGAGTGATATCTCTCCTCTCCCTGGAGGAATGAACCTGTTTCTTGTACATCATGACATGACAACAAAAGTCATATGCTCAAAACAAGGCAGTATACATAAAACATCACAAAAAGTTAGAATAACATTATTCGATAACTTATATGCCACATTCATTCAAGAATTACATCAATAGAAACAAATGAGACAATCATTTTAAATAGGACACATTCATTTGATAACAAGAACAATATTTTTTATTTATCTAAAAGATTCAAACATTACAATGCATATCCCTATGTAATATTAGCTATACAATCGGGGTGTAACAGTGGTTGATGGATTCTTGGACTTGGGGTACCATGGTACCTTGATGGTGTAGAAGTGGATACATTTCCACTCATCACTGCTGCTAGTGTATTGTTTGTTTTTTTTCTTTGATCTTTTTTCATCTCATACTCAGCAAGAAGGGCCTTCATCTCTCTAACCATCTTAGGAGTCGAGTTAGGGCATATATCCACATTTTGTCCAGGTATTTTGGCAGTGTGATATTTTAATCTGTTGATTCCTCTTGTCGTCCATTTGTTGCATTCAGTACATGTGACCTCACCCTTTTTATTTCCTGGTATCCCATACTTCCATGTAGGGTCTTTTCTTGTTCCCCTTGGGTTTGAAGTTGACATTGTTGGTTCAACATGAAAAAGAAAATCATAAAGGGTTTGGTAAAAAATTAGCAAATAAATGATAATCAAACATTTGCAAAAAATAGAATTCAAAACCAAGCTAAAAATACTAGGAAATAGGCTATTAAAGGAAATAGAAAAAAATTTGGCAGCATCTCCCCTTGTTTTTCATGATTTTTCTAATTTTCAATTAAAGAAAACAAAAAGAATGAGAAGTTAAATCACTTACTTGGCTCTAATTTGATCTCCTTCGCTTGTCTTCTCCACTTCCTCCAACCTTACATCGAGTTGCAGACCTATTTTGGGAAAAATGGAGGAGTAAAATGAAAGAAGAAAACAAAAAAAGAGGTTTTAAAACCCCATTCTTTAGCTACAATCGCCAACACGAGTCCAAGCACGGAACTCAAGAGTCCGAGCCCAAGACTTGCGTGAGTCCCTTGGACGGATTCGGGAGTCTGTGCCTAGGACTCTCCCAGACTTGACTCTCGAGTCTATGCTGAGTTGACTTGGCACGACCTGGAACTCATGATTTTGTCGAGTCTACGACGAGTCCATTCGAGTTTTCCAACTTTGATAATAGGAATTGGATGGGAAATATGATAAGTCTTCCCTAAGTTATCCATCTAAGCCCAAGAACAGATATGTTACCCTCTTGGCCCCAAGAGGTAGACACATAATCATCCAATATGGGGTGGCGTGCTTAGGGGATACACTTGTACCTGCTTTCCCTATCCATCCTTATGCATCCCTCTTGTGATTGAAACTCCTCAAGTCTACCCCAACAACCAATCCATGCAAAAGTTTGGGAGAAGGCTACCATAGGAGGCTTGTTGACATCCTTTCCCTAAGCCCAAGGGCGGACACTCACCCCCTTGGCTCCCAGTGGTAGACACACCATCATCCACCGTGGAGTGGTGTACTTAGAAAGAAGTCTAGTACTTGCTCAACCTATTGGTATTTTCTCTGTTCCTCCTCATGGTTGCTTGATGAGTAAAATAAATACAAACGGTGATAATAACAAAATATATCAGTACATACAATAATCATGATAGAGCATGCCACAATAGCTATTAACACATAAGATAGCTATATTCACAGCAGCAACTGTAATAATTTCTGATCCCACTCTTGTGTGCAGATGACTAACTCAGATCTACTCGATTGCCTTAATATTCTGTGACATTCATGGCCTGAATACTGAGTGCAATTCTGAAGATGTTCGCTGGTCTAATACTCTGAAGATATTACTTCTTTTGCTCATCCGATTCTGTCCCATTTACTATTTGTGCATCCGCCTTTTAATCTGATTATCTTCCATTCTCCACTACTCCTGCTATCTGAATGCAGACTTATTTATTATTCCTTGATGATTCGATGCTCTGTTCTGACTTCTTATTGATTTTCTTTTCCATGATTATATCTGCTGTTCTCCCCTCTCCCATTCACATCCACTTATTTACCTCTTATATGTCTTCAAAGAGGGTAAGAGACATAGCCTTTCACAACGATCACCACCTTTTATGAAACATACAACTCTTCAAACCACTCTCAGTCTTTCAATAGCACATCACACTTTTGATGAATTATTACCTTGCTCTAATAAATATCACATCCCTTTATAAATGCTGCCCTTGGGTATATACAGATCAATGCTTTTAATAATCTTTATTCACTGCTATATTGGATATTTAAGCAGATCGTACCATTTGTAATATCTTTCATAATTGCCTTACTAACAAACTCTTCTGTCTTATTTATATGCGTACTATGTGCTTCAATTGAGGGAGGTCGGCCAAGCTAAACCATTTAAATCTTTTAAATGCATTTGTCCAACCATAAGGTGGTCGGCTCTATTTAGAAGGCCGGCCTTTCTAGGGAGTTGGCCACTTCGAATTATATTTAAATCCCCTTTGTTTTGGTGTAATGTCTTCATGAGTTGGCCTTATTTTTTTTGTGGGAGATATATTCCCATGTTGGGGGCATGACATAAAAACACCCCAAATTACTGAGAAACATCTTATATCAGATTGGTAGTCATACTGAAACATGTATAGGTTTCAAATAGAAACCCAAGCTGCTGGTATAGTAAGTACAACACCTCCATTAAACACACAAACTTTAATAAAAACCTCTGAAGAGATCCAACAGCAACGCCAAAATATTTGACATGTCAAAATACATCAAAAACATCCATCTTAGCAATAAATTGGAGAATCTTCACTTGCAGGGCACAATTGTGACTTCAAGATGAAATCACCAAATCCAACTAGGAGGGTTTTCATCTCTGAAACTAGTATTTCTAGAGGGTTTTCGTCTTCAAGAAATATGAGAAAACTCAAGTCTTACTTAGAGCAAATGCAAATACGAAAAATGGTTACTCTTTTCTCTTCACAGTTCTTGGAGAATCTTCACTTGTACGACACAATTGTGACTTCAAGATGAAATCATCAAATCCAACTAGGAGGGTTTTCATCTCTGAAACTGGTATTTCTAGAGGGTTTTCGTCTTCAAGAAATATGAGAAAACTCAAGTCTTACTTAGAGCAAATGAAAATACGAAAAATGGTTACTCTTTTCTCTTCACAGTTCTTCCTTTTATAGCTTTTTTGCTCCTTTTTCAAGAAAACACTTTTTGCTTTTTCTTTGTTTTTTTGAAAAATGCTTTTTTGTTTTTTCGTGGCTTTTCTGGAAAAAACTCTTTTACTGTTTTGTTGCTTTTTTTTGAAAAAGTGCTTTTTCCTTAATAAAATAATATAATGTGTCGTTATGAGCACTTTTCATCATCTTAAGCTTAGCAACACTTTTTCTACACACTTAGAACAACCTTTTATATAATTAAATGTAAGCTGTAAGCTGTCAATTAAAATGTTAAAAAGGTAAACTTTTGACAACTTAATTATTTAATTTACTTTTCCCTTTTTGATGTCGATTAGCTTACAAAAAAATATGGAAAATAAGCTAATGGCCAAATATTTGCTTACGTGCGAGGAGGGGACAGAACGAAACTTTTCTTTTTTAGTGATAAATCACTCAACTTCAATATCTGTCTGAAAAGCAAATGACCCCACATCTTGATATTTCACCATCTGAAGCTGATGATAGATACAAAGGTATACCTTTCTTTTTGTGTCATTGTGAAGAAGGTTTATTCATTTAAGCTGCTACGGCCTCCAAATTCTTCAAATCCCTTAGCTCAATTCCATGCTACAACAAATCGCTCATTCAATTTAAACTTTTATGGGTAAATTGTTTTCAGTCTCTTGTGCCCTCATCTTCCTTATGCTTGGCAATTTTCTCATTTCAGTTTGACTGCAAATGAGTCCATCTAGTTTGCCAACTTCCTTTATTACTTTCGATGTTGACATCATTTCCCCTTGCCAATTTTCTTCCACTTGTCATTCTCTCCAATTTTTGTAGTTTCTCTAATTTTTTCAGTTTAATTTTTCCAAGTTTATGCCTTGTTATATTATAAAATCTATATATTATATTTATATATTGAAACTTCTTCAATTTCTCTGGACTTAATGGGTTTGTAGCCTCCATCAGATTTCTTTTACAAAACCATTAAGTCTACTTCTCATGCATCAAGAGAAACAGCATACAGTGAAGTTGGCTTAAAATTCTTTTTCACTATGCTTATTAAGTCACAAAATATACCAAAGTCCACATTTTGGCAATGCTCCACATAACTGAAAAGTGAAAACAAAACTATTAAGCACTAAAGCATATTTATTTGCAGTACTTTTCCAAAGCCAACTACTCATGGAAGGGCTTAAGCTTACTACTGTTGACAAAAGTCACCATTACCACAATTACCTGCCCTTGCAGTTCACACAGCTTAATGGCTCCTTTATGTGTGATCTGATGTGCAAGATATGATCCTTGCTGCCTGATCCTCAGCCTGCCTAGATGTGCTATGCATCTGCTTTTATATAACATGATCAACCTTCATGGAATTCCTTACTGTAAAGATTCATGTCATGCCAAACTTTTTGACTCTATTTCTGCACCTTTTGAGTGTAACTTGACAGAAACCTTGCTTCATCCAACTTCACAAAATCCTCCAAAATTCTTTGAGAATTCTTCTTCAGTAAACTCATTGTGATAGCAGCTTGCAGACTAGGAACTGAGTGCTCCAAAAACAAAGAAGGAAACCCCTGAGCACCAAAAAGATCATGACAACATTACAAAGGGATTGCAAAGGCTCTATCATGTAGTTGTGAGATACAAACAGAAATACTATGGAAAGAAGGATGAGTGAAGACATATCTGTGAGTAGTTGTTTTGATTCAGTGATTATCTCCGATAGCCTTCTTGATTGTTTTGCTTGGCTCATTAGTTTTTCTGAGTAGACCTCTAAGCCTCTAAGCTGAAGTTTAATCATTTTGGCTGGTTTAAGAGACTGTTAGGGGAGTGGTAAGGCAAGGTGGTTTGTTTTGTTGTGATGCTGGCCATGGCTTTCTTTTATGCATGAACCTGCTGAGTTGCCTTGTTCAATTGCCTCTTTTGGTTTTTGGAGATTAGAAGAACCTCTGTAGCCTTAGTTTGATTGACCAAATTGCAGTGGCTATAAGATAGGTAGCCTACACAGTCTAAATGTTTTCCATTACTTTTCAGGAGTTGACTTATGCATTCAGACTGCTGGTGCAATAGGTTGACTATTATCTTCATAAGGCTATTGGGAGTATCGCTATCCTTGGTCTGGGAATGCAGAAGGGCAGAGTTAATGTTGGAGAGGGTGAGGTGCAGCTGCTCCTTATAAGGATCCTTGGGAGTTAGGGAGGTACCACTTTGGTGAGTGGCTACTGGATTGTGATAGCTAGGTGTACATTATTATTTTCTATTCCAGGTAAATATGAAGGAGAAGATTCATCTTGGATAGTGGGATTATGGAAATCCCTTGGTTGATTCGGGACAGGCAACAAAATGAGGGATGGGAAGTGCTCTACCAGTGGGGCATAGGAACAGCTACCTGGGGTTGGGTACTTAAGTCAGCTTGATATGATCACCTTCATTCTTGTAAGGATGGAAGCCAACGGAAACATTAATTTGAGTCCTTGGGTGAGAAACATTACCTCATGTTGGAAATAAGTCTTTGAGCTGAGGATTCAGAATTGGTGCAGCCTCTTCCTTGTCCACATGGATGAGTTGATTTTTTTGCTGCAATTTGGAAGCCTGTTGGGGCCTGATTGAGTTTGCATTTTTCTTACAAAAGCCGTTTTCTTTCATATGTAGACTTTAAGGGGTGTTGCAGGGGAGTGCAAAAGCTTACATCTGTAATATTGAAGCTCCCCGTTTGTAGATTGTCATAGATGATTCCTCAAACACTTGTGTGTCCATGGTTACAAATATTTTACTTGGTGGTGGCAGTTCATATCCTTATTGGATTTAAATGAAAGCCCATAACTTGAATTTGATACCTATTTTCCAATTGTTTGCTATGGTGAAGTCATTCATGCTGCTAGGGATTTTAGTAGATTTGTAAGAGTTGTAACCTTGCTGTTTCCTGAATATTATTTTGAATGAGTTTTATAATATGCTCTTTTGAATGCTTTTTATTTTCAAATATTCCTACATTTCTCCCATGCCAAATCTGCTAGAAAATACAAAAGAGAACCAGGATGGAAAGATCTTGAAAGTGCTGAAGTAGGGAGCTGTGCAGTTTTCATCTTTTTTTTTGTTCTGGTATCTACTCAATTTTCCACCAAGGAGCCAAGGTTGAAGGAAGAGGTCATATGATTCGAAATTGTATTAGATAAAGGGCATTTGAGGAATAGAGGGTCTATACTTTCTGTCGTTAGATGGGAAAACTGAGCAGCCTATCCACCCTTGTTTTGAACAATGGTAGTGGTTAGAATTTTATCATTAATTAGAAGCCATAAAAAGCATGATTTTTGGCCGAGACTTGATTTTCTAATGACTTCCTCATTTGAGGTCTCAGTCACGAGTTGGGCTGATCAAGTGTGCATAACTGATCCTGCCACAGATTGGCTAGTGTCTGAAGTGGCCCATTTACATGCATAAATTTCTGCACATGAGAAAACTTTCCAGTTGAGAAGCTGAACTTTTATTTGAACTATTGCCCAACCAAAAACATTCTGATAGGATTAAAGAGCATCCAAATTCCGTCGGTGATTTCTTAAATCCCCCTTCACATGGTCAGCTACATGGACAAGACTATCCCTTTCCATTTCATTTTGTATCTTCCTGTATCCCATATGATTGAAAGATATGTAGTTAATCTGTGAACTGGACCTAATTGGATTTGTGTGTGTTCCCCTATCTGCCACTTCAGCTTCCCTCAACAACAACATTCCTTTATGAAGGTGGCTGTCAATAGGAGAGAGGTTAGGACCAATTCCCGTCTTGGATAGCCAAGTCTGTGCTTGGCAGATATTTGTGTTTGACAATTTCAGCCCAAGGGGTATTTGGGTATTTTAAAGACCTCTACGCCGATTTCATAGCCATAGTTTGGTTGAAAAGCAGATTTCTGACGTTGATTCTTCCATCTGTTTTAGGCTTTTTGATAGTCTGCCATGCCACTAGAGGGTGCTCGAGTGAGTTTCCACACCCTTTCATATCTTATCAATTGTATGCAACCTGCTAAAGAGAGACATTTGTTGGACCAGCAATTAATTGTGTTTTGAATTTTGCTTATTGTATGATTCCAGACTTATTTTTATACTTACTGTGGAGGGGGAAGCCAAGATATCTGTGGGGATGAGTCCTTTTCTTGAATCTTAGAATTATTAGAATTTTAGATTTGACATTCTGACAAGTATTTAGAAAAAAGAACTGTAGATTTGCTGCAATTGATGAGTTGCCCTGAAGCTGATTGGTAGTTTGAGAGGATTGTTCTATTTTTCTTGGTTTCTGACAACATAGTAGTGGAGAGGAGAAGAGTGTCATTTGTAAGTTGGTATACTGTGAATCTTGAGCCTTTTTCTACTGCACAGAGACCCTGGGTTTTCCTTCGATGTTGTTTGGCTATGAGCCTATGAGCATTCAAAGAAGAGTCTCATTCATGATGACAAAAATTGTCATGATCCTTGCGTAGAAGAAAAAGGTCTACCCAGATATCCATTGGCAGAAATTTTGAAGTTGGGGTTGCTGATGCAACAGTTGATCGACCCTATATGTGCCTCATTGAAACCCATTTTGAAAGATTTGGAAAAGAAATTGCCAGTTGCTTCTATGATAATATTTAGTCATGTCTAACTTGATGAATAGACTGGGCCATTTTTGAATTTTACTAGAATTTAGAAGCTCTTGGAAACATTGTATATTATCTGTCTTCCTTGGACAAAAGCTGATTGGATCAGATTGAGTCTGGTTTCTACTAGCTATAGTTTTAGATATAATTTAGAGTTTAGACCATATTGCAGGGAGCTATAGTTCTGAACTGATCCATGTTTCCTGCCTTCCATTGCTTTGGGATGAGAACCAGCAGGTTTCATTTATTTGTTAGTGGCAGTGCCTTTCAAAATTCTAGAGGCCTTCAGAGTCCAAAATTGGTTCATTTTGTTGATTTACAAGTCCATGTTTGTGAAATCTTGAGGGACTGTAGGTGATTTTGTGGACAATTTGTTCAATTCTTTTTTCATCCCCTATACCCACCAGGTTTCAGAGCTGTGTGCTTGTGATCTTTAATCCCTCGTTCATGTCCATCTATTTGGCCATGTTGGGGGTTTGCAATTTGGCCTTTGAGATGAATTTGATTGGATCCTTGCTAGATCCTGGTTGATCTGTTTTTCTGTTTTGTTCCTTACTGACAATGGGCTGCAGCTCTTATTGATTTGGTTCTAGCAGGTCTTCTTCCATGAGTGCTTCAAAGAGTTTTTGCAAAGGGATGTGGTTCTGTGATTCAGATTGGGCCACCCCTCTTTTTTGTGAACTTTTTCAGTTTACTGGATTGATTGATGTCTTCCTCATGTTGTTTCAGGTCCTGGAGATTTTTGTGTGTGGTGAGTTGAGCAGTAGCTTTTGTCTTTACCAGGTCACTAGGCTTGTGTTCATTCATCTCCTTTGGCTTCTTTGAAGGGCAAACCCTTGTCAGGTGGCCATACTTATGGTACAACCTTCATCCAAACGAAATATTTTCATAATGAAGAGGTCACTCCCATTCATTGCAACCCATATCTAGAATGATTCAATCAGGATGAGATTGGCCTAAAATTTGAGAATCCTTGGATTCCTTGTGGATTTTGGCTAGTATTCATTTGGGAGATGTGGGGGTTTTACCCAAACTGGAACTGTGCTGGGCAGTTTAATTGGATTGAAAACAGAGAGGCCCACTGTTTCATGAACAAGCCTGATGTTTTGAGAAACCAAGGTCCCCATTGGATATCTTATCCTTTTCTGATTTTGAGGCAGAGATTGCCAAGAAGTAGCTATTTTCCATCAAGAGAAAATCTATTGGGCCATTGGGTTGCCAGTTTTCTTGGACCCTGAACTTCAAAGTTTTTGGCCCAGGGAATGCTTCCATGAATCTACAGATCAGAGATTTTCCTTGATTATTCAGATTTGTTGTTCCATTTCCTCCATTGAGAAGGAAATCTTAGGGAGGGTCTCTCTTTTGAAGTGGCAGCCATTTGCTTTTGGAAATGGTAAACTGGGTTTGTTATTCAGCAAATGACATGTTGAGAATGAAGGATTTGAGATACTCCTTTTAGATCTGATAATGTTCATGTGATACTGTGGCTTTGAAGCTTTTGAAGGGGCCGGTTTGTTGTACCCAAACTAATTTTTTTGGTTCATTAAGGCACTTTGCTTAAAAGAGTCTAAACCTTGCTAGAATTATGTCAAAATACAGTTTTTGGGCAAGTCAAGTATGGACTTTGGTCAGTGTCATGTCAATCATCAGCAGCAATTGGTTAGTACCTAGAGGTCAGAACCTGAACTTGGAACTCAAAGTAGGATACGTGATGATGGAGAAGCACTTTACGATGAAATTATACTCCTACAAGGTCAAATTAGTGGCCAAAATAGTGTTTATGAAGGATGAAACAAATGAAGATTTCAAGCAGAAAGCAGATCTGTGCCACTGTAGCTCAGGGACACCCTTCTTTTTGAAGGCCCAGATCTTGTTGTATGTGCTTGCAAATATGCTCAATCTCTTCAAAATTAGTCTGGCTTTCCGACGAGCTATCAAGTGAGGTCATCCAAAGTGTAGAACTCCGACAATTGACGTCAGAAGCTAAAGATACGAGGAGGTTATAAGTCACAGAGGCTGTCAAAATGCAGTTTCTGCACCCTTGTAGCTCAAGGGCGCCCTTGAATTTGACTCCCCAAATGGAGGAATTTGCAGATACTGTTTTTCTGAGATCTTTTCTAATCTAGTCTAGCTTCGCAACGCACTAGTTCGTGAAGTAATCCGACATTTTGAGTGATCATGGTAGAGGATCTACTGAGCACGTAAACCAAAGGGTGGAGAAATGTTGAAATACACACTTGTACCTCTGTAGGCCAGGGGCGCCTAGCCTTTAGGCCTGCCAGATGGGGTTTTTAGCATTCACAGTCTTCACGAGACTTGTGCGCAATTACTCCAGCTATCCAACGAGTCCAGCCATCAGCCTTTGAGATTTGTCAAACACCCTTACATGAGAGGTCAGTGTAGGATGTTGAAGAGATCAGACAACTAGAAAAATGACTAAGTATGGAAAATGCACATCCCCTTGGAAAAGGCGCCCATCTTTTTGAGGTCTTAGAAGTAGTTTTCTCGCTTCGTCACCTCCAGAGACATCTCTTTTGAGTTGATCTAGCTACACTGAGAGATTGATGTTTCACGAATCGGAGCACCCCAGCTCCCGATGTCAGGGGTCAAAGTATGGTATTCGGATGAAAGTTACACTTTTGTCAAATTAGTGATTACACCTTCACAAGCTAGGGGCGCCCTTGCTTTTGGGGTTCCTAATGCAGCTTTCAAATGTCTTACATATAGTCGTTGGATGCAGAATTCTTCCAATCACACAATGAACCTATCATCCAGTTAGCAGGGTTCATTGTTAATCGGTAATGGCAGTTCGAGGCGTCAGATGGAAAAATGGAGAAATGGCTAAGTTTGGAAACCTTGCATCAATTTAATCAAAGGTGCCTAATTTTTTGAGGTGTCAAACATTGATTTCAGCAGTTGTAGCTCCCAACAGACATTTCATCCTTGCTTAGCAGGCTTAACGATGGATATCTTGGCTCAGTCACAGCTTCACTCAGTCACCCGGAAATCAGAGCTGAACAGGGGCGACTGTAACTTTCAGTGAGCTATAAAGTAGGAAGTTAGCGAAAAATCTCATGACTTGTGCAAACGGATGCCTGGAGAGTTAATTTTTGACTTTTCAGAATCAGTATGCTGAGATTGTTGCTAATTTATCAAAAATAATATTAAATTCTACTTTTTGCATGCAAGCTTCAAAATGGGCGATTTTCTTCAATAATTTATTATTGGCGCCCTTTTGTAATATTTAATTACAAAATTGCATGTGAGGAGAACTGAATATTTTATTATTATTTTGTAATCTAGGACTCCGCGTTAGTCTCAGTTGAACTGGAGGGTGTCCAATCAAAATCTTTCTTTTGTTAATCATGGTTTAAAGCTTGCAGTGGTGCTATTATGGTACGATTTTCTCTATTTATGCAAGCATGGCGTCCATTTCTTATTCATCTAGCTTGAGCAGAGGCAAATTTCCTTTAGAGTCGAAGACATCAAGAATATTCTTTTGCAGGTACAAGTCCAGATTTATTAGCAAACATCAAGAATATTCTTTTGCAGGTACAAGTCCAGATTTATCAGCAAACATCAAGACAAGATGGCTATTTTAGCAGAAGAAAAGCATTAAAAACTTCTATCTTCTATCTTATATTCTTCTATTTCTCGTTTTAATTTCTTTCACATGTTCAAGAATTCAGCGACTTTTGACAAAACAAATCATCTGGGTTGGTTTAGCATAGCTTCCTCTACAAAACCCATGTGCTAGAATTTTTCAGGCAAATTTGTTCCAGAGCATCGATTCTCGAGGCTTTGATTTTCTCAACTAAAATTCCTTTGCATGGTGAAGTAGAAGTCCATAGTTTTTGAATTTGACATTGTGGGTTGTCTTAGAATCATCTTTTGGACAAAACCCATGTTTCAATTTTTCTTGGAAAAATTACCCCCCCGTAGCCCCTTGTTGCCCCTGGTTGCTTTTTTCGAAAAAGCATTTGCATGTCAAGCTAAAAGGCAATTTTTTGCAATTTTGACATTGTGGGTTGTCTTAAAAACATTTTCTGCACAAAACCCATTTCTTAGAATTTTTCGCAAAAATTGCCCTCCGACAAGGTATTTTTAGCCTTATCACAAGACCTTTTAGCTTCTGGAGAAAGTTGTCAGAACATAGCCGTGTTTATAGTCAACGGGCGAGTTTTTCAGAATGCAATTTACGTAGATTGAATTCGAAACCAAATTGGTCTTAATTCATGATTTCATCATAAAAGTTGACACCGATTTGTATCAAGTGCATCTAAAGGGTTGACAGGCATAGTCACTCAAGTCCAGATGGTTTCATGCCTAGTATAGCTGGTAGCCTTCCAAGGCTAGTTTAGAGGGTTGATACCATTTGAATTCTGTTTGTGTAGCAAGTTGGTTTGCATTTCTCACAACTAGAGGGTTTGCAGTCAAACTTCGTAGTTTCATCATGCAACACTCTTTCATAGAGAAAAGCGTGAAAAATGTGGGAAGCGTCAGAGACATAAAGTTGCAGAAGAAATAGTGGCCATCACTTTAGTTACGGAGCCGCTAGAGTTACTAGTCAGTGAAGTGCTAGTTTGAGTGTGCAAAGATTTCCAAGATTGCTCAAATTGCTAACAAGCAGTGAATTGATAGTTGAGATGTGACGACCTTTAGATGCTGACGCAGTCATCAACCTCATGGAGGGGTTAGTTGCTCGAGATCACGGTCAGTAGACTTCAGTTCCCACCTTTCAGGATAGACATCAGACACAATAGTTAACTCGACACTTCTTTCCGAGTTAACTTGTTGTTCCACATCTCATGCATGTCTATCTTGGGATTATCTATGTTCACTTGGAGTTTCTTTTAGGGTTTTCGTTAACTAATGGTAGTATTCCAATTAACTTGCTTTCAATAAGGATATGCATGCTTGCACATTGTCCATTTAGATTAGGTGTATCGGTTAACTAATGGTAGCTTTCCAGTTAACTGTATAGTTTTCTTTATTAAGGTTTAGCAATAAATCTTGCATGTATTGCAAGACTGTAGTTGACTCAAGGTGATTTTAGGGTTCCCTACACCTTTAGATGTCTATAAATAAAAGCTTTCAGCTCATTTGTAAATAAATTTTGCATGAGAGAGTAATATATGCTGTGCCCACCTTGCCTGTAATATTGCTTATTTTGTATTTGTTCACAAGTATTTATTATGATGATGAATTGTTATGCCACTCGAGTTTCATGCATATCCTAGTTAGATATAGTGGCTAGTTTGATTGTAAATTGTATGCGTGTTTCGTCTATGCAATTTACTATCCTAGTTGGCTATCCTTTGTGTTGTGTTTCTAATAAGCCTATTCAAATTGAGCAAATAGTTGTGCCCACCTTGCCTTCACGTTGAGAATCTGTACTTAAAGCTTATCATATGATGTGTGTGATAATAAACCTATTTAGACAAGCAGATAGTTGTGCCCACCTTGCCTTCACGTTGTGAATCTATACCCGGTTTATCATGTAAGATCATTCCCACTCCGTTTCCTCATGCTCTGATTTCTTGAGGAGATTGGATAATTTAAGCTAGTTAGTTTTGAGTTGTAGTTAAGACTTATGAAACCAGAAAATCTTTGGCTGCAACACTCGAAGTTTATCTTAACCTTGTGCCTCTTTCAGCTGAGACAAAAAGATAGGAATTAGTTTAGTTTACTTTTTCAAGCATTTTGTCCGCACAACGAGGGAGCTTCCCCTCCTAATTTGAAGAGCACTCATCACGTAGTGTGCATAGCTGTCTGTACCAACCTGCACTCTAGAGGTGTTAGTTGTTACGCCAACATGGTTGAACTATGATCTTTGAGAGGGGCAAAGAAGTGGGAAGGAGGGTTGTTGCAATAAAAAGATGGCAGTTGGGGGAGCATTAGAGATATATCTGTCTAGTAGTTATTAGGTAGCATATTTTCATATTGTCACTTGTATTTTAGTCCTGACTTGGCATTAGTGATCCTTCTATGTTCTATTACTCTGATGTATTCAGTTGTAATATCAATTGTATTTCCGATTCTCTATAGTTTTATAGTTTGATTAGTGAATACAGGCACATTCTTCCATGTATAAATGTGTTATATTTCTTGCAATCGAATTTTTAGCAGAAGTTCCACTTCTCTTAAATCTTTCTGTTTTCTCTCTGTAGTTTGGAAAGAGTCTTCATTTGCCTTTCTTTTGCTCTCCTAGTTTAATAAGAGAATGTAAGACCTGTCCATTAAGGTAAACCTTAAAGGTAGTAGATTCCATATATATATATATACATAATATTTTGCAATGGTGTACAGAATAGAGGTTCTAATTGTCTTCATTTTGGATATTCCCTTTCTCTTGTTTGACGAGGGTTTACTTTTATGTATTTTGGCTCTCCTTCCATACCAGACTTTCTTTATATCCAGAGCATGCCTGTTGACAGGTGAACGAATCATTGCATGATGCATTATCCTTAAAATGGCAATTGAGTTTTAAATCACAGTTGTACTTTTCCCCTTTGATGTATTCCTGTCTCAGAGAAAGCTAACACTTGATTTAAATAATTTCGCAGTTGCTGGTTTTATGTGTGCTTGGCTGGAATTGGTATCCAACTTGTTTAAGATTGTGATAAATGGAGGACCAATACATATGTAAGCTTGAGGAAGAAGACATATGTAGCTGAGTCCAGCAACAAGAGATTTGAAGTGAGTTTGCATACCAATGCTTATGTAATCTTGAGGAAGAAGACATATGTAGCTGAGTCCAGCAACAAGGGATTTGAAGTGAGTTTGCATTACTTGCAATCTGGAGATATGGTTAGCCCCTTCTTAAATGTTAAATGTGTTTTGAGCTGTAAAATCAGCATAAAAAATCTCAACTCCAAGTCCCCTGTGGTCTTGCATACCATCAACCTGCACTAGCTACACAAAATTTTATACATTCTAGAGTCTGGTTTTTAAAAATGGTGTAAATATAGAGATAGGTTTGTAGAGTTTGATCTTTAACAATGGTGTAATTTTAGATGGAGATTTTCTAACTATTGCTTTCAAACAATGTGTTCATCATAATCAGTAATTAGAACTTAGGTTGGAATAAAAACAGAAAGATCCTTTTATTTTGAAGTTCCTTTCAAATTTACAAAGAGAAACCAGGTCTAGCGAATTGAAGACAAGGAAAGAACTCCTGAGACTCATTTAGCTTGATTCCAAGAGTAGAAAGACAATTGCATTTGAGTATGTAGGATACTTTAGATTTTACAATTCAAATTGCTATGGCTTCTGAGGTGACATGCCCTTTAGGCAAATGAGAAAACATTTAATCTAACTTGCACATATTCTGTCATTTCTGAGAGGATTATCGTTAAACCTGATACTAGTGGAAATTGACAGTAAATCATAGGAATAAACTAATGGTTTGATGCCACTTGGTTGGTCTGCCTGTTGGTTAAAAGATTATTAATTGAAGAGGTTGTGTTCCTTATTTTGTTTCTAAATGTCTTTATAGGACATTGGATTTTTTTTTATCACACATGTTTGGAGTGATTTGCATTTTCTATATCAAATTTATGATATCCAAGGATGCCTATGTCTCTAAGCTAATAATACTGTATTCCATCTGCCAGGATGTCCCACACAGGATGATAGAAAACAGCATCAAGAAACTTAAGAGAGCCAGGAAAGGACAGAGAACTGTTGAACAGGAGGATGCTAAAACTCAAACAGTATCAAATATAGTTTCAAAGGTCATGAAAGAAAACTTACATACAGTTTCAGAATTGGGCATGCAACATAATACCATTGTGAATTGGATAAGCCCAGAGAGAGTGCAGGTTTCAGACTTCAATAAAATTAAGTATGACGATTTTGCTATGGATGAATATGTTGATAGTGATGAGAGTGATGATGAAGATGATGATGCTGATGAAAATAATGAGGATGAAGTTGAAGACAAGGACACAGAAATAAAATACTCAGGAAAGAAACTGGTGATGAACTATGACGAAGGTGCAGGTGTTGAAAAGGTATTTCAAGAACCAGAACAATTGTCTACAGTATTAGATGATGGTAAAAATTTGGTTGTAAAAATAGAGGTAAAAAATAACCAAAATGAAGGATCCTTGGCAAACAGAGATGATGTGAATGGAAGTGATATAACTGTAAAAAGGAGGAATAAAAATAAAAAAGTAGGGATGAAAAATAAAAGGTACAGGTTGTTAGACGTCAAGAAATTTCCTAGCTATGAAATTGGACCTGTAAGAAGTACAGGTAATGTTTTGTCATACAAAAAGGTTCCAAAAATGGCTTTTTGCCCAAAGGAGGTCAAGAGGATAATGGAATCAGGTGTACTTGCCCTGAAAAATGCACAGTCCCATACAATGCGAAAAATTATAGTGTTTTCTTCTCTTGGAATAAGACATGGATGTGAAGATATGTATGAATTGGACTTCAACTGTTTCAGTATTCTAAGGAGAGGAGAACCTTATGTATCTCAACAAGATCCTGGGGTACATTATCCTTATCATTAAAAACTTTATTATTATGTATGCATTTTTTTCAATGTTTTGTCTGTATTTAGACACTTGACAGGAGAACAAGTTGAATTTTATGCTCTTATTGAGTAGCTCTGTCATACATGCTATATCATAAATGTAAATTGGTTTGTGTCGTGTTACAAACATTGTTTGACTATGTTTTGGCATCTTGATGATTGCTTTAGACTTTTGACTAGATGACTTTGGTTGAGGGAAGTTGTCTATATGTTTTCTCTCCATCAAGTATGACTATGTTGACAAATACATTGCTCTAGCCTCTGTGAAACTGTACCTGGATACTAATTGTGCTAGATTCATTGATTCATGTACCATTTGCTGATACGTTCAAAAGATTTCCTAGCAGGGCTTACAATCATTTTTTTCAAACAAATGTGAAAATATTTTATCATTTAAATGCTGCAAGTTTTGGGCTTATTTCTCAGGGTTTGTAGCAAGTGCCTTCTAAAACTTAATAAAAGTTTGATGGTAGATGAGTCCTTGAAAGATTTTTGAACAGGTATGACTTAATTTCTATCTTGAATTTGCAAGAAAATGAATTTTTGGATTATGGAAGCTGGCATTGTTTTGTGGTATTCATTTTTGGTTGCTTGTGCCATTTCCAAGTTCTAGCCATATTAAAATTCTTTGACATTAACCCTACAGCTAAGTCAGATATACTTTGTATGTTTGTGGAATATAAAATATAACATACTTTCCAGGAATGCCCTATGCTACAAGAACATGATGAATTTGTAATAAAACCTATTTCATGTACACCTTACATGACTTGGCCATAAAAATAGGCCAATTTTTGGGAGGCGGAGAACATTTTTGTAAATTGTGTAATATAGGGGGATTCGCTATTCACGAGTTCTCTTCATTCAAAGAGCCTCATGGGGCGAACTGCCCTATACTACCTTAATGGAACATCAGCGAGAGTTTCAGAATCCAAAAGAGCAGGTCACAGAGATTTTATGGACAGACTATCAAGCTATCGGCCAAAGGACGATAGTGTAGAATACGGATGACAGCGCGGCGTACTGGTGTCCTAGAGGCGCACTGGCATCTCGTAGGGACCAAGAAGCAAGAATGTCTCAGAAAATGGCTAAGTGATGACTTACACTCCAATCACTGAGAACCTCTAGAATGCAAGAAAGCAACATGAAGTAATAAGATTGAAATGGAATAGAGACGATAAGGAGAAGAAAGGAAATACTTACGAGTGTGTGAGTGATGAACCTTCCAGCTCATGGGTGTCTTCAATACCTGCACACAAGAGGGAGAGAGAAAGTGTTGGGGCTGTATAGGGTCCTGTCTCAGTCAGACCCCGTTTTGGTGTTCCCACCTCCACGGATAGCTAGATGGATGGAGAGAAAAGTAGAAATGAAGTAAAGAGCACTAAAGCACTACAAAATAGTGTTATGCTACTCAACCAAGTAATAGAGGAGAGGAGTGAAAGCTTACCACCTCCACCAAGAGCAATCAAGGCTAATGGGGGAGAAAATGAGAGGAACTCAAGCCTTTGCTGCTATGGTGTTTTGTTCCACACTTGCTCTACTAAAGTGGTGGAGTGTTGATGTTGCTGCCGTGAAGTGTAAAGTGTTTGGAGATTGAAGAGGTGGTGAAGAAGCTGCTTAGAGCTTGAGAAGAACTTGTGAATGAAGTGGAGAAGCTTTTAGAGAGATGTGAAGAGATGTGTCGAAGATGGTAGAAGATGAAATGCATATGGAAGGAGTGAATTTGAAGGGGAGATGAAGAAAACGGCCATATTCAGGTCGGTTGGCTGAGGAGGGCATTACAAATCGACCCCCAATAGGAAGTGTAACACCTCTGCAGACTCCAGATGCGAGAATCTGTTAGGGACGTAAGCGCGTCGCGTGGGCATCCTTGACAGAAATGCCTCCACTGACGCTCAAAATAGGTGCCAAGTGTGATGCAAGCAACAGGCTTAGGTGGAATTAAGCCTCCGAACTTGGTTTTCTAAGGTGGGTAGAGGCAAAAAGGGGATTTGCACATGGGGTGCAAATTCACTCTTATACATTTTGCCCCCACTTTAGCGAGCACTAACACTAAAGAAAGAGTAGGGTTAGAAATGTATACCTTAACCATTGAGGAAGCAGATTGCGATCTGGCAAACCCGAGAGTGCAAGGTCAAAAGAGGACTTCATAATTCCATGGAACTATGAAGCTGAAGAGAGAGCATATACTCAGGATGAAGAAGATGCAGATCTTTGATCCGGTATATACAAGAGAGAAGAGAAAGATAGAAATGAACAAAGCACGTGGTGAAAGCAAAACCCGCTTAAGAGTAGAACCCGCACCATAAAAGAGGTGATAAAAGCAAACCTCGCTTGAGGAGGAGAACCCGTATCACCAAAAAGTGTGTGGTGAAAGCAAAACCCGCTTAGGAGTAGAACCCACACCACAAAAGAGGACTGATAAAAGCAAACCCCGCTTGAGGAGGAGAACCCGTATCACAAAGGAGGTGATAAAAGCAAACCCCGCTTGAGGAGGAGAACCCGTATCACAAAAGAGGTGACAAAAGAAAACCCCACTCGAGGAGGAAACCCGTATCACCAAAAAGTGCGTGGTGAAAGCAAAACCTGCTCAAGAGTAGAACTTGCACCACAAAAGAGGTGATAAAAGCAAACCTCGCTCGAGGAGAACCCGTATCACCAAAAAGTATTTAGAGTTCTATAGGTTCTCGGTCTTGCAGAGCAAGTAAGCAGACAGTCACATAGATCATCAATTGAAAGGCTTTCAAAGGGGTCCCTCGGGAACTTGGGATGAAAAAAGAGGGGTCCATTCAAGGGACGCATTGTTTGAAAAGCGAGGTCGAGTCAGAATGCCCCCAAGCTATACGCAAAGTTATGAAATAGGTCTAGTTGGGCTGCCCCCCAGCTAGATACCAATGAATTTGTTTAAGAGAAAAGCTTTCAAAGAGGTCCCTTGGGAACCCTTCAAAAGAGAAAAGGGATCCACTCAAGGGATGCTTCATTGTAAAGATATAGAGAGAGAGGGGGTCCTTAAGAAGGACACACATCTCCGGAATATGTTATCACTGCCCCAATGATACAGGGGAGGGGAACCATACAGGATTTTTAGAACATGATAGAGGTAAACCTCAATATCACTTGTCAAGCAAAGAAAAAGAAGGTGCGTTAATCAAACGGGAGTTTGATGGCACCTGAATCACGAAGTTGTATTTTATCCTTCAAGGCCCTACATTCACTAGTGGAATGGCTAGGCACTTGATGGTATAGACAGAAAGAATAATGCTTATGAGATTTTTTACATGTAGGAGAAGGAAGAGTAATTAAGCAGGCTTTTAGAAGCCGCAACAAAATACGCTCTTGTTCAGATAAGGGATGAGGAGTAGGAAGCAACCCTTTCTCTTGTGCAGAAAGGTTCAACTGCTCATAGCAAGAAGACACGGAGGTAGAAGACAAAAGAGGATCTACATGGAGAGTATTATTCCGACAGAGGGGATTATACTCCTTTATGGGATCGCCATTATCTTTCTTGACAGGATTGTCAACATTAACCTCCTTAACATAAGTATGATCATCTTCCTAAAAGGAGGATCAACACCAAGAACATTACAGTTTGCATTGACCTTACCCTGCGATACAGAAGAGTGACCATCTTCGATAGCGCGTGTGAATGATGCCATTGGAAAGTCTAAGTGGATCAGATCGACTTTATACTCTTGAACGAAGGAATTTGTAAAGTCTAGAGGACCCCAATCATCACCAAGACATGTGTTCTCTTGAGAAGATGTGGAAGGAACACACTTAGGACTCCTTGCTTCAGAAGGATCTTCCTTAGGGACATTTATCTCTAGAGTATCCTTTGTAGATATTGCTAGAGTAAACATCGACATACTAGAAGACATTGAAGGAATAAGAGTAGGAACAACTAAAGCTCGACCAACAACGACCATCTCACATAAGTGCATAGCCTCAGGGTCAACCTTGATTGTGACTACTTTATTGTTACCAATGAACTTAATAGACTTATGCAAGGTAGATGGGACTGCACCCATAGCATGAATCCACGGTCTACCGAGGAGAAGGTTTTAAGGTAACTTTTCTAACATAAAATATACAAGGGTAGGTATGGTAACAGGTCCAAGCTGCAAAGGTAATACTATTGTACCTAGAGCTTGTCGCCCAACATTATTGAACCCATGAATGACAACAAAAGAAGTATTAATAGAAGATGAGTCAACATTAATCTTAGGAAATAGATCAATGCTACATACGTTGAGTGCCGAACCGGCGTCAACGAGAGTATGTCTAATGCCAATCTTATTAATGTTGACTATAATCATTAGAGGATCCGCTTTCTTTTGTACTTCTAGAGGTGGGAGTTCTTGCGGATAGAACGTAATATTTGGCGAATCCGCACGAATATATGCCATCAACGTATCAACATCTGTTGGCCTAGCAAAAGAAGGAAAGAGGATCTTTCGCAAGGCTTCTTGAAGCATACCTTGATAAATTGGAACAGACTGAAGCAAGTCCCATAGTGAGATCTTATCTAGAGGAACCCGAGGTTGCTCGACAAGATTATAATCACTAGGTGCTTTAGTCGTAGGTTTAGGTGCTTGAGGAAGGGTTGGTAGTTTATTCATATTATTCTCATAAGCATGGGCTACCACTCTATAAGAGGGAGCCTTAGAAAGATCAAGGGAACCACCATCAAATGGAACACCATCAATAGAACAAATCCTTTTAGAAGAAGGACTATCCGGAGTCATGTAAATGATCGGTCTCGTAGGCCTTTGACGGGCAACGAAGACATAGATCACATTTACTGAATCATCACAGCTAGTAGAACAATTATTTGAATACATATTCTCGACATCAATCAAAACAGGATCAAATGTGGAATAGTTATTTGAAGGAATATTCTCAACATCGATCCAGGGAGAATAAAATGTGGAAGGAGGTTCAAAATTCACTAATGCACCATCTCTAGAAGAGAGTACATTAGAACAAAGATGAGATTCACCATTCACAAATGCATCATCTCCAAAAGAGATTTCATTCGAATGAGAGGTAGATTTATCATTCATGAATACATCTTCTCTAGAAGAGGGTGCATTGGAATGAAGGTTAGATTCATCATTCACAAATGCATCATTTCTAGAAGAGAGTGCATTGGAATGAAGAGAAGGTAGAGTAATGTTAAGAAAGGTATCAATGATTTCCTCTTCTTGCAACAAAATATCCTCCGAAGTAAGAGGACATTTGTGAGAAGGATCAAAGATACCTAGTGACATGGGTAAAGCCAAGTCACCATCACATGCATTAAATGGAATACCATTAACATTTTGAACAAAATTAGATACCGAACTAATGAGTGAAGATATTAAATTCATTACAATTTTTTTAGTATTTTCTATATTCTAGCAAATCACGTTTGCAGAGGTCTCCGGAGCAGAATTTGAGGTCGGAACTTGCGTTGGTCCATAAAATTTGACTATTGAAGGCACTTGCATTTTAGGGACTAAACAAGTTCTCTAGGAGACCTTTCCTATGGTGCAAATGGTTTTGAATTCCGAGCACCGAGTCAAAAGTTATGACCCCACCAAGTAGGGGTAAATAAATTTGTAGTTTTCTGAAGAACATTGTTTTTCACGTCAGGTTCACCAAAATGTAATGTAGGGGGATTCGCTACTCACGAGTTCTCTTCATTCAGAGAGCCTCACGGGGAAAACTTCCCTATACTACCTTAATGGAACAACAACAAGAGTTTTAGAATCAGAAAGAGTAGGTCACAGAGATTTTATGGACAGACTATCAAGCTCTCAACCAAAGGACGACAACATAGAATACGGACATCGCGACGCATTGGCATCCCAGAGGCGCATTGGCGTCTCATAGGGACCAAAAAGTGAGAATGTCTTAGAAAATGGCTAAGTGACGACTTACACTCCGATCACTAAGAACCTCTAGAATGCAAGAAAGCAATAGGAAGTAATAAGATTGAAATGCAATAGAGACAATAAGGAGAAGAAAGGAAATACTTATGACCGTGCGAGTGATGAAGCTTCCAGTTCGTGGGCGTCTTCAATACCTGCACACAAGAGAGAGAGAAAGTGTTGGGGCTGTATAGGGGCCTGTTTTAGTCAGACCCCGTTTTGGTGTTACCACCTCCATAGACAGCCAAATGGATGGAGAGAAAAGTAGAAATGAAGTAAAGAGCACTAAAGCACTACAAAACAGTGTTACGCTACTCAACCAAGTAATAGAGGAGAGGAATGAAAGCTTACCACCTCCACCAAGAGCGCTCAAGGCTAATGGGGGAGAAAATGAGAGGAACTCAAGCCTCTGCTGCCATGGTGTTTTGTTCCACACTTGCTCTATTGAAGTGGTGGAGTGTTGATGTTGCTGCCGTGAAGTGTAAAGTGTTTGGAGATTGAAGAGATGGTGAAGAAGCTGCTTAGAGCTTGAGAAGAGCTTGTGAATGAAGTGGAGAAGCTCTTAGAGAGATGTGAAGAGATGTGTCGAAGATGGTAGAAGATGAAATGCATATGGAAGGAGTGAATTTGAAGGGGAGATGAAGAAAACGGCCATATTCGGGTTGGTCAGCTGAGGGTGTTACAAATCAACCCCCAATGGGAAGTGTAACGCCTCTGTAGGCTCTAGACGCGAGAATCTGTCAGGGACGTAAGCGCGTCGCACAGGTGTCCTCGGCAGAAATGCCTCCACCGATGTTCAAAACAGGTGCCAAGTGTGATGCAAGTAGCAGGATTAGGTGGAATTAAGCCTCCGAACTTGGTTTTCTAAGGTGGGTAAAGGCAAAAAGGGGATTTGCACATGCAGTGCAAATTCACTCTTAGAAAAATGCCAATCCCCTAGATACTACCATAGATACTTGTTGTGACCTTTTTCACACATCGCCCCATTGCAAATGGGGACCCCCTAATTTTGGCTTTGCTTTTCGGTCGTTTTGTTGTTGTCTCTCTTTTCTACTGTCTGTCTTTTCGGGATGGGCCCGCCGTTGAACCTTAACGTGAATTTTGGCCAAGTCGGTAAAATTAGGGTTTTCAACTTTCCAACCAATTTGAAGTCAAACAAGGTGAATAAATTGAAAATTGAGACTAACTTTGTTGTTAGCATGCTTCTAGCAGGTTTTCACTAAAATTTCATCAGATTCTGAGTACTTACTATTTTTAGTAAGTGTGCAATTACAGGCAATCCTTCAGCATTTCTCGAAGTTTCAACAGTCACGCTGCATTCAGAACACATCAAGCTGCTCGTGTGCGAAGTTTGAGCTGAAATGAACAACTTTCTATTTTTAGCAGTTCAGCTTCCGGAGCAAATTTCAGGGCCTAGATGCAAATTTTTTCTTTGCATGTCTAGAGATTCCTTTTGGGTTTTTCGAGACCTTCGCAACAGTATAACATGCAAAATGAGATAACAACTTTCAGGGTTCAGCCTTCAGAGGCTATTTTTGGGGTTTGCATGTCAGCGTTTTCTTTGCATGTCTGCATATTCCTTGTGGGTTTTTCGAGAGCTTCGCGATGATATGACATGCAAACAGAGATAATCACTCCTTCAGGAACTTACTATTTTTAGCAGATGCATCCCGGCAGCTGCCTCCCAGCGCTTCATAATCACAAACTGATCGCAATGCAACAAAAACGAGGACAAACGGAGGTCGTTTGATATGCATGCAAGATGAATTAGGGTTTCTAGCTTCGGGACCCAAAAAGAGGGGTAAAAGTCAGAATTTTCGAAAATCGATGTATACCACCGCGATCAGCATCTCTCAAGCTATCTGCTGATAAAATTTGAAGGAAAATGGAGCACTTACTATTTATAGTAAGTCATTTTGGAAGCTGGCTAAAAATAGAAAGTCAGCTGCATGCGCCAGTGTCAACAGGCAGGTCACGTGGTGAGGAGCGCGTCATTCGAATTTCAAGTCAAACGGAGTTGTGGAAGTCTCAGAAGCAAGCAGTTACTATAAATAGTAAGCCACCTCCAGAAACATGCTATAAATAGCAGGTCAGTGCAAGGCATCAGTAGGTATAAGTCAAATAAGCGATGAGGACCCCGTGGTTCAAATTTCAGACCAAACGGAGCTACAGAGATTCGAAAATCAAGCACTTACTATTTTTAGCAGGCTTGGGCAGAGAAATTAGGGTTTCCTAAATTCAAGGGCTGAGCACAAAAGCCAGGCAGAAGCGACGTTTAGTCACAATCAACACCCTTCAAGCAATCAACATGCAAAATTTGAAGGCATTCCGAGCCATTGCTATTTTTAGTAAGTTGCTAAAAATAGCAGGTACAAACAGATATCAGGCATCGGTAGCACAAACACATCCCGAGGTTCAGAACAAAGCAAAATCCAGCCTTTTTGGAGCTTGGAATTAGCTTGAAGTGCAAAATTGAAAAACTTTCTAAAAATAGCAAATTAGGGTTAGCATGATCGAGTCACCCTAAATCAGGCAAGGAGCATAAAATTCACTGAAATTGATAAATTTTCAAGTCCAGCCGGTGAAGAACGCCTTTAAAAGCTGAAGATTTGTGGAAATTCTCTAAGCACTTGAAATTTGAAGTTCACAGGCCAAATCCGCCTAGAGAAGCTGAAGATGGGTAAAATCCTTCTAAGTGTTTATAAATTGGAAGCAGCCCACATCAAATGCGCCCTTGAACTTGAAGCTGGTTGGAAAATAGTCAAAGTGTTACAAATCTGAAGTTGACCCCTCCACAGGCGCCCAAGGACGTGGAAGGTGAAATTTCATTAAATGCTCAGAGGGTCAAATGCGCCTCAAGCTTGAAAGATGGAGTTTAAACTTTTTCTAAGTCATTTAAAATGGAAGTAGACCCCTCCAAGTGTGCCCTTGAGGTTAGAGTTGACAAATTAAAAGCATGAGGGGCTAAATGCGCCCAAGGTAAAGAAGACTCCAAAAAATTTCTAAGGCAAGAAAATTTGAAGGACCCTCCAAATGCGCCCCTGAAGAGAAGATGGAGGGGATAAAATTCTAAGTGTAGAAACTCGAAGGAGACCACATTAAATGCGCCCTTGGAGTGAAAGAAGTTGAAAAGGTTCAAAGTGCACAAACTGAAAGCTCCATGGGTGAAATGCGCCCCTCTTTGAAAAAGCTTCAAAAAATTTTCTAAGTGTCGAAACTGAAAGCTCCTCCTGTGAAATGCACCTTTGGGCTTAGAGTGATGAAATTAAAAGCTTGACATGCCATTTGCGCCCCACTTCAAATTGAAAGTTGACCCCTCCATGAGCGCCCAAAGACTTGGAAGATTGGATTTTAACCAGATGTTCAAAATTTGATGCTCAGACATGAAATGCGCCCTAGCTTGTGTGATCAATTCGAAATTTTGCCAAATTGGAAGCTCCATGTGTGGATTGCGCCCACCAAGTTGAAGAAAGAGCCTAAAATATTCTAAGTCTTTGAAAATGAAAGTAGACATGTGGGAATGCGCCCATCACAAGTTGAGAGCTAAAAAGTTCTAAGTGTTGAAATTGGAGGCTCCCCCATCAAAATGCGTCCAGTAGGGAGTAAAAATGAGAAAAAAATTCTAAGTGTTGAAGATTGGAAGTAGGCCCCCCAAAATGCGCCCAAGCAGGAGACATCAAGATAGAAAATATTCTAAGGCAAGTCAAACTAAAGGTTGGAGCTAGCTTTTGCGCCTTGGTCTGGGGAGGTTGTAAAACATCCAAATGTTGGAAATTTAAAATGCACCATGTCAATTTGCGCCTTAGCTTGGAGTGCATGGAAATTTTGCTTAAGGCGTAAAAAAAAAAAAAAAACTCAAAGGATGAAGCATCAAATGCGCCTTAAAGAGTGAAGCATCAAATGCGCCTTAAAGAGTGAAGCATCATATGCACCTTAACAAGAGGGAGAACACTTGAAAGATTTTCTAAATGTTGAAGCTAGAAGTTGAGAGTCATTAATGCGCCTTGAAGAAGGAGTTATAATATGCGAAGTTACCTTGGATATTTCGTTTAATGACTTCATCTTGCTCAAAAATGAAGGATGAATGGCAAATTGAAAATTATGCCCAACTCAGAGGAATTGAATAAAACGTTGGATAAAATTATTTTCCTAAGTTGAGATTTTAAAAAATTAAAATGAACCCGTTCGTCGGTAGACACATGAATTTCACATTTTTTGAAGGAAAACTTTTCTGGGTATTGAATTTTTGCAACGAGGAAATGATTTCAAAGCTTTCCACACTCCGCTGGAAGTTTTGAGATGAGGATTTTTGATGGGCGCCAGGTGAATGGAATTTTCTAGGAAGAAGATTAAAAAGTTTCTAAGTCTGAGAAACAAATGTTCAAGACAGATGCTTGGGTAATTTGTGATGAAATTTTTAAGGGGAAAATCTGGCCAAGGCACGAGAAATTTGAAGATGAGATGAAATTTGAGAAAAACGATGAACTCTACTGGGTCTAAAGATCACTCGGACCTAGGCAGTCATAATATGGATGTAAGGTAAGTTAGGTGATTTTATATTATAAAGTGTTCTGATGCTCTTCTTTTTTTTTATTGGTTTTGCAGGATGCACGCCGGGGCCAGAGCACGATGAATTGAAGTGATAAAATCATGAAGGAAGATGGGTTGAAAAATTTGGCTAAGGCATGAAGAATCATGAAGAAGGCAGAAGTTGGCTAGTGGAGGCGATGAACGCTTGGAAGTTAGAGCGTGAAAATCAGGTAGGTAAAGTGAATTTATATTATGAAGTGTTCTGATACCCTTCTCCTTGCTTGTTTTGCAGGAGGAACGTCGAGACCAAGCGGTGATGACTTAGAGTGATGAAGCAAGTGATTCAAGACGACATCTCAACCTCGAAGGAAGAAAGTTGCAAGAAAATGGCTAAGTGTTGAGACTTAGTATAACTCAAGTGACAAAGAATGGAAGCTCGAGCAAAGTTGAAGAACAACGTCAAGAAGAAGATCAAGAGCAGTTGAACTCCAGATTCTATCAAATTTTATTATCTGAGGAGGCAATCTTAGAGACTCTTTTACCCTCCTCCAAGTGATCAACAGAATTGGCTGAACGCGAACAACAGAGCAGTGTGAACGCATTTCAAAGCTGGAATCTTCTAGAAGGTGGTGGCCCTTAATTGCTCATTTATTGCCCCACTCTCCATTATGGCGGTTTTTAGGGCAAATCTTGTTTAGGGCTGAGGTGGCACAATCTGGGCCATCCAGCCGATTGTAATCTGAGCCGTCCGTTGGACTTGGCCATCTATAAAAGGGGGAGTCCCCCTCATTTGTACCTCATTAGATTAGACATAGAGGTAGAAGTTAGACAGTAGAGAGTAGAGGGACAACTTAGAAGTAGCTTAGTATAGATTGATAGTGTAATTTGAAGAAGAGGGAAAGTTTTCCCTTGAAAACTTTGTAAGAAATTGTTGTGAACACTCTCTCAATACAAGAGTTTTTCATTGATGGTGAATTTCGTCTTTGTTGTGAGTAGCTAGCAAGGTTTCTTTGTCCTTCCGATTCAAATGGTAGCGTAAAATAGTTCAAAGTAGTATAATTTTCATTCCATGCAAGTAGATGTTAGCTGTGGAATGTGGTGTTTGATCTAAGCAACTTCGTCTATCCATACCACTAGTGTATTTGCTGATGGTGAATCGCCTTGTGTGGTCAACTGGAATATCATGTTCTTAACTTCGATCATGATTTGTATGTCTATATGCGTCGTTGTGATGGTATTTTCATGCTAAGTTGTGATCTGAACACCTTGAACTACTCCTCTGAAGATTGCACCGACTGTGGAGGCTGTCCGAGGCGAGGCAAAGCGAAGTCTGGTTGAAAGTTTGCTGAAGTTGAGCTCCACATCCTACACTTAGAATAGATTTAGACTCTCTAAACCTTGCAACCACTTTAAATTCAGTACTTTCTGGTTAGAATAGGAAACCTGGGCTTCATAGACAAACCTTTCGAGCATTTTGAATTCCTTTCTCCGCTGCTGAACAATTCCGTAAGTCCCCTTGAAATACCAGCAAATCACATCGAGCCAACTGAGCCTATTCGCACTAAAGGAACCTTGGAGTTGAACGCACGAACTTTCTTGCAATCTTAGCGTGCGGAATACTTTGATCAAGAGAGGATAGGGTAGCCGTTGGCGACCTTATTCTGCGTTGGTGCGGTCACGAAAAACACATCAACAATACTAATTGTAGAACATGATTATAATTACATACCATAATTGATGAACAAAAATCAAACAATATGGAGAACAGTGACATTATTGCATAGGAAAAGTTTAGTACAATGCTTTTGTTTAGTACAGAAAGGACCAATAACAAAAATGCCACTCCCCTAATAATGGACGTGCATTTTATAAGACCAATGGTTGTCCCTTAAGACATACTCGTTGGTCCAACCATTCATAATTACATTTTGAATTGCACTATGTAATCCATCAACTAATTAGCAACCTGAGTTGGCTAGAAAACATTCAATTTTCTAATCAGAATATAATGTGATAGAGGTCTACGACTATACCTCACCAAAAATAAACCGAGGTTCCTTTTGACAACCAATTACAATATGAAGAAAAAGTAGAGACAAATTCAAGGAAGAATGTCTTTGGAGGTATGTTTACTCTAGCTGGCCACAAGCTAAAGAGGTGGCCCAAATGGATTTCAGCTACTTCACTACATCCTGAAGCTTGTACACTTCTTTAGTGCATTGCTTTAGATGGTGCTCTATAATATCCCGCCCTGTTTGAGATATTTTCTTCATAAACTGCCTTCACAGGTTTTTAATTCTTTTTTGAAATATTTACCAGGAAATGCATAAAATTGCAAAGCAAATGTAAATAAAGAAATGCTGAAAGCCAAAACATCAAATGATCAACTTTGATTAATTATTGCCTTGAATTTACAATAAGATCATACTTGGATAACAACTTTTGATCTTGAAACTTTGTAAACTCTTGTTCCAAATCTGTCTTGTAAATCGATGAAGTGCAAATGTGACTTATGAGATGAAGCCACCAATTAGCAAACCTTAGATAATCTTTCACACCCTCAGAAAGCTCGACTCAAGAGAAGCTACACTCCCAAGTTCGCTTGTAGCTGAAAACCCTAGTTTCCACCTCCAAATGCCAAAGCATCCAAAAAGCCAAGTGTTGAAAAATGATCAATGATAATCAATTAGCTTTTGAAAATGCCTTTATATATCCTTCTCCAAATGGCTGGACTCCCAATGAGGCATTTTGAATCATTAAAATATATTAAAATATGTCTCACTTTTTAATTAAATCCTCAAAGTGGGTGCCCATCATAAAGTTATAATGACTTTATAACATTAAATGGACCTTTATTATAAAGTCAATATAAGTCATTAATATATGTACTATATAATTAATTATTATTAAAGCATAACTTTAATAATAATTATAATATTATAACTCCATTGAGAAATGCCATTTATCAATTCTATTGACACCATAGGCTAACCCACTGCATACTCTGCCCATCTGGGTGCCTTACTAAAAATAGTAAGGTTGGCCCCCTATCAATTCACTGACTTACTATAAATAGTAAGTATATACAAATGGAGCCAAAACACCCTAAATTACATCGCCTCTGAACAAGCTGAGGATCTAGAGATGAAAACATAGCCAATTGCCAACTGAGGAGCTAGCTAACTCGAACTCTAGGCCCTCTAATCACCTTGATTAGCCTACGAGGACCAAATGATAGGCTAAACCACCAAACTCTGATGCTTGCTGAAAATGGGGACATAACTGTCTGCCCTCCCTGAAATTGCTTGTCCTCAAGCAATCTCAACTAAATAGAAAACATCACTCCACCGGAGGTCCAAAGGAAGATCTGTAGAATGACCCACATATCACCAAACAACTCTAGGAACACCAACATAAGCACAACTGTGCAAGGATAAACATCATACCACTGCCCAACACATGCGCACAAGATTTGTGCATTGAAAACAACTCATGCACATGTGGATCAAAGGTGAAGCTGTATGCTAACCACACAATGTACACGTTGCAATACTCATCAGTAAACTTTGTTTGGAATCTTGATGCACAGGAAGGATCCCATAGCAAACTGTAGAGTTTCCAACAATATATCCCTGGAACCCAAATCCAAAATGGAAGTCTTGCATGCATAACATCCTTTGACTTACACTGCACTAATCTGATATCAACTTCCCCATGCCGAGAGTGGTGAAGCAACCCAATGGGACCCATCCAACTCAAAGTGCCAATCCTGTCACTACCTGGATCCCAACTCAACCAGAACTCACATCCATCAATCATGGGGAGGTAAGAATATATGGAAGTGTCTACAACAAAACATCCCTCTCCATCCTCTGCTAAACTCCCATGGATGTGCTGACTATCCCTCATAGGTGTTGGAAGATATATAACTGCTCCTCCCAAATCAAGAGAATGATAAAACTCTCTTCCATCACCGCTAAATGAATCAACCGTGCCATCATGCCTACTGCCACTACAACCTCCTTGCAGCCATGTCTCCAATGGAAATTTATGTGACCAAAAAGTTGCAAACCCTGTCAAGTACATATCAGCATGATGGAAAATTGACATTTGATCCTGCAAGTAATCCTCTGCAAACAACTGTGTCAAACACCTGCAATCTCTAGTTCCATCTTTTGTAGATGACAACTCTTCATCCTACAATGGATGGTATAAATCTCGAGCCAATCCACACCTATGCATCATCAAATCCTCGGTAAGTGGACTAAAGGAGAAGTGATGGGCACTCCTAACTATGCAGTCAAGATAAAATGCGCTTGCTTGTGTCAGTGGTTGACCATCATAGTCATGGGGAATACTCTCCTCATCACTCTCATCAATTGAATCAGAAGATGGCTCATGTCTTTGATCCTGAATGGCTAATTGGGTAGATGCTCTGCCAACCCTCTCTGTGTACCCGATAGCATACTCTCTATCATGGAACAATTGGAGATATTCTAATTTTATCTCCTCCAAAGCACTTCTGATAATCCGCAACTCACGAATGTGAGTACCAGTCGGGACCCCATACCATCTCTCCTCAAACTCTGTTGTCCAAAGAAGGTACTCAACGTACTTATGAGTGAAATCAAATCAAGATAAGGTTGAATCAACCTTCTCTCTTGTAACCTTCAGCTGATCTCTCCATCTTTGTGGCTCAATAGGTGGTTGATCAAAATCAGCTGCATGGGATGTAATCTCTGATTTGCTTCCAAGAGAGGGAAACAAATCAACATGAGAACCAATCTCCCAAATAGATGATACCTTGCATCCCTCTTGTGAAGAAGACAGAGCAACGTAGTGATCTGCCATACAACTCTCTAGAGAGTCCACTGCTACATCACAAGAGCTATCAATAACCTGAAATGGGACTATCCTCAAAGACACCTAATGCAACATATGGTTCTCTGCTAAACTTATCCAAAGTACTCATCCCATCTGTGTCACTTGTACTTGTAATTGAAATGGATGTAGCCACATCCTCAATGTGCTCCTTACCACTACTTGTGGGTGTATGCTCATCTCCAGTATTTGTCATAGATATCAGAACTGTACATGCTAGGAATGACGAATGCGCTAAGCTCAACTCCACGGTAAGCTCATCAATCTAAGACTATGACTCTTGAAGGGCCATTTGAGTGCGCTTCAAAGAGTCCATGGTGACCTCAAGCTTATAGGTGAGCTCATCAACCTCCTGTTTCCCCTTTACCACATCATAATAAATACCATCAAGCATGAGAAGATGATCTCTGTCAGATAGCAACTGTAGGTAATTGTTTTTCATTATCCCCAATGCATCTCCAAGTGCCTGAAACTCTACAAGGGAAAGTTCACTATCAAAGGGCTCATGTGTTTCTAGAGTCTTTCAACAACAGTTTTACAACAACTGCTGAGCAACATCAAAGTGTTGTATGGCTGTAGCAATCATGCCTTCACACACCTTCAATTGCCCTGCCAAATGACGAGACCCCTGAGTCATATCATTTCCACACAAAATTTCTGATTTGGGATCAACACTATGATAGGATGTTGAATCACCATCATCAACTGATTGGAGAACATCATCATGTGTGCCATCAACGTTGCACACATCCTCATCGAATGTACTGCTGTTATGAACCTCATAGGATGGCTCAATTGGAATATTAGAGGCTACTGTTTTGACAATATCATAGCACACTTCCTCTTTCCAAATAGATTTGTGTACATCCAAGGCATCATCTTGAAACTCTGCCAAACTGTCCTCATGAAGTATGGCATCCTTGTCACCAACAACCATTGTTTTGCACACCACATCTGTTTCCCCAATATGTTCATCAATAGGTGTCAACCCATGTAGTGTCTCATATTCAAAACCACTCTTGTTGCTTGCAGCAACACCTTTTCCAAGTTTATCTGTAGGCTGCAAATCACTTTGAAACAATTCATTTTCTTTATACTTTTGTTTAGATTTTGCAAACCTCAGTAGAAATCCCTGTTTTGTTTTAGGATCCTTCATTAGTTCATACAAATCTTGCGTTTATCTACAACCATTTTATACTCTTAAGTTGATCAATGAGTATCTTAATTTGTTTGTCTTTGTTTGGACTTGTGAAATTACTTGACTAATTTCCAACACTTAAGTTGACATATTTTATTTGTCAATTAAGGTAGCGTAAACTAAACTTAGCATTATAAGGCTTTCTGAGCATTCTAATGGCTAGATTATTTGCTATTAGACTAGATGTTTTCTGATAAACAAATTCAATTCTGAATAACTTATTCTCAGTAACAGAAGTTCTGATTCTTTAGATATGAGGGCTCAAAAATCGAGTTTGAGAGATTTACAATATATATATATTTCAGTTTGAATGATAATATCATATTGAGATGTAATCACATGCAATGTAAATCTGATACTCTGTTTGAGCAGCAATAATACATCTTTTCTAGATTTGTATCACTTCCTTACATCGGCTAACAAGGTTTGAAGTGAACGGAAATAAGTTTCAGTCTTGCACTAATTCAAACGGTGCATTTATACAACATTGTTTAAGCCCATAAACATTCTACAACTATGAAGAAAATACTGCATTCATTCCTTTGTGTGATAAAAGCAAATTTAGGGAGTGTTATAGTGTCTTTCACAACTTGGACATATATGCTTATGCGCCCAGTCACATAAGCCTCACGGCTAAGATGTGTACTCCAAGTGCTGACTTTTTGTCAAGCGTTTGTCTCCTTCTAGTTGTCTCATACGCTACGTAGACCCCCTTAGAATCTTCAAAGCTTTGGCTCCCTTTGACCTTGCTGACTGTATGTTGGCTCCTAGTTGGTGAAATAAGTGGCGTCTCATTCACTTACGATAAACACAAATAAATAATGATCCATCTTTGCAATTTCCGCCAATTAACAATATCATGTGAACTCATATTCCCCGATATTGACTCTCCAATTTGTCTTATTTATTTTGTCTTTCCCTGATGACCTGGCGGCTCAAACAATTGTATTTTGAGATAGCTTCTTTTAAATGGTTGACAATAAGAGTTTCAACTCCCACAATTTCTTTATGCTATTCACCACAAAATTAAATATTTGTGAAAGCCTCAGACTATCGATTATCTTATCCAAGAAATGTAGCGCTGGATTTTTGCAAGCCTCAACACCATTATTTAATTTTGTATAGACACGATCTAGCTTCAAGCAATGACCACGTCCCAATTGTTGATGCTATCGCTGTTTGCTTACTTTGGAAATTATAATCAAATATCTTGTTCTTAATTGGTTTGGCTGGTGCTCCCTCATACAACTATACAAACCTTTAGATGGAAGCAAAACCTAGCATAGTCTCCCTTGACCCAATTTGGCTTCCACGTAGGCTATTCAAGGATAGCTGAATTCTTTTGGTCTTCCATGATAGACTAAACTTTGTCCTTTGTAACTTTTCTACAACAGTCTCTTTTCCCACAGTGATATATCATCACTAATATGATTCGATTCCTTAGCCCAATAGACCCTGAAATGCAATGTTAGAACAAGGATAAAGGTTGTGACCCTTTGTTTTGTCTTCTATGAAAAACCCGATCCTTTCTATAGTAGAAGACTCACTATTTAATTAACTGAAATCACTATTAAATTCCAGCTACTTACCTGCCTATCGGCTTGTCTATTAATCTGAAATTTTTCAAATATCATCAAGCCCTTTCAAAGAATAGCCAATTTGTACTTTTGTCTTATGTTTGCGTCAGGAAAAGTTTGCCCTTTCTGGTGCTTGTAGTTTGTTTTATCTAGAGATTTTTTGAATGCCAACTTTCAATTAATATTTATTCAAACCCCAATATTTTGAAACTCTGAAATTCATCAAACCCTAGCTGTCTAAATTTTTTTTTTTGAAAACCAACACAGGATGGCTGTAATGTCCCCATTTTAGCCATATGCTCTTTTGTGTCTGATAGCCTATTTCTGAAAGATCATAGGCTAGTCAAAAGCTGAAATTAGGGTTTCCACTCTAGAGGAGGTTTTGGAGGCTTGCATGTGAGATATCCTAACGCATGTCTGGTGGAGCTTTTTGGGTTTTTAGAGAGCTTCAGGATGAGGTAACATGCATGACAAGGTAATGATTTGCATTTTTGGCTGATTCCTTGGTAGTTTTAGAGGTTTGGATGTTGGTGTTTTGCAGTTTGGATTCTGGATTTCTTCTAGGTTTTCAGAGAGCTTTGCAGTGATGTGACATGCAACTGAAACAAAGGACTTTTTTGAACTTACTATTTTTAGTAAGTTACGGCGGCTGCTTGGTTTGTGCTCAAAATGAATTTGGAACAACTTACTATTTTTAGCAATATGCTATTTTTAGTAAGTACTATTTTTGGCAGTGCTATTTTTTTAGCAGTAGTTCAGCAATTTAGTGCAGTGGCTATTTCTGGTAGGTCAATTTATTTAGCTTGGTCTCCGACATTTGAGGTGATTATTTTGGGAAGTTTGATATTTGATGAAAATAACATTTTAAGTGAAATTATCTCCTAGGCAAAGTGGACGACTTCATAAGGGGAAAATATTATAATGTTTATTTATATCTTGGTGGACGCCTAGGAGAAGAAATAAGTGTTTTTATTTAAAATATTTCACTTTAGCCCTTGGACGTCTAACCTTGGAGGGGAGATATTTATGGAATATAAGGTTTGGGTTTTTAAAGTTAAAATTACTTAAGTCTACCTTGGATGCCTTTGGGAGATATACTTGCATTTTTAATAAAGTAATATTTCACTCAAGGGGAACGCCTTGGAGAAGGTGGTTAAATAAAAATGCAAATGAGAAAAGTGAATTTGAGTCTTATTTTGGGTGCCCTAATTTGAGGGAAAAGGTGGATTTGAAAGTTGAGAAGAAAAAGTTATAAATATCAGACTTGGTCTTCATTTGAGCACCCATTGTTGCTTATTGTATTGTTATGCTGCTGCATACCTCCTAGTTTCTTCTTCCGGTCTTTGTGCTTGAGAGATAATACCTAGCTGGATATACTGAGGACTATGCTTCACTCACGAGTGCATATTGAGCATCGCAGTTGAAGTTTTGAAGATTTTGTTGTTTTATAGGTTGTTGGTTTTGAAGTGTTGAAAGTGATTTTTGATCATAGCTCCGTGCACGAATTTTTGATGGTTCTTGGATTGGCCCATTGTTTGAGTCTATCTAGGGCACCCCTTCTTGCAAAGTTTCAGATTTTATTTTGGAGCCTATGATTTTATCTTCTAGGTTTCCCTCTTGAAGGCTGTATCTTGCGTCATTGCATTGGAAATTGTGTTTAATTCGTGGATTGGGTGTTTGATGCAATTTGTTCACTTAGACTTGGTCGCCATCATCCTAGTTTTCATTTGTAGCTGATTTCATGTTGTTTGGTGAAGTATTGAGTGAGTTATGAACATTTTAGTGAGTTTTCTAGTTGCTGGTGTGTGTTTTTAGTTTGCTAGTCTGTTATATCAGATTTGTTAGGAGTTGGAGTTTTGGCTTGATTTTCATGTTTGAGAGTCTTTTGGAGTTGGAGAGACATTTTATATCAGTTGCAACACTTAGACTTCTATAATACTTGGCTCTTGCAGGATTCTATTTCATATTGTAATGCTGATTCAGCAGTACTGATCAGCTCTTTATTATCTTTGCAAATTTCTATTGTAATTCCCACTTTTAGTGGAAGAAGGCTGGCCTCGTCCCCTTATTTACTTTTTGTATAAGCATTATCATTTCCACCCTTGGTGGAAGAGATAGGCCTCGTTGTCTTACTTTCTGGATTGCCTGCTAAACAAGCAGAAGGGGTCAACAAGCCGCCCACTTACTTTCCTTGTACTTGCATTCTACATCATGCTGATCGGCTGAGCCTTCAAAATCACTCCCGCTGAATAAGTGGTTCAGTTGCATAATTTACATTTCTAGTATTGTACTTTCATCCAGTTTGTGAGATGTCCTTTGTAGATTTCAATGATAATTTTGTCCAAAACGTTTAAACTGACCTTTTTCATTTGTCACTCAAGTACACCAACTGAGAGTGAAACATTGATCATAGGAACAGTGAACATGAATTGAGCCTTCACATTAAATCAGATTGAGGTTATGATAATCTACTGGACATGAACTGTCATAAATCTGAGCATGTAATCTGACTGGAGACACCTTTAGATCACTCAGAATGGTAGATTAGAATGATGGAGGTTCTCAGAAATGATATCTCATTTGTACCAAGGTATGCTGAGTTTACAATGACAGTCACAAGACTTAAAAATATGTTATTATTGCCTAACACTGGTGCTGTAGTGAACAGCAAAATGAACATCATTTTTTAGCAGCCATGACAATACATCAGAATTTCTTTTCTTTCAATTTACATGAGCACTTCAATGGTCATCAAACCACACTAGATATGGTGACCCAAGAACTCAAGAAACTACAAGGCTGAAAGAAACTCTTAACTTGTAACATCCACCACTCTAAGAGATTTATCCTAATATTAAGACTCCCTACATCATGTTGAATATGTAACAGAAATATTGTAGCAACTGCAACAGCATTAACAACATGGATTCTGGGAATTACAACAGCAGAAATTTTGAACCAGTAACTAACATTTAAGCAATCAGCCAAGACTTGTCACCACAAGTAATACAATAATCAATACATGCTTAGTAAGGCAAACATAGAGAGTACCCAAATGCTCTGATAAAGCTCCCTAAAGCAGCCACAACCAAGTTCAAGGCAATTCAAACTTCTCTTAAGACTGGAACTATTCGATCCAACTTGAAGAATGATGGAGGAGACTCAAAGAATGCTCAGAAATTTGCAGCAGCAAACAACATCTCCTTTTTATCAGTCGTTTCTCCTTCTTAGCAGAGCGCTCAGCCTTTTCCCTTCAAATGCCAACCAAAACATCACTCTATAGCAACCCTGTCCAAGCAACAACAGAAGGAAGCTGTTTTTCTTATCAGCAAACACGTTTTTTCATCAATCCGCCCAGATTTATGCAAACCACGACTTGATATGAGTCTATTGTGAGAGAGAAGGTGCGCCTAGGGTTTTGAATAATAACACGCCTTCAAAAGTCTGATAAACTTCCCCAAATTCGTCCAAAAACAAGCAGCAAAATCTCATATAATGTAAGCACGACTATTAGAAATAAACTCCCAACTAGGACAGATATTTCACTGTCGAAATGGGTCTCCCATGGCTAGCACTTGTAGCCACGAACTTCTCCAGCTTCTTCCCGTGAAAGTTGAAAATAGTCATAAGATGAAAAGGTATCGAATGATCTCCTTATTTTCCCTTTTGTATTTTCTCCCTCATAACAAAGGTGACCCCTTTTTTTTTTTATAAAGTGATATTTTAAATATTTCATAACTCATAAGTCACTTAAATAGCATTTCCACATACTCAGTTTATAAAGTTGATTTAATTAATTATTTAATATACCCCTCCTTTTAGATATAATTAAAGACTTGGGCAATATTAAATAACTAAGTCACTTCATCCAATTTTTGGGGACATTACAGTCTTCCCTTTCCAAAGATTGCTTGCCCTGAAGCAATCTGCAATTGCAAACCAGCTCAACTACCATAGCACCTAGAGCCAAAATGAAAAACCACCGCACTTGTTCAACAACCACCTAGATCCCAAGTGATCCTGCAACATGTGTTAATCCATATTCTCTGTAGGCAGCTGGAACCCAAGATACTGTCACTCTCTGTCAACTGATGAAACCAACCATCCCACAATGAAACTCCTGGATCCCAACTCTGTAAATCACCCTTGTCATGCCGACTTCCAACACTGTGTTGATACACCTCAGATATCATACCTGGATCCCCTGGATACGTTGGAAGACCTCCAACACCAACTAACTTCCACTGCACCACTTTGATAACCCTTAGAGTCCAATTGAATTGAGTCTCAAACTCCTGTTGCTGGAAACATCCAATTGGAGGAATCGAAGTGAGAGACCTATCAAACTTGGACCCCTCATTTGAAATCTGAAGCATGCCATTCTAGAGTGAATCCGCACGTCCCTTATTCAACCCATCTCTCTGAGCTAATGGAATACCAAAGTAATCATGTGTATCCCATCTGATACTGCCATCATCAGAGGAAGGCTCACAATTGACAATTGGAAGAGTTGGTTCTTCAAGAGTAAGAAGGGTATCATCATGAATGTCAACAACCTCCTGAGAAGAAGCTGGATCAAAACCAAAGTCCAATGTGCAAGTCCTAGGAAAACCCACCTTCTTCTGATAAAACTGACCAGTGTCAATCTCCAAGGTACCATAGTGGAACCTGGTGCTCAAACCTCCCATGTGTACATAGATCAACTCCCTAGGCCACCAAATACCGCTATTGTAACTCATGCTAGTAACAAGAATGAAATCATAGGTGTCAACATACTCATGCACATTGAGGAAATCCATCAAATATTCAGTGCCCATCAAATAAACATGCCTCCACACACACCCAAGAAACTGAATAGCTGGTGTAGAGCATGAAAAGTCAGAAAATGCAATGTGAATCCAACTAGGGCAGTCACTAAACCATGATGAATCTATGAATATGAAGTCACCAATCAACAAATAAATCGTTGTCATGCCATGAGAAATAGGTGACAAACCCAAAGGTGAAGCATATATGTCATCAACACTCATCAAAGACAACCCTTGAGTGGCTGATCCACTGTGGATGTGAAGAACAAAATCATCAACTCCATGAAGGAAATGGTCAACAACTGAAAATTCTGAATTACCCTCATCTATCCATGTGTCAAAACATGTAGGTATTCTCCTATCCTATTCCATCATGCTTGAAGTTTTCACTAAACCATCGAAAAGATATGTCTCATCAATCTCATCACTACAAACATGTGACCAACATGAAATTTCTGATTCATATAAATTCATTTGTTCATTTTGTTTGGCTGTCATAAGAGGCTTGTTCACGACATGTTCAACCTCAGTAACATCATCCTTTCGAAAAAGAGATTTAAGATAAGCCTCCCTTTGTTGTTTTTCTTGATCTAAGTGGTGAGCTTGTTCTTTGACTCGTTGAAGATGTTGTCTTTCATGAGCAGCCACTAGCTTAGCCTCCTTGGCCTTTTGTGACCATATACCACACCAAATATGTGTCATTTCCACATCTACCCAAGTCTGATATACAAAGTCAAAATTCTTATGACATGAATTCACTACACAAAATCCATTTTCAACACCCAATTCCTCTTGATTGATACAATAACTAATGATAGTTTTGACAAATCTGAGAATTAAGTCTATACACATCTCGGAATTGCCATGGCTGCCATAATTGGGTGATCCCTTATCAACACTCAACCTCCAAGTGTTAGGGTGACAATCCAATGCACACAAATCCATGCAACCAGCTGTACCCTTCCACACCAAGTTTGATAAATCTGTATACAACAGTATAGAACAGCCACAATTCATCCAAGAGTAATATAAGACTCCTTGTACCAATCTGAAAATCCTCTTAGTTGCTGCAAGTTGATGAAGTTATACCAAATTAGCAATTTAGGCATATGATACTCACGGACATTGAATACAAAGGAATGATGAACAGCAGGTTTAAGATTAAGAACCCTCAAGGTTTTGATTGATAGTCCTCTCAAGGAAGTGTCATTTAAGATGACCCAAGATAGTATCCTCATAAAGCACGAATTATCAAATCCTTTTTGAAAAGTCAATCTTTTTGTGTACCTTGGATCCATCCACACTAACACATTCTTGTCTATGATATCATGAGGGTCAACATGAATAGCCTCCTTAACACAATTACCCACTTGAGACTTATCTATCTCCTTGTGAATATCAAACCCATGCACAGACAATAGATTGCTGTTAACACTCATAAAATTCACATATCCTTCATCATTTTCAGTAATATCTTCATAAGTTTCATGCATACTTACTTCCCATCCCGAATGCTCATCATTACTTGTTGATCCCTGAACTGTAGCCTGCTGAAGGCTGCCTTCAACACCTGTTATATCTGTTATCCCGTGGCTGCAACCTGTACCTGTGTGTGGAGATCGATCCTCAAAATCCAAGAATTCAAATTTTTGACATGGGTTCCAAACTCTAACTTCATCCCAAACCTCTCCAATAGGGAAAGTGTTGAAGACATTATGCATTATTCCATTACTGATGCATTCTTCTACAAGTATCCAAGGGTAGCTTGGCTCCAAATTGCAATCCCTGTGAAACTCATTAAGTCCCTCAGCCTCTTTTTCCTTATCTTCAACCAACTTGATAACATGATCCCTATCCGCAAATACTTGTGAGTAATTTGACTTCATTATTCTTAAGGTTTCTTTGTTTACTTTTAAATTTGCAAGAGAGGATCCCCTTTCAATGCCTTTTTGTCTCTTTTCAATCTGTACCTTCCACAAGAAATCTTCAACGAATTTGTGTGAGTTGTCAAAATGAATTAGAGCTGCCACAACCTTATCTTCCATGACTATCAATTGATTCTTCCAATCATATGACTCCTTAAGCCTTTGATAAAGATTAGCCTCACACCATAAATTTTCAGACCTGTCTTCAAGAACGTGACTCTTAAATTTAGTCACCTCAATGACATTTCCCTTGCATGTTCTAGGTTTTGTGGTAAGGACAGCGTTGTGTTCGAAAGAGAGATCATCATACACTTTCTCTCCACCATATTTTTGTGATGAAATGCCTGGATCCCATGAACTTATGAGCTGATGGTTCGGATCTGCACAAGTAAACTCATTGTGTTTCCCATGAATGACTGTTTTAAAATCAAACTGATATACATTGAACCTTGGGTATTTCTTCCAATCATCTAAACTATTACCCAATCATCTAAACTATCCTCATAGGCGTGTGTTGTGACCTTTTTCACACATCGCCCCATTGCAAATGGGGACCCCCTAATTTTCGCTTCGTTTCGAACTTTTGGCTTGATTTTGGTTTGTTTTGCTGTGTTTCTCTCTCGTTTTGTCTATCTGGGGATGTGCCCACCTTTGATCGTAAATTGGGTTTTTGGCCGAGTCTTTAAAATTAGGGTTTGATTCCTTCACGCCAATTTGAATTCAACGAGGTGAATAAATTGAAATCTGAGACTAACGTTGTTGTCAGTGTGCTTCTAGCAAGCTCTCAGCTAAGTTTCATTGAATTCCGGGTACTTACTATTTTTAGTAAGTGTGCAATTACCGGCAATCCGTCAGCATTTCTGAGATTCCGACAGTCATACCACATTCAGAACATGTCAGGCTGCTCGTGTGCAAAATTTGAGCGAAAACAGGCAACTTTCTATTTTTAGCAGTCCAGCTTCTGGGGCAAATTTCAGGGCTCAGATGAAGAGTTTTTCTCTGCATGTCGGCATATTCCTTCTGGGTTTTTCGAGGCCTTCGCAACGGTATAGCATGCAAAACGATACGACAACTTTCAGAGTTCAGCCTTCAGAGGCTATTTTTAGGGTTTGCATGTCAGGGTTTTCTTTGCATGTCAGATGATCCCTTGTGGGTTTTTCGAGAGCTTCGCGATGGTGTGACATGCAAATGAAGATAATCACTCAGTAAGGAACTTACTATTTTTAGCAGGTGCGTCCCGGCAGCCGCCTCCCAGCACTTCAGAATCACGAGCTGATCACAATGCAGCAGAAACGAAGACAAACAGAGATCATTTGATATGCATGCAGAGCAAATTAGGGTTTCCAGCTTCGGGACCTGAAAAGAGGGGCAAAAAGTTAGAATTTTCGAAAACCGGTGTAAACCACCACGATCAGTATCCTTCAGGCTATCTGCTAGTAAAATTTCAAGTCAAACGGAGCACTTACTATTTATAGTAAGTCAGTTTAAAACAGGCTAAAAATAGCAAATCAGTTGCAAGCGCCAATGTCGGCAGGCAGGTCCGTGGTGAGGAGCACGTCATTCAAATTTCAAGTCAATCGGAGCGGGGAGCTATCAGAAGCGAGCAGTTACTATTTATAGCAAATCACCTTCAGAAATGGGCTAAAAATAGCAGGCCGACTAAAAGTAGCAGTGTCAACAGGGTAACAAGGTCGAGAGGATGCAGTGTTTAAAATTTCAAATCGTTCTGAGCTTCAGAGATGCAAAATCAGGAGACTTACTATAGATAGCAGAGTATGGATAAACTGGCAAAAAAAACGAGAAAAATAAATTCTAAGTACAAAGTTTATCCTTCAGCCATGGCAAAATGCGCCCAAGTTGATGAAGATGTGATAATAAAAATTTCTAAGTATGAAACTTCGTCCACCTCCTAGGCTAAAATGCGCCCATGCTTGGAAAGTCAAGGAAAGTCAAAGAACTTCATCCTGCAGCTATGCTAAAATGCGCCCTCATGCAAGCAAGATGTTAGCAAAAAAAAAAAAATCTAAGGCATGAGTTCTCGTCCTCCTCCCATGGCAAAATGCGCCCATGCTAAGAGGTTCAACAAGAGAAGGTCAAAAGGTCAAAGATGCTCATCCTTCTCCACACCTCAAATGCGCCCAAAGGAAATAAAAAAATTCTAAGTGTTGAGGATATCCTCCTCACCCATCAAAATGCGCCCATGCAAGAATAAGCTGGAAAAAGTCAAAGAGTCAACAAAGTTTATCCTCCTCACATAGTAAAATGCGCCCACCTTCAAGCATAACATGCATGAAAATTTTCTAAGTATGAAATTCATCCTCCTAGAGGCATCAAATGCGCCCAAAAGAGGGCATGTGGAGACAAAAATGGAGAAGCTTAAGAGTCACAAGTCAAGGCGTTGAAAAGATTCCTCCTACACAAGCAAAATGCGCCCATCCTCTTGCCTATGTGATATGCGCCATGCAAAGGGGTGAGTGTGGAGTGAAAAGTGGTAAATAAAGAATGAGTATGCTAGGAAATAATAGAGAATGTTGCCTAAGGCGTTGGAAGCCAAGTCCACCTCAGCAAGTGAAATGCGCCTTAGATGCAAGGTGGTGAAATTAATATGATAGGCGTGGAAATAAGATATTCTCTTCTAAGTGTGAGGTGCGCATAAGGTGAAGATGGGAAATATGCTAGGCGTTGGTTTTAAAAAAAATGTTCTCTAGGACATACAAGTGTGATCAAGGCATTAAAATTTTCCAAGTGAATTGATGAAAATTTTTCTCACCACGGGAAGATGATTGAAGTTGAAGTAAAATTTTTGAAGACAAAATTTTCAAAAGTGCTTAGTGATTAAAAAATTTTCTAAGGAAATTTTTTTTTTTTCCTTAGGAGAAAAACGCCTAAGTCTGGTGAAGTGATGAATTTTCCTAAAATCCAAGTGAATTTTGTCAGTGGATGAAGTCAGATGATGCCAGCTGCACAAAATTGATAAATTTTTCCAAGTCAGAGCAACAAGAAATCTTCACAGATATGAAGAACGGAATCAAATTTGTTAATTTTTTTTTTTTTTTTCCAAGGTGCAAAATTCAAGAAAATTAAATGAACCCGTTCGTTGTGCACCCATAAGTTCGACGCGTTCTGAAGGAAATTTTCTTCTGGGTATTGAAGATTATCGATGAGGAGTTGATTTTAAAGTCTTCCATGCTTCGCTGCGGCCTTCAGGATGAAGATTTTAATGGGCACTGGATTGATGAGTTTTCTTAGGGGAAATTTGAAAATTTTCTAAGGCAAAATGAAGAAAATGTGTTTTCAAGGTGAAATCCTCCAGACAATGAATTTGAAAGTGATCGCCTAGATGATTTCTAATCGAGTTCCTGATGAAGGCTTTTCTTTCTCAAGCCTGGGTTGGATGAAATATTAGAGTGAAGTGCGTCGAGCAGAATGCAAGATGGGTTGAAAATTTGGCTAAGGCATCATGCAGAAGGATGAAGTTGACTAGCGAGGACGATGAACGCTTGGAAGTTAGAGCGTGAAAATCAGGTAAGTAAGTTGAATTTATATTATGAAGTGTTCTAATACTTTTCTCCTTGCTTGTTTTGCAGGAGGAACGTCGAGATCAAGCGATGATGACTTAAGGTGATGAAGAAAGTAATCCAAGATGATATTTCAACCTCGACGGAAGAAAAGTTGCAAGAAAATGGCTAAGTGTTGGGACTTAGTATAACTCAAGTGACAAAGAATGGAAGCTCGAGCAAAGTTGAAGAACAACGTCAAGAAGAAGATCAAGAGCAGTTGAACTCCAGATTCTATCAAATTTTATTATCTGAGGAGGCAATCTTAGAGACTCTTTTACCCTCCTCCAAGCGATCAACAGAATTGGCTGAACGCGAACAACAGAGCAGTGTGAACGCATTTCGAAGCTGGAATCTTCTAGAAGATGATGGACATTAATGGCTCATTTATTACCCCACTCCTCTTGGTGGCGGTTTTTAGGGTGAATCTTGTTTAGGGCTGAGGTGGCACAATCTGGGCCACCCAGCCGATTGTAATCTGAGCCGTCCGTTAGACTTGGCCAACTATAAAAGGGGGAGTCCCCCTCATTTGTATCTCATTAGAAATTAGAAATTAGAAGTAGAAGTTGAATAGAGTAGAATAGAGAGTAGAGGGACAACTTAGAAGTAGCTTAGTATAGATTGATAGTGTAGTTTGAAGAAGAGGGAAAGTTTTCCCTTGAAAACTTTGTAAGAAATTGTTGTGAACACTCTCTCAATACAAGAGTTTTTCATTGATGGTGAATTTCGTCTTTGTTGTGAGTAGCTAGCAAGGTTTCTTCGTCCTTCCGATTCAAATGGTAGCGTAAAATAGTTCAAAGTAGTATAATTTTCATTCCATGCAAGTAGATGTTAGTTGTGGAATGTGGTCTTCAATTTGAGCAAACTTCGTCTATCCATACCACTAGTGGGCTCGCTGATGGTGAGTTCGCCTTGCGTGGTCAACTGGAACATCGCGGACTTAACTTTGTTTGTGATTCATGCGTTGGTATGCGTCGTTGTGACGGTGTCTTCGCGTTGAATTATGATCTGAATACCTTGAGCTACTCCTCTGAAGATTGCACCGGTTCTGTGGAGGCTGTCCGAAGTGAGGCAAAGCAGAGCCTGGTTGGAGCTTGTGAATTGATCGCCATGTCCCACGCCTTAGAGTAAATTAGAGCCTTCTTAACCTTACCCCATTTCATTCAGTACTTTCTGGTTAGAATAGGAAACCCGTGCTTCATAGACAAATCTTTTGAGCATTTGAATTCCTTTCTCCGCTGCCGAACAATTTCGTAAGTCCCCCTTGAAATACCAGCAAATCACATTGAGCCAACTGAGCCTATTCGCATTAAAAGAACCTTGGAGTTGAATGCATGAACTTTCTTGCAATCTTAGCATGCAAAATACTTTGATCAAGAGAGAATAGGGTAGCCGTTGGCGACTTTATTCTGCGTTGGTGCGGTCACGAAAAACACATCAACAGCGTGATGTAAACATTCTTCACTATATGCTGATTTGAGAACTTCAACATACTCAACTTCTCTCTGCTCTTTTTTTGAAAAGGCATTAGCAACCCCAATCAATTTATCATTTGCATGCCTTCCCTTTGGAACATTCTTTTCATGATTTGAGAAGTCACAAGGACGGTCCATGTGAAGTGCTTTTTTGGAAAGTGTGGAGATTTTATGTTTGTTTGATTTGAAGGGAGCTCGTTTTGATGTTTCCTTAATTCTCTGTAATTGTTGTTTTGCTTGAGTAGCTATCAACTTCGCTTCCTTTGCCCTCATTAGCCATTCATCACACATTTCCTGGTTCCCCACTACAACTGGTGTGCTTGTCAGCAATGTAATTGAGTCCTTTCCTTCCTCATGAACACTAGGCTCAAGCACAGATACTGCATTGTTGTTAGTAGATAACCCAAGACCAGAAATTTCTTCCTTTTTCAATTTTCTGACATAATTATATAGTTTTTTCTTACTTGGATTTCCTTCCTCAAATATTTCCAAAAACTCACCAAAGGGAACTTGATTCTTGAAATCATCGGGTAATCCCTGGTACTCAGCAACAATTTTATTGGCTTCTATTTTCATTACCACCTGCTCATCCTCTTCCTTTTGTAGGATTTTTTGAAGGGTGCTTATCATCACATTTTGATTTTCTTTAAGAGTGACAAGTCTGTCCACCTGAATCATTGTTAGATAGCTGAAATTTTCTGAGTCACAAACCCAAACAGGCTGGCAAGACGCTAGCTCTGATACCACTGAGATGTCCTTTGTAGATTTCAATGATAATTTTGTCCAAAATGTTTAAACTGACCTTTTTCATTCGTCACTCAAGTACACCAACTGAGAGTGAAACATTGATCATAGGAACAGTGAACATGAACTGAGCCTTCACATTAAATCAGATTGAGGTTATGATAATCTACTGGACATGAACTGTCATAAATCTGAGCATGTAATCTGACTGGATACACCTTTAGATCACTCAGAATGGCAGATTAGAATGATGGAGGTTCTCAGAAATGATATCTCATTTGTACCAAGGTATGCTGAGTTTACAATGACAGTCACAAGACTTAAAAATATGTTATTATTGCCTAACACTGGTGCTGTAGTGAACAGCAAAATGAACATCAGTTTTTAGCAGCCATGACAATACATCAGAATTTCTTTTCTTTCAATTTACATGAGCACTTCAATGGTCATCAAACCACACTAGATATGGTGACCCAAGAACTCAGGAAACTACAAGGCTGAAAGAAACTCTTAACTTGTAACATCCACCACTCTAAGAGATTTATCCTAATATTAAGACTCCCTACATCATGTTGAATATGTAACAGAAATATTGTAGCAACTGCAGCAGCATTAATAACATGGATTCTGGGAATTACAACAGCAGAAATTTTGAACCAGTAACTAACATTTAAGCAATCAGCCAAGACTTGTCACCACAAGTAATACAATAATCAATACATGCTTAGTAAGGCAAACATAGAGAGTACCCAAATGCTCTGATAAAGCTCCCTGAAGCAGCCACAACCAAGTTCAAGGCAATTCAGACTTCTCTTAAGACTGGAACTATTCGATCCAACTTGAAGAATGATGGAGGAGACTCAGAGAATGCTTAGAAATTTGCAGCAGCAAACATCTCCTTTTTATCAGTCGTTTCTCCTTCTTAGCAGAGCACTCAGCCTTTTCCCTTCAAATGCCAACCAAAACATCACTCTATAGCAACCCTGTCCAAGCAACAACAGAAGGAAGCCGTTTTTCTTATCAGCAAACACGTTTTTTCATCAATCCGCCCAGATTTATGCAAACCACGACTTGATATGAGTCTATTGTGAGAGAGAAGGTGCGCCTAGGGTTTTGAATAATAACACGCCTTCAAAAGTCTGATAAACTTCCCCAAATTCGTCCAAAAAAAAGCAGCAAAATCTCATATAATGTAAGCACGACTATCAGAAATAAACTCCCAACTAGGACAGATATTTCACTGTCGAAATGGGTCTCCCATGGCTAGCACTTGTAGCCACGAACTTCTCCAGCTTCTTCCCGTGAAAGTTGAAAATAGTCATAAGGTGAAAAGGTATCGAATGATCTCCTTATTTTCCCTTTTGTATTTTCTCCCTCATAACAAAGGTGACCCCCTTTTTTTTTTATAAAGTGATATTTTAAATATTTCATAACTCATAAGTCACTTAAATAGCATTTCCACATACTCAGTTTATAAAGTTGATTTAATTAATTATTTAATATCCCCCCCCTTTTAGATATAATTAAAGACTTGGGCAATATTAAATAACTAAGTCACTTCATCCAATTTTTGGGGACATTACAGTTTGTTACCAATGATCCTCTGCGCCATATGATATCACCTCGCCCACCTTGGGTTTGAGTGAACATTCTTGGTGTAGGGTTACTTTCATCAGCTATTTTGATTATGCTAATGCTAACGGGTGAATGTTGATGTGTTAAAAATTGAAAAAAATATAAGGGGCTCATTCCAATGGTATCAAAGCCAAGATTCTGCCATCCTGTGAAGAAATAGAGCTTAGTTGTTAGATGGCTATAGAGAAGTCTATATCTAAGTTGTTGCAGGAGCTGTCCATGCTTATTAGAGATCTTGACATTAAAGGGGTATACTCAAGGATATTTGCAAAATCTAAAGGTTTGAATGGAAAAGCAGAAAATACTATTGATGAAGGGACAAAGAAAGAAGCAGAAGTGCCTATTTGTGGTTTGCATCCCATGAGTAAGCAAGTTGAAGAGAAAAATAAGTCAACTAGTATTGAAGAAGGAACAAGCAAGGTGCACATGTCACCTCAAAATGATTGTGAGTTTGATGAAGATACCTTGACAGTTGAAGAGTGTGTGATAGAGCCTCAAAATACTCCCTTAGACTTGCATGTGATACGAAGTGATGAAGATCAGTTCAGTGAAAAGAACATAACAGTATTGAGTCCTAATGAAGATTCATCCAATGAAGGTCTTGAGACTAAGGGCTTCACATAAGATGTTGGTACAACTATTGTGTGGGATGAGTTTGTTGAAAAAGAGCAAGATGAAGGAAATATTAGTGGTCTTTGAGACGAATCCAATGAGTTCATGCATGGTCATGTTGAAGATTTGATGATGAAGGATTTTCCTCTTGTTGCTGTCCCAACTTCCCAAGAAGTTCTACATGAAGAAATCAACGGCATACTTTCTCATGATGGTTCCCTAGAAGATAATGATGGTGAAGTTTTCAAAACAGCAAGCATTGAAGATTCTTCACTTCATTTCGGTGGCGGCATTGTTGGTCTTGGGTTTGATCAACAAACCGAACCATTAGAAAGAAATGTTTTTGAAGATATCAGTTTAAGTGATTTGGGAGCTAATTTATTCACAGAGTCAACACTTTAAGTGGAGCATGATAAGCATTTTCCTATGGACCATCTCAATCAACCCATTAGCATTTGGGATCCGGGTGTGTTGGCATCAAGATATGACAAAGAACCTATGTGGGATAAATTTCCCTTTGATCCATATGAAGGCCAAAATTTTTATTGCATTGCAAGCTATGAGGTGGCCATGGCAGGAGTTGTTTTTGATGAAGAAGCTTGCCCTAAAAAGCTCCATGATGATTCCCTTGAGTTGGTTGCAGTCACTAAGGAGGAGTTTGTTGTTTCCAAAACTTTTAGGACAACGTTCTTTGATGACTCATTGATCGAGTTTGGGGCTGCCATAACCCTTGATCAAGGAGACAGTGAGGAGGAAGAAGAGCTAGAAGACCTTATGGCTCTTGAAGAAGAAACATTTAAAGAGGTTTTTGAACACAAGTCTGATTTTCCAATTCAAGAAGCTGATTGCAAACTTAGGGTTGAAGAAATTGTGGAGTATTTTCCTCTCCATAACTTTGAGCATTCTTCGCTAGTTGATGGTGAAAGACAAGAAGGTTGGAGCAACTCTGAGGGCAGCGAAGACGCAAAACAAAGTTCTAATTTTGAAATGCAGCCAACCAATAATCCACCATCTTTGCATATTCTTGAGAGGGAAGATCAAGTCAGAGAGTCCTTTGAAAGAGAAGTGCGAGTTCTATCACAATTTGATCGCACACACAGTTTGATTGAAGAGCTCTACTGGAAGGCTCAACTTGAAGAGAGACAAAGAGGAGTGAAAGATGAAGTTGCTCTTCCCAATCTGCAATTTATTAGAGATTCCTTGGAGACCTTGAAGTCTGAGCACATGCACTTGATTGAAGATCGAGATGATGTCATTGAAGTTGCAAAGAAGACCATTTGTGCCTTCCAAAAAAAGGAGAGAAAAGTTAATGAGCTCACTTTGGAACTCGAGTCAACAAAGGACATGTTAAAAGAAACTCAGTTGGCTCTAATGGAGGTTGAAGACCAGTTTGTTGACTTCAAACTTTTCAAGGAGCAAGAGGTGCACAAAGAGTTGAATAAATCAAGCAAGTGGTTAGAGAGCTTGATAGTCTTCAGGAGGAGTCTGATCTAGAAAGCGTCACAAGGAAATCATATGTTGCTAGTGTAGGTTTGGAACAACAAGTTGGGCTTGAACATGAGAAAAGAAAGCTTTTCAAATTATGGATAACTCTCTCTTTGAAGTAAGTGCCAAAACAATTTATGAAAGTCCACTCTTTGGGATGGAAGATAAAACAACAAAAGACAATAGCAAGGAATGGGATCTTGGTGAAGTTTCCAAACACAATACAGAATGTGGCTATCAGCTTATTGACAATTTGCAAGCAAATCATGAGGGTAAGCCGATCCTTGCAAATGATAATCTCCCAAGAAGGTTGTTTGATGATTAATGCATACGTGAGTTTGAGGATGAAGCCTCCATATGTGAAGAGTTGATCCAGGATGATTTCAGCATCTTTGACATTAGGGTGTCAGCCAAACTCAGTTTAGTGGCTGCTCATGGTTTCATTGCAGCAGCAAGGAGTGAAGTTTTTAGAATTGCTACTCATGGAGTTTGGGAGAAAGAACGACCAAAACATGGTGGTTACATGCTAGATCATCCATCCCTTGGGTTGAGTGATGCTTGGGCTCATACTAGTCCATTATGGGAGTTGGATTTGAAGACAAAAATTGTTCCATGCTCCATTGTTATTGAAGCTTTCATGGAATGGTTTCAGAGGTTCACTAGAAGGGATGCCAATTTCAAGAGTATGCACTTGTTTTTGACCAACACTTGGAAATGTGTTATGTTTTCTTTCAGGAGTGTTGGAGATTATTTTCAGTTGGGTATCCATGCTTGGGATTCTCAACATGGGTTGATGGAGCTTATTGCTTGTGGAAAGAAGAATTTTTGGATGGATAAAGATCAAATTTTTAGACTTTTTGGTATTGTCCCCTTCTTTACCAGCCACTTGATGGTTCCGTTTGTTCATCAACAAATGGATTGGAGAGAGATTTTGAGTATGGGTTGGAGAGAGGAATGGTTGGTTGCTATTGAGAATGATTCTTGGCTAAGACAAGGGTAGATTTTGAGACACGAGTTTGCTGGTTGGAGGCAGACCAGCCACCTTACCTGTGGAGTTACTCTCGTTCGGGAGAGATTGTCCATCAGTACTTGTCAAAGAGGTGGTAGTTTTCAATTGGAGATTGCTCTAGTGTGTTTTCTAGCCACTTTTGAGGTGTTATCTTGCAACTCAGTGCTCATATCACATGCTCACACTTGGGAATTTCATTGGTGCTGCTATTTTTCCTTGTGTAGACCGCTAAAATTAGATTGTACTTCGCTGACTCCAGCCTTGAACATTAGAGATTATTTGTTTCTTCAAACTTATCCTATTCTGAGTTCGTCTTATGGAGGTTTGTGAAGAAAAAATTGATAGTTTCTTCTCTATATTGGTTCGGGATAGCGAACTTCCACATGCTTTGGCATATCATTCTAAGACTCTTGGAGTTGGAATTGTACAAGTGTTAAGAAGTCTTCATGGCTGTATCAGAATAATACGATGGAGGCACAGTAGATTCATGTGGAGTTATGAGCATGAGTTTGTTGAGCTCTTGCAAAGGATAGCTCTACTCTTTGCAAGAAGCTTTGGGGAAGTTACATTTGCAAATGTGGCTCTACTTGGCACCTTGAGGAGATATGTTGAGGAGTACATTATTGAGTTGAGCAGACTTTCCTTCTTGCGGCCCAAAGTTGAGGAAGACAATGGCATTGTTGATATCGATTACTCAGAGTTTTTTAGGCATGAGATGCTACATGATATTGATTTCAGTCCTTCTAGAATTTTCAGCTTTAGTTTCATTGATGGTAACATTTTGGAGTTACAAGGGAGGTTAGTGCAGTTTTAGCATGATGTTTTCACCGATGTGATCAAAGTGGTGTAGCATCAACATGGTGGGTCTTTTCAGAGATGGACATGGGACCCTGGGATTAGTTGAGTGTTGTGAAATTGCTTGAGGACAAGCAATTTATGGAAGGGTGGACTGTAATGTCCCCATTTTAGTCATACGCTCTTTTGTGTTTGATAGCCTATTTCTGGAAGCCCATAGGCTAGTCAGAAGTTGAAATTAGAGTTTCCACTCTAGAGGAGGTTTTGGAGGCTTGCATACGAGATTTCCTAACGCATGTCTGGTGGAGCTTTCTGGGTTTTTAGAGAGCTTCGGGATGAGGTAACATGCATGACAAGATAATGACTTGCATTTCTGGCTAATTCCTTGGTAGTTTTGGAGGCTTGCATGTTGGTGTTTTGCAGTTTGGATTTTGGATTCCTTCTGAATTTTTAGAGAGCTTTGCGATGATGTGACATGCAACTGAAACAAAGGACTTTTTCGAACTTACTATTTTTAGTAAGTTACGACGGCTGCCTAGTTTGTGCTCAAAATGAATTTGGAACAACTTATTATTTTTTGTAGTATGCTATTTTTAGTAAGTACTATTTTTGGCAATGCTATTTTTTTTAGCAGCAGTTCAACAGTTCAGTGTAGTGGCTATTTCTGGTAGGTTAGTTTATTCAACTTGGTCTTCGACATTTGAGGTGATTATTTTGGAAGTTTGATATTTGATGAAAATAACATTTTAAGTGAAATTATCTCCTAGGTAAAGTGGATGACTTCATAAGGGGAAAATATTGTAATGTTTATTTATATCTTGGTGGACGTCTAGGAGAAGAATTAAGTGTTTTTATTTAAAATATTTCACTTTAGCCCTTGGACACCTAGCCTTGGAGGAGAGATATTTGTGGAATAAGGTTTGGGTTTTTTAAGTTAAAATTACTTAAGTCTACCTTGGATGCCTTTGGGAGATATACTTGCATTTTTAATAAAGTAATATTTCACTCAAGGGGGACGACTTGGAGAAGGTGGTTAAATAAAAATGCAAATGAGAAAAGTGAATTTGAATCTTATTTTGGGCGCCCTAATTGGAGGGAAAAGGTGGGATTTGAAAGTTGAAAAGAAAAAGTTATAAATATCAGACTTGGCCTTCATTTGAGCATCCATTGTTTCTTATTGTATTGTAATGCTGCCGAAATATTTTCAGAGCTTGCTTCGAGGAATGCATACCTCCTAGTTTCTTCTTCCCGTTTTCGTGCTTGAGAGATAGTACCTAGCTAGATATACTGAAGACTGTGCTTCACTCAGGAGTGTAGATTGAGCATCGCAGTTGAAGTTTTGAAGATTTTGTTGTTTTATAGGTTGTTGATTTTGAAGTGCTGAAAGTGATTTTCGATCATAGCTCCGTGCACAAATTTTTGATGGTTCTGGGTATTGGCCCATTGTTTGAGTCTATCTAGGGTGCCCCTTCTTGCAAAGTTTCAGATTTTATTTTGAAGCCTATGATTTTATCTTCTAGGTTGCCCTCTTGAAGGCTGTATCTTGCCTGTCACTGCATTGGAAATTGTGTTTAATTTGTGGATTGGATGTTTGATGCAGTTTGTTCACTTAGACCTTGTCGCCATCATCCTAGTTTTCATTTGTAGCTGATTTCATGTTGTTTGGTGAAGTATTGAGTGTGTTATGAACATTTTAGTGAGTTTTCTAGCTGCTAGTGTGTGTTTTCAGTTTGCTGGTCTGTTATATTAGATTTGTTAGGAGTTGGAGTTTTGGCTTGATTTTAATGTTTGAGAGTCTTTTGGAGTTGGAGAGACATTTTATATCATTTGCAGCACTTGGACTTCTATAATACTGGCTCTTGCAGGATTCTATTTCATGTTGTAATGCTGATTTAGTAGTACTGATCAACTCTTTATTATCTTTGCAAATTTCTATTGTAATTCCCACTTTTATTGGAAGAAGGCTGGCCTCGCCGCCTTATTTACTTTTTGTATAAGCATTATCATTCCCACCCTTGGTGGAAGAGATAGGCCTTGCCGTCTTATTTTTTGTACTGCCCACTAAACAAGCGGAAGGGGTCAGCAAGCTGCCGATTTACTTTCCTTGTACTTGCATTCTACATCATGTTGATCGGCTGAGCCATCAAAATCACTCCCACTAAATAAGTGTTCGAGTTGCATAATTTACATTTCTAGCATTGTACTTTCATTCAGTTTGTGTAATGTCCCTAGTTTGGGATTACTCTAAATTTGCCTTGATTTGTTGAAGATATCCTTTTATGATGGTCTAGTGCTCAGATTGCATTCTTTTTCTCCTTTTCCTGATCAATCATAGGATAAAGAAATTCATAAATTTATTCATTTTTCTATCAAATAATCACAATTACTTATAAGGCTCAATAATTGCTACAAGTATCTTTATTGCATAATTGTATTATATATATATGTGTGTGTGTGTGTGTGTGTGTGTTTGTATGTAATTACATTCAATAATGTCAATGGAGCATAACATCAGCAATGTTATAAGATAACTAGTAGCATGCATGATTTATTATTCCCCATGCAATCCATAAAAAAATAGATAACATTAAATAAATAGCATCATGTATGAATTACTATTAATTAGACTATTATTTAAATCCATGATGTATTTATCAACATCATTATTTAAATGTACAAAAATTTATCTAACTTATTATTTAAATTCATAAAATACTTATCTCCTTATATTCATAAAATACTTATCTACTTTCCATTTGCCTATCTTTATAAATTTCAGATGATCTGCAGTCTATATTTTATCTCTTGTTGCTCATTCTATTATCTATTTCCTTCTTCCCTCTATACATATCTCATTCTTTCCCTTTTTATATCTTCACATTCAAATGAGAAGGTGTATCTTTTTGAAAAGAGACATTCGTTAGAAAAGACACAACATTTTGAAATGATTGCTGCCTTTTGAAAACTAATTCCAAACCTTTCCAATTTCTATTTTTATTGTTTTCTACACACTATTGATAGATCTCCTTTTTACATCTTCATTCCTTTTCTCTTCTATCCTCTTCTTAAAATCTGATGTGTATATATCCTATTCCTTTCCCTTATCATCCACTCCTTATTTTATATCCTTATACCTCCATGAAGAGAGACATCTCTTTGAATAGAGATAAACCCACAAATGGACATGACTTTTAGTTAAACATTCCTTAATGATATTTCAAATTATATTCGTTTTATTATTTTGTTTTGATGTGTATTATATTTTACTATTTTATTTTTAATTTATTTGTAATATTATTTATAGTATCATATATATTTATTATTTAAATGTATATTTTAATATTTATAATATTATCTCTTAATAATTATTTGATAATTATGATAGTATTTATATTAATGTATTTTATTGTGTATCCTCATTATATATTTATAATTACAATATTATCTTATGATTGTAATTATAAATATATAAAACGATAATATTTTCTTTTATAATTTTAATATGTATTGTGTTATTCATTTTCACTTATTTGTATCCTAGTGTTCTAATTTCAGGGACATGACAGTCCTCCCCTCCCAAGTTTTCTTGTCCTTAAGCAAAAACATCTTAGTTTCTTCTAGGTTCTCTTCTTCTCATCTGTCACCAACAGTACCCAAATTAGTCATGTTTATATATATGAGTTAAATGAAAATGTTCCATAATGATTACACTATTTCAATGCAAATAAATAAATATATTAAATGTATACTTATCTTAGATTTTCTTTTGTGATGGGGACATCACAAGTCTCCCCCGCTTGATTTTGCTTGTTCTCAAGCAATCTCATGAATTCTTCTTCCTTGATCTTGTTCGCTAGTCTCCTTTCAAGCCTTCTGGATTCCTCCTCTAGGGAGTCTTATCCAGGGCTTGTTGGATTCCTCTCTATGGAGTCTTATCCAGGGCTTGTTGGATTCCTCTCTATGGAGTCTTATCCAAGTCTTTTGGATTCCTCTTGATGGAGTCTTATCCAGGTCTTTTGGATTCCTCCTCTAGGGAGTCTTATCCAATCTTTCTGGATTCCTCCTCTAGGGAGTCTTATCCAGGGATTCTTGGATTCCTCTCTATGGAGTCTTATTGAAGTCTTCTTGATTCCTCTCGATGGAGTCTTATCCAGGTCTTTTGGATTCCTCCTCTAGGGAGTCTTATCCAATCTTTCTAGATTCCTCTCCATGGAGTCTTATCCAGGTTTCTTTGTTTTTCCTTGGATTCCTCTCTATGGAGTCTTATCCAAGTCTTTCTGGATTCCTCCTCTAGGAATTCTTATCTAGGGCTTATTGGATTCCTCTCTATGGAGTCTTATCCAAGTCTTTTGGATTCCACTTGATGGAGTCTTATCTAGGTCTTTTGGATTCCTCTCTATGGAGTTTTATCCAGGTCTTTTGGATTCCTCTCGATGGAGTCTTATCCAATATTTTTGGATTCCTCTCTATGGAGTCTTATCTAGACTTAAGTCTTTATACACATTATCAAGTCCCGTGCTCAAACAAAAAGAATATCTTCTTAATTTGTTTGAAAGTTTTACATCCAAGATTTCATCTCTTGTTTTAGTCAAGAGCCATTATGTTTTGTTGTTCTTGATTTTTTATCCTTAAAGGCCTTAATAGTTTCTTCTCTTTCCCATGTAACATCATCTTCAGGGAGTCCCCTCAATTTAATTAGGAACTTGGTGATGACCCTATTCCTTAATCTCCTTTCTCTGGTGTTAATGATAAATTTTGGTTATTAAGATAAGTTGTCCTTCATCGTCTGGAGGAGGTAACTTAGGTAGCTCAAGCACATAAGCAAGTAGCTCAAGCAGGAAACAAGCAAATCAAGCACATAGGCAAGTAGCTTAAGCACATAGGAAAGTAGCTCAAGTAGACAAGCAAACAACTCAAGCATGTAGGCAAGTAGCTCTAGCAAGTATGCAACGAGCTCAAGTATGCAAGTAATTAGCTCAAGCAAGTAGGCAAGTAGCTTAAGTAGATAAGCAAGTAGCTCAAGTAAGCAAACAACTAGCTCAAGCATGTAAACAAGTAGCTCAAGCAAGCAAGCAACTAGCTGAAGCAAGTTGACGACCAGCTCAAGCAAGTGGGCCAAGCACAGAAGAAACCAACTCAAGCAAGTAGGCAACTAGCTCAAGTAGGCAAGCAACTAGCTCAAACACACAAGCAACCAGCTCAAGCAAGAAGGTAACTAGCTCAGGTAGGTAACCAAGGAGCTCAAGCACACAAGCAACTAGCTCAAGCAAGTAGCTCAAACATGCAAGCAACTAGCTCAAGCAAGTAGATAACTAGCTCAAGTAGGTAAGCAAGTAGCTCAAACATGCACAGGATGGCAGGAACGATGCTTTGATACCACTGTAATGTCTTGAGTTTGGGATTACTCTAAATCTGCCTTGATTTCTTGAAGATATCCTTTTATGATGGTCTAGTGCTCATATTGCATTCTTTTTCTCCTTTTCCTGATCAATCATAGGATAAAGACATTCATAAATTTATTCATTTTTCTATCAAATAATCACACTTATTTATAAGGCTCAATAATTGCTACAAGTATCTTTATTGCATAATTGTATTATATATATATATAATTACATTCAATAATGTCAATGGAGCATAACATATCAGCAATGTTATAAGATAACTAGTAGCATGCATGATTTATTATTTCCCATGCAATTCATAAAATAAATAACATTAAATAAATAGCATCATGTATGAATTACTATTAATTAGATTATTATTTAAATCCATGATGTATTTATCAACATCATTATTTAAATGTACAAACATTTATTTAACTTATTATTTAAATTCATAAAATACATATCTACTTTCCATCTGCCCGTCTTTATAAATTTCAGATGATCTATAGTCTATATTTTATCTCTTGTTGCTCATTTTATTCTCTATTTCCTTCTTCCCTCTATACATATCTCATTCTTTCCCTTTTTATATCTTCACATCCAAATGAGAAGGTGTATCTTTTTGAAAAGAGACATTCGTTAGAAAAGACACAACATTTTGAAATGATTGCTGCCTTTTGAAAACTAATTCCAAACCTTTCCAATTTCTATTTTTATTGTTTTCTACACACTATTGATAGATCTCCTTTTTACATCTTCATTCCTTTTCTCTTCTACCCTCTTCTTAAAATCTGATGTGTACATATCCTATTCCTTTCCCTTATCTTCCACTCCTTATTTTATATCCTTATACCTTCATGAAGAGAGGCATCTCTTTGAATAGAGATAACCCCACAAATGGACATGACTTTTAGTTAAACATTCCTTAATGATATCTCAAATTATATTCATTTTATTATTTTGTTTTGATGTGTATTATATTTTACTACTTTATTTTTAATTTATTTGTAATATTATTTATAGTATTATTTATATTTATTATTTAAATGTATATTTTAATATTTATAATATTATCTCTTAATAATTATTTGATAATTATGATAGTATTTATATTAAAGTATTTTATTTTGTATCCTCATATATATTTATAATTACAATATTATCTTATGATTGTAATTATTATTATTTTTTATTCAAGGGGTAAACGCTTGACTGGAGCTATGAACCGGATACAACCATTTAACAATACCACCCTGTTGTACCCAAAACCAAAATTTTTGCTTCATCAAGGCATTTTGATAAAAGAGTCTAAACCTTACTAAAATGATGTCAAGTACAGTTTTTGGGCAATATCAAGCATGGAGGTTTTGTCAATATTTTGTCAGTCAAAGTCAATTTCATTGATCAAAACCTAAATTAGAGACTCAGAACGAAGCATTTCATGATGGAGGAGCGTCTCACGACAGCATTTCACGTTGCACATGGTCATTTCAGTGATCGAGATGATGATTTTAAAGGTTAAAATTATGAGGATTTTTCAGAGAAAAACAAGAAAGCGCAACTATAGCCTAGGGGCGCCCTTCTGTTTGAAGGTCAAGATCTTGTTGAAAATGCTCATAAATACAGTCAAACTCTTCAGAATTGGTCTAGCGATCCGACGAGCTATCCAGCGAAGCTATCCGAGATCCTTAACTCTGGCAAATGACGAAAGAAGTTGAAGATCCCAAAATTCTACATGGCGGAAACTTGTCCTTTTTCAGCAAAAGCGCGCTTGTAGCTTGAGGGCGCCCTTCTAGATGGAGTCTTGGATTTTGGTTTTTCTGATGATGGATGCAGTCAATTTCTTCACGACTAGTCTGCTCGTCCAACGAACTATCAAATGCAGTCGTCCGAGTCCTAGAGCTCCAGTAGCCGACATCTGAAGATGAGCCTATTATGGAGTTTTCACGTCTTTCAGCTTCCTCCTTGCGTTTCCAGTGCAAGTACAGCTCAGGGGTGCTGGTTAAAATGACCCTTGAGATGGTCAAATTTGCAGACGAGGTCTTCCTGACATCAGTGCTACTCTAGTCCAGCTCCACAACACACCAAGTTGCCTGTCGATCTGACATTCTGGGCGATCGTGGCAGAGTTCCTACCAAACACGTAATTTCACGGGCGGACCAACAAAAGATTTTCATTGTATTTCTACAGTCTAGAGGCGCCTAGCCTTTAGGCCTGTCAGATGAGGTCGTTCGCTTTCGAAGTCTTCACGAGACTTGAGCGTAATTACTTTATCTATTCAACGAGCCCAGTCGTCAGCCTTTGGGATTTGGCAGACGCTCGTACGTGCGAGGTCTTTGGCGAAATGCTGAAAAGTGAAGACATCCGGAAAATGGCCAAGTATAGAGCGTATATTTTAAATAAAATACGCACTGGCATTTTTGAGGTCTTAGAAGCAGTTTTCTTGCTTCGTCACCTCTAGAGACTTCTCTTCTCAATTCTTCTAGCTATCCATTAAAACAAACGTGGCTCGAATCGGGTCATCCCAGCTCCAGATATCAGAGGTCAAAGTAGGGCATCTAGTTGAGAGTTCAACTTTCGTCAAAATGGTGTTAGTGCAACTGAAGGCCAGGGGCGCTTTTACTTTTGAGGCCCTTAATGCAATTTCTAGATGCCGTGCGTATATCCGTTGGATGCAGAATGTCTCCAGGCATGCAGTGAACTTAGTTTCCTATCAGCAGGGTTCACCGTTCGCTGTCAGCAGCTGTTTGAAGTGTCAGATGGCAGTTTGAAGAAATGGTTAAGTCTGGAACTCGTAAATGAATTTAATCAAGGGCGCCTAATTTTTCAGGGTGTTAAATGATGGATTTTGCAATAGTGTCTTCCAGCAGACATTTCTTCCTTGTTCAGTAGGCTTTCCGATGAATTCTCCAGCTTAGTCTCAGCATCACCCGGTCACTCGGAAATTAGTGTCAAAGATGGCCAGTCGTAACTTTGTCGTCAGCTATAAAATAGGAAGTTAATAAAAAGTGCAATATTTTGAGCAAATGGACGCCTATGAGCTCAAACGATGACTTTTCAGAATCGGTGAAGCCTAAAGCTTCATCTAGTTTGTCAACTGAAGTTGAATAATATTTAATATTTATTATGCATATTTGGCATTAAATGGCGATTTTCTAAAGTTGGCGCCCTCTTTATGCTAAGATTTCAAATTGCATGATGAATATTAATTTATTATTATTTATTTTCGGACTCCGAGTCAGTGGCAGTGAAACTGAGAAGGGTCCAATTAGAAGGCATCTATTTCAGTCAGGGTTTTAAATCTTGCAGTTCACAAGATGATGCGAATTTCTTCTTATTTAAACATGGCGCCATCTTCATTTATTATTCACAAAGCTAAAGAGAAATTCGTTTTTCTTAAGAGAAGTTCATATCTTCAAAGTAAAATTCGTATTTCTTCAAGGCAAAGGCGTATCTTCAAGGCAAATTCGTATTTTCAGAGCAAAGGCGAATTTTAGCAAACCAAAGGCAAATTCTTCATCAACAATCATTGGCGAAGACATCAAAACACTTTCTTTGCAGGTACAAGTCAGAATTATCAGCAGACTTCAGACAAGATGGCGATTTTAGTAGAAGCAGAGCACTAAATTCTTCTATTTCTCGTCTTAAATTCTTTCGCATGTTTGAAGAATTGGCGACTTTTGGCAAAACAAATCATCTGGGTTGATTCAGAATAGCTTCCTCGAGAAAACCCATGTGCCAGAATTTTTCAGGAAAATTTACTCCAGAGCATCGTTCTCGAGTTTCTAATTTTCTCAACTGAAAATTCCTTGCATGGTCGAGTAGAAGTCAAATTTTCGCAAATCTGACATTCTGGGTTGTCTTAGAATCTTTTTCTGGACAAAACCCATATCTCAAATTTTTCCGTGAAAATTGCCCTTTGATAGGCTATTTTTAGTTTTCCAGAAAAGTTGTCAGAATATAGCCGTGTTCACAGTCAACAGGCGAGTTTTTCAGAGTACAGTACACACAAACTGAATTCAAGACCAAATCGGTCTTAATTCATGATTTCGTCAGAAAAGCTGAGACCGATTTGTATGAAGTGCTTTCAGAGGGTTGACAGGTGTAATTGCATGCCTCGTATGGCCGATTTTCTTCCAAAGCCAGTTTAGAGGGTTGATACCGTTGGAATTTTGCTTGTGCAGCAAGTTCGTTTGCATTTCTCACAACCCGAGTGTGCACAGTCAAACCTCACAGTTTCGTCATGCAAAAGCGTCAGAAGCATCAAGCTGCAGAGGAGATAGTCGCCATCACTTCAGTTACGGAGCCGCCAAAGTTATGAGTCAGTGAAATGCTAGTTTGAGTGTGCAAAGATTGCTCAAGTTGCTGACATTCAGATGCTGATGCAGTTAACAATCTCGTTGAGGGATTGGTTGCTCAAGATCGCACTCAGTAGACTTCAGTTCCTACTTCTCAGAATAGACTTTATACACAGGAGTTAACTTGGCGTTACCCTTTCAAGTTAACTCGTTGTTTCATCACATGCATATCTATTCTGAGATTTGCTTTATTTTACTTGGAGTTTCATTTAGGGTTTTCGTTAACTGATGATAGTCTTCCAGTTAACTCGCTTTCAACAAGGACATGCATGCTTGCACAATTGTCCATTTTTAGATTAGATGTTTCGGTTAACTGATGGTAGTTTTCCAATTAACTGTATAGTTTGCTTAATTAGGGCTTAGCAATAAATCTTGCATGCATTGCAAGACTGTAGTTGACTCAAGGTGATTTTAGGGTTCCTACACCTTGATGTATATAAATAAGAGCTTTTGCTCATTTGTAAATAACTTTTGCTTGAGAGAGAAATATATGCTGCGCCTACCTTGCCCTCAATATTGCTCTTTTTTGGTATTTGTTCATGTGTCTTCACTATTACGATTAATTGTTATGCCACATAGGGTTTCATGCAATTGTAATGGTGAATTCTTCCATAGTTTAGATAAATCTGTTTTGTGCATCTTTACCATTATGATCAATTGTTATGCCACATAGGGTTTCATGCGATTGTGATGATAAATCTGTTTTGTGAGTCTTTACTATTATGATCAATTGTTGTGCCACATAGGGTTTCACGATTGTCATGTAAATTCTTCCCATAGTTTAGATAAATCTGTTTTGTGCCTAAACTTGTTCAGATTGAGATGATAGTTGCGCCACCTTGCCTTCAAGTAGAGAATCTGCACTTGGTTATCGTGTGTTGTCGTGGACAATAAACTAATTCGGATTGAGATAATAGATGCGCCACCTTGCCTTCAAGTAGAGAATCCGTATCCAGTTTATCGTGTGATGTTGTTACCAATAAACTTGTCTAGATTGAGCTGATAGATGCCCCACCTTGCCTTCAAGTTGAGAATCTATACTCGTTTATTGTCTGATAGTCAAACCCTGCTCCATTTCCTCATGCTCTGTTTTCTTGAGGAAATTGGATAGATTTAAAGTAGTTAGTTTAGTTGTAGTTAATGATCCGATCCTTAGCTGCAGCGTTCTTGGTTTTCTTAACCTTGTGCCTTTTCCAGCTGAGAACAAAAAGATAGGACTTAGATTACTTTTCTTTTCCACGCATTCCAGCACTATGAGGGAGCTTCCCTTCCTAATTTGAAGAGCACTCATTACGCAATGTGCATAGCTGTCCGTACAAACCTGCACTCCAGAGGTGTTAGTTTTTATTTGAACCTTGGTGGCAAGAACAACAATGCCACCAATAAACCATCACACCATGCCAATTCTTTTATAATTTTAATATGTATTGTGTTATTCATTTTCACTTATTTGTATCTTAGAGTGTTCTAATTTCGGGGACATGACAGTTTGTTACTAATGATCCCTAGCACCATATGATATCACATCACCCACCTTGGGTTTGAGTGAACATTCTTGGCGTAGGGTTACTTTCATCAGCTGATTTGATTATGCTAATGCTAACGAGTGAAGGTTGATGTGTTAAAAATTGAAAAAATTATAAGGGGGTCATTCCAATGGCAGGAAAACCGCTTTGATACTGTTGTAATATCCCGCCCTATTTGAGATATTTGCTACAAAAATTGCCTTCACTGATTTTTAATTCTTTTTTGAAATATTTACTAGGAAATGCATAAAATTGGAAAGCAAATGCAAATAGAGAAATGCTGAAAGCCAAAACATCGAATGATCAACTTTGATTAATTATTGCTTTGATTTTACAATAAGATCATACCCGGATAACAACTTCTAATCTTGAAACTCTGTAAACCCTTGTTCTGTATCTCTCCTGTAAATCGATGAAGCACAAATGTGACTTCTAAGATGAATCCACCAATTAGGAAACCTTAGATGATCTTTCACACCCTTAGAAAGCTCAACTCAAGAGAAGCTATGCTCCCAAGTTCGCTTGCAACTAAAAACCCTAGTTTCCACCTTCAAATGCCAAAGCATCCAAAAAGCCAAGTGTTGAAAAATAATCAATGATAATCCATTAGCTTTTGAAAATGCCATTATATATCCTTCTCCAAATGGCTGGACTCCCAATGAGGCATTTTAAATCATTAAAATATATTAAAATATGCCTTTGTCACTTTTTTAATTAATTCCTCAAAGTGGGCGCCCATCATAAAGTTATAATGACTTGACTTTATAACATTAAATGGACCTTTATTATAAAGTCAATATAAGTCATTAATATATGCACTATATAATTAATTATTATTAATTATGCACTATAGAACTTTAATAATAATTATAATATTATAGCTCCATTAATAAACACCATCTATCAATTCCGGAGACACCATTGGCTAACCCACTGCATACTTTGCCCATCTGGGTGCCTTACTAAAAATAGTAAGGCTGGCCCCCTATCAATTCACTGGCTTACTATAAATAGTAAGTAGATATAGATGCAGCCAAAACACCTTGAATTACATCGCCTATGAACAATCTGAGGATCTAGAGATGAAAACACAACCAACTGTCAAATGAGGAGCTAGCTAACTCCAACTCTGGGCCCTCTAATCACCCTAATTAGCCTACGAGGACCAAATGATAGGCTAAACCACCAAACTCTGATGCTTGCTCAAGATGAGGACATTACATGCTCCGTTGTAGTTTCCCACTCTTGGGAACATTTCTTTCATCATTTGCACAACCTCCTGTAGTTTATCTCTTAAGGGATCTCTCTCCAATTCAACCCTCTCGAGCTGAACCACCCAAGCTTTCAATTAGTTCAAATTATCACCATTTTCTTTTGTCTCACATAATTGTTCTTCACCATTTTCATTGATGGCATCTTCTTCTTCAGAGGCTATCTCTTTGTGATGACCTTTTTATTTTTCTTGCTGGTTGCTAGATGATTTTCTAAGTGATCTTGCCTTGGCTTTAGTTAACTGAGTGCCCAAATATTTTCATCTAAAAAAGAAGGCCAAGTAGGGTCATATCTAGTGTTGGAATTCAAGTCATTGTCTAAAGTTGCTTGTGGATGTGCATCATCCGAGAAAAGTCCTATTGCATGTGAAGTGTAAAATGCTTTGTGCTTTAGGGAGAAGAACTTTGTGAATCCAATTGGACAACAATTCATCCTCATTGTAAAACTCGACCCCATGATAACTTTGCCACATAATCAAATCATCCAAATGACAATATTTGAAGCCCTAGTAGCTCCAACCAATAGACAATGGATCACATTCAAGATGCATGGCCATTCTTTCATGGCCAAAAACTCCTTTTTGATTCTTCAACTCTCTGGGGATCACTTTTGTACTAAATTCACCCTAGTCAAGTATGGTTGACAAATCTGAATGGCACAATCCTTTTGGGCTTGGATAATTTAAGCTTAAAAGATTGCTTAACAATTTTTGAACTGCTAGCCCATAAGAGCGTACCACAAATACCTTAGTAAATCAGTTGGTGGGCATGATTTTGACATCCCTATCTATATAGTGTACAAATAACTCTCTGTTGTCCCTGTCATAGCTAGACACCAAGCGAACCAAGGTGCAAAATTGCAGGTACTGGAGTACAATATTTGGAGAGCTTTATCCACACCAGACTTTAGAAGGATTGCCTTCAAGTCATGATCTGCATGTTTATTGGCCCATTATGCCCTTGATTATGTGTTAGTTAAATTCCTAGATGTCTATTTTTAGGTGTAGACATTGCTGTCTCTAGGAGCACATTTCACTCTCCGATCTTCAATTTTTATTGCTCTTTTGTGCATGCATCTTCAATCTAGCACCGACTGACTTGCAATGTTTGAAATATTTTAGGAGGTGCAGTTGTGTTTTGCAGTGTGTTGGTGTAACAATTAGCACCTCTGGAGTGCGAGTTGGTACAAAAAGCTATGCACAGTGTGTAATGATTGCTTTTCAAATTAGGAGGAGAAGCTCCCTCGTTGTGTTGAAATGCGTGAAAAAGTAAAGTAATCTAACTCCTATCTTTTTGTCTTAGCTGGAAGAGGCACAAGGTTAAGAAAAACCACGAACGTTGCAGCCAAGGATTTTCTCTGGTTTTGTAGATCTTAACTACAACTAAACTAATGCTTTTAATCTATCCAATCTCTTCAAGAAAACAGAGCAGGAATGTTTTATATGATAACCTCTAAGACAGGATTTCCAACGAGGTGACAACACCTATTTGAGGCGTAGGCTGAAAGAAAGGTTATTGGGCATGACATCAAATGATAAACCTTCCTTCTGAATTCCCAAGGAGGTGACAACACCTATTCGAGGTGTAGACATAAAACAAAGCTTATTAATCACATAACAATTAACGATAAGCTTGCTTCTAAATTCCCAAGGAGGTGATAACACCTATCCCAGGTGTAGATATGAAACAAAGCTTATTAACACAAAGACATAAACAATGAACACTAAAAGATCATCCAATCTTATTCCTAATCAAAGTGAACAGATACAGAATAGCAATATTACAGGCAAATTTGGCTCAGCATATATTACTATTGCGTGCAAAGTTTAATTACAAATGAACAAAGAGCTCTTATTTATAGACATCAAAGGTGTAGGGAACCCTAAAATCACCTTGAGTCAACTACAGTCTTGCAAGCATGCAAGATTTTATTGCTAAACCCTAATAAATGAAACTGTACAATTAACTGGAAAGCTACCATCAGTTAACTAAAACAACCTAATCTAAATGGACAATGTGCAACATGCACGTCCTTATTGATGTGAGTTAACCGAGAAACTACTACTAGTTAACAAAAATGAAAACCTAATGAAAACTCCAACTGTACATAGGAAATTCCAAAATAGACATGCCATGAAATGTGACAGCGAGTTAACTTGGAACAAAAACGCTAAGTTTAACTTTTGTGTCTAATGTCTATCCTGAAAAGGGTGGGACTCCCAATCTAGAGTTCATTGGTCGCGATCTTGAGCAAGTGACCCCTCCATGAGGTTGTTGATTGCATCACCATCTAGGGAATTGATACTTCTCTTCAGCATAGTGTGTCTACGTAGCATCTCTTCACCGCCCATGATCTGACTCTGAAGTTGACCTCTGCTCTTAACCGCCTCATCAAATAATGCTGACATGACTGTAAGTTGATCCAACTTACAGTCAACAGAATCTCCACTGAAAATACCATGGATGAGCACTTGCAACTCTGACTGAATATCAGCAAGCTCGACGTATTCACCTCCCTCACGCTGATACTAGCAAGGCACTTGAGACACGAAAGTTCTCACATATTGAAGTGCACTAGTGACGTGCTCTTTGCTCTCGGCCAACTTTGATGCCATTGTGTCTTGTATTTTTTCCTTGAAGATTAATTGTGTTCTCCAAGCGAAAATAGCTTCCTTCTCTTCTTCGTCAACAACTGTGTCATATGCCATCCTCAGATGAGCGATCATGATTTCATCCCTGGGTTTGTCTAACGCCAACTCTTGCTTTGAATCCTGGATAAGCAGATGGAGTTCGTGGGTGTTGTACCTCAATTGATATAACTGTGAGTACAAAGCAACCCCTTGTGATAAACTCCTCTTCCCAGTCTACCAAGTGCTTCCCATATACAACTAGTTGATTAAGTTGATTTTGCTCTGTTGGTAACTCAAGCATCTGTGGGAGCAAGGAGGTGGCATTTTTAGGGTTATGTATGAGATTAGAGATATACTGACAAAGTTGTTGGATTTCAGCCTTGAGGGCTGCCTTATCTTCTCTGTCCTTGATGACTCTATCCTTTATGCTATTCATTGCAACTTGAAGGAAATCAATCTCTGTTTGGCATGTGCTTCTACCAAGGTTGACTTGTATCACGTCAAAGTCTTTGACTTCTACCTCGTTCAAGCTCTTACCCTCTGGAGGTGCAAAGGTCTCTATGATGATCTCCTTGTCAGCGTTCCTCTCAACATGAACTTGCTTCTTTATTCTCTTATTTGGCGCATCCTGGTAGATATGATCAAAATCTGAGTGATCAACTATGTAAAATGGCTGCCTCCTCTTCCTACCCAATTGATTCTCAAGCCAAGACGAGTCTCGACTAATCTCACTAGAAGGGTCGGTGCTAGTTATAGGAGGTTCTGATGAGTGGGAATGTGTAGAAGTATCACTCCGTGGTGGCAGTCTTGATCCAAATCAATGTGAACTGGAATTGGAGACTGCTGTGGTATTGGTGATGGCAAAGGAGGTTGTACCTTTGGCTCTGGTATGCTACAAACTGGACTTGTTATTGGCTCCATACATGTTTCTGTAACAAGTGCCTTCCCTTTTGAATTATCAGACACTTTGTTTCCCTTAGGAGGTTTACTCCTTTTCTTTTGTTTTGGTTTTGACTTTGACAAGGATGGTAGTGAAGAATCCACCAATGGCGGCTTTGTGTCTAGTATGACTGCTCTTCTTGTCTTCTTGCTATCCAAGTAGAGTATACTATTCTGAATTACTCTGCTTGATCTCTCTTTGACAAATGAGTACTCCTTGGAAAATCAATCAATGACTGGAAGTGGTTGCGTATCAACTTGTTCTCTGAAGAATTGAGGAAGTACATCCCCATCATCATCTAACAATCCTCCCACATCCTCTGACATGAAGAAAAAAATCTGAGAGACGGTGAACCTGCTGTAACTGCGCCTACGCACTTTAAAATCATCCTCGTAGTTGACCCAGTAATCCTCCATAGAAGACTTGTTGTAAGAGTGACCACTAAGGCGTGCTAAGTAATAACCCCAAGGGTCATATGAGCGTGCATCAACGAGGTACTTAAGATTAAGTCCTGCTAACTCGTGGCCTACAACCTTAGTGTCAACTGCTGTCTTACACTTGTAGATTCCCATTCCTAATGGAAAATTGGCAGCTGGCTTGCGCTTGTGGCACAAACATGAATGAACATCATGGAATTGCCTTAGGAACTCCATGAAAACTGTCTTATCCGAAGGATAATGAGGTAGCATGGTTGGATTTCCTGTATATCCATAGACGCAGATGTAGGTATAGGTAGGGAACTAAATGAACCAATCCGCCCACTTTGACATTGCTGCTCTAGCAACTGCTGAGATACGAACATGTAATTCCCGGTCTAGGTTCCTCACTGTGTACGTCAGAAATGCTTCTTGCACACACTTGAAATGTCGCTTAGACTTTGTGAATTCAAGCTGATCGTAGTATTGATGAACTTTCTATACACTGAGAACACCCACTGTGTTTAACCCTCTAAACTAACCTTGGAAAGCAATTAGGTATACGAGGTATGAGCACATGTGAAATTCGTGAGCAACCAAGAAACCGGTTATCTGCTTGTGGAGCATGTCGTTGATTAAAGAGGCCTAGTCATAATACTCTCACCTGGAAATGATCTAAGCAATGATGTAGTACATCCAAGGCTGAAATCTATTAGCATCTGCATGATTGGAAATGCGATTAAGAAGAGTGATCAAAATTGCGAATTCATCTTTGAACTCTCCGTGACCCACATTGTTTGGCAATTTAGTTTTCTTCTGTTTCAGCCACCTTTCTGCCATTTTGCTTTGACACTTGTCCCTTTCAGCATAGAAATCTCTCTCACACTGATCCATGGTAATGACCAAATTGTTTGGATGTTGAGGAATTCCAAAAAACCTCTCAATGTCCTAGGGCTTGAGACTACAAATCACCTGTCCATCCATTGATTGAATTTCTCGGGTAGTAGAATTGTAATGCTTGACACAAGACCACGAATTCTATGCAATGAACGGACAAAGGGATTGAAGCCGCCTCCAACAACGTGGATTCTTCAATGTTTTGAATTATTGCTTGATTTATCTTGATTGGATCCAAGATAGCCTCTGGAAGCACCTTATGCAAATCCGTGTTGACTGTACCGATGAAATCATGAATTGAGACCAACTTAGTCTTGATGGTCTGTGTACTGAATTCTGAAAAACTCGCCTGTTGACTGTGAACACGACTATATTCTGACAACTTTTCCCAGAAGCTAAAACCGTCAAAATTGCAAAAAAATGTTTGTTTAGCTTGACATGCAAAGACTTTTCAATCGAGAAAAGCAGGGGTTTTAGGCTTTCGGGAGGGCAATTTTTCCCAGAAAAACCGAAACATGGGTTTTGTGCAAAAGATGATTCTAAGACAACCCATATCCCCTGTTTAGAAAAATATTGACTTTTACTCAACCATGCAAAGGAATTTCTGAAAAATAAAGCACGAGCTTCGAGAATTGAGGCTTTGAGACAATTTTTCTGAAAAATTCAAACACATGGGTTTTGTATAGAAAGCCATGCACAACAAACCCAGATGACCAAATTTGTCAAAAGTCGATGAATTCTTGGACATGCGAAGAAAACCTAAGACGGGAATAGAAGAATTTAAGACAAAAGATGGAAGTTTTTAAATTCTATTTCTGCAAAAATCTCATTGCTTGTTTGAAGTCTACTGATTATTCTGGACCTATATTTGCAAGGAAATCTGAAAAGTAATAATTATGGCGCCTTCAAATGCTTGCTCAATGAGAAAGTTCGCTTGCACCTCAACCTATTGTGAGAGAAAATGAAACACCATCTTGAATAAATAGAAAAAATTGTGGTATATGGCGTCGATTGCAAGTAGAAAACCCTGATTTAAAAAGAAATTTTCTGATTGGATCCCATTTGTGTAACAAAAAATGACTTGAAGTTTCGAAAATATTAAAATAATAAAATATACCATCTCAACTCAACATGTGAATTTGTAAATGAGTCTCGAAAAGGCGCCAATATTAAAATATTGAGAAAAATTGCCCCATTAAAGCTGATTGCTGGAACTGAAAATTTAATATTATTTAATTGAGTTAACTACGATCTCTCCTTCTAGGTTTGCTTAGAATATTTTATTGATTCTGAAAAGTCCAAATTTGACTGTCTAGGCATCTCCCATCAAAAGTTGAGATTTTTAGCTAACTTCCTATTTTACAGCTCGTTGAAAACGTCACAGTAGCCTTCAGAAACACCTGATTTTCGGGTGCCCGGTTGATGTTGGAGCTGAGCTGATATATCCATTGCGAAGCTGAAAGAACACTAATGAAATGTCTGCTAGGAGCTACAAGTGTTAAAAACCATGTCTGGTGCCTCAAAAATAAAATCGCCTTTGATTAAATTAATGTACATGCCACTAGACAGCCATTTCTTTAATTTTCCATTTTGTGCTTCAAACTGCCGTTGCTGGTGAATGATGACTCTTATCGATTGGATGTTGGATCCGTCATGTAGCTGGAAAAATTCTGCAAACAATGATTGTATGCAGAGCGTCTGAAAGTGAATTTAACGCCCTCAAATGCAAGGGCGCCCCTGGCTTGCAGAGGAGCAAAATGCATTTTAACAATATGTAACTTTCAACTGAACACTGTACTTTGACCCTTGACATCGGGAGTTGGATTGCTCCGATGCGCATGCTGTTGATCTCATTGCGAAGATGGAAGAACTTGGAAGAGATGTCCCTGGGAGTGACAAAGCGAGAAAACTACTTCTAAGACCTCCAGTAAAAGGGTGCCTTTTCCAAGCGAGTATGTAAATTCCATAGCCATTTTTTTGCTTGTTTACATTCTTTAGTATTTTCCACTAATTCTTCATCTATGGGAGTTTGACAAACCCTACGGGCTGATGGTTGGATTTGATGAATAGCTAGAAGGATTCTGCACAGGTCTCGTGAAGACGACAGTTGCCAAAAACTTCATCTAGTAGGCCAAAAGACTAGGCGCCCCTGGCCTGTAGAGGTACAGTTTGATATTTCACCTTTTATTTTCCCTCCATTTTATGTGCTCGTTGGAACCACTATCACGGCCACTCAGCACACTTGACGATCTCGTGATTAGATGCATCGTGGAGTTGGGCTGAATCAAAAGAGATCCCTCGGAAACGGAATCTGCAAATTCAATCATCTGAGGGGTCTAATTCAAGGATGCCCCTGGGCTACAGGGGTGCAGAAACTACAAATTTGATAGCCTCTGTGATATGTAACTTCTTCGTAACTTCTGCTTCTGCCTTCAATTGCCGGAGTTCTGAGAATTGGATGAACTTGCTTGATAGCTTATCGGAAAGCTGATAGAAAACCAAAGAGATTGAATGTATTTGCAACTAGAAAACAATGTATCTGAGCATCCAAATTGAAGGGTGCCCCTGGGCTACAGGGGCGTAGATTTGCTCTGGAGTCGATAATTTCTCCATTTCGCGTTCTTATGAACACCGTGTTGGCTATTGAGTTGACCACGTAGAAGCATTACAACTGTTGACGTGTGTGTATGATTGTACTTCACCATTTTCACATGTAGGAACATTGTAAAGTTGATTTGCACATTGATTGCGCAAGCGTCTCGCACGTTACAAGGTGAAGTGTTTCCGTACTTAAAATATTTTTTGCAATTTTCACCATTTGAAAATCCCCTCCATCGTGAAGCATCTTTCATCATAGAATGTTCTGCTTTGAGTTTCAGGCTTAGATTTTGACACTTGGTACTGGCCAATTGCCATTGACGACCTCGAAGGTCCTAACTTCTCTCCTGAAAAAGTGAAAACTACCCACCAGGCTTAAATTGACTTTTAATTGAAACTGACTTCACCACTGTGATCGTGATGTGAAATAAGCCAATCAAAATTAATTTCAGCCAATTCTGACAAGTTTCTATTTTTAGGGTTTTGCCCAAAAATAGGGGTTCGAAAACCCTAATTTTCAAATTTTTCAAATTTTTCCAATATCTTCCAAACATCATACCGACCAAAAGCCCATACTTGAAATGCCCAAAAACTGAGTTTTGACATTATTTTAACAAGGTTTAGACCATTTTAAGCAAGATGCCTTAATGAAGCAAAACATTTGGTTTGGGTACAACACAGTGGAATAGTTCATCTCTACCAAGTGGTACTTCATCCTTCAAATTTAGTGATGTATTTGGCAAAAGCCTTTTCTAGCATTTTATTCCATATTTTTGGCATCACCAATGATAAAGTCTTAATAATTTAGGTTTTTTTATTTTTTCAGCTTTGATTGCACCTACAAACCTTGAATTTCAACCAAAAAATTAAATTACATGTAGAGACCCTCCTAGTGAATGTTTTGGGAAGTTGGATTTATCTGTTGAATCTTTGGAAGCTGCCTAAAACCCTGGAAAAAGGATTGTTTATCACATTGACTATCATCCTCTTCCAAATTTTCCCTTATAAAGATTTCTATTGCTCCTTCTATGTGTATCTTTTGCTGCAGAAAAAGATAACTAGATGCCTACAACAGAGTATATTCAACTTACAATCATTCATTGCACTACAATTTATTATATAGTGATTGAATCTGGCATACATGCTACTAGAATTGCAAAAGCCTATGAGGTAGTAATTGAGAAAGATGAGACTACAATATTGTTGGTTGGATGTATGAAGAAGAATTACATAAATGGGAGAATATGATTGGCATATGGAGTAGGGGATTGCTGGGTGTATGGTGTGAAAAGGAGATTGCTTGGCGTACAATGTTATTGGTTGACCATATTGCAACAATTGATCTTATGGTATGATGTCCCCTTGGGGTTTCAAACTGATTTTTTTGAGTTTTGAATGTATTCTGATTTTTTTTTTTTTTGGTGCTATAAATGGTGTCGAAAATTGAAAGAAATTGCAAAATGCTTAAACAAGAAGGAAATTGCATAAAAGAAAGATGACCTATTTATTCTTTATTGATTTGAAACATAATTAGAACATACCCATAAGCCAAAATGCAAAAGTCTAAAACTTGGATTTTTACACGGCAGTCACGACAATTTGATACAAGGACACCACACTTGGTGATGCCTCTAGTTCACTTTATTTTTGATGCTAATATTCTCCTTAACCCAAGATGCCTCCAATGTGATCAACTTCTGTTCACAAATGAACAAACCTGAATTTATTAACCCTTAGATCTTCTGCTGGTTGGTGCAACCTGCATAGGAAAATCATACGTGCCAAATTGAAGGTGTTCTCTGCTGTTTGAAACCCTCCTATCAATGCAAACCTGCACAGCTTGATTGGGAATGGAGATTAGATCAAGAACGACCTGCTATTGATGATCTCCAATGTGCTAGGTAAGAAATGCAAGAATTCAAACCCCATTGTGCCAGTTGTGAGAATTTGCAGCCACTTTATTTGTCCTCCAACTTATTTTCAAATCTGCTAATGGTAAAACTGAAAATGCTGAATAAATCTACTTCTGAAATCTGTGAGATGCTCTGATAATGACCTCTAGTTGAGACCATTCAATCTAGAACCCTTGGACGGTCTTTTATGCCTGTAGATCCTGTCCTAATTGAGGGTTTTCATCCTCTGATCAGCTTGAAGCTTCAATCCTGCAAACTTGTTGCTTAGCCATTGTTTTTGTAAATAATATCTTGGATGATGAAAACAATGTTCGTTCCTCTCTTTAAGCCTTCTCCAAATCCAATGCCAAAGTTAGGGTTTTGCGTTTTCAATAATAAAATATTAATATTTCTCTATTTCAAAATCCCATGCCAACTTTGGCTTTGCACAATAATTTAATATTTTATCTTTGTCTTGAAAAGCGCCCCCTTCACTTAAATATTAATAAAGTGACTTACAATGTATTCTTTTAATAAAGTCACTTTATTACTTTATTAATGGCCAAGCTATAAAGTACTTTATGAAAGTAACTTTATAACATTAAATTAATAAGTCACTTTAATAATAGAATATCATTAAAGTAACGTGACTTAATAATTCAATAACTTCTGGCAAAAGTCTAGTACTAATCTCCCGAGAGTGTCCTGTCACCATTACCAACTGCAAGTTTGTCACCACAAAGCCTGATATTACTTACTATAAATAGCAAGTATTAATGGTGAGCTCCTGAAATTCCTTTGAAAGTCCAATCGAATACTAGATCACTGAGTTGATTAAGTTGGAATGAAACATCATGCCTACTGAAGAGCCTGAATCTCCCTAGTGGGTCCACTAAATGTCTCGCTAGCCTACGAGAACTGTAGTCATAGGCTAACCCAAAACCCCAAACCACTGGCTAGAAAGGGGACATTACATATGACATCAACAGGTTCACAATAATCACTAACCAGACAACAAGCGAAATTGGTTGTATGACAAAACAAATTGCTAACTAATCTTTGGGAGGCCACATGGAAGGGACTCCTGACACTGTTCAGCTGCAAAAGAATGAAAATTTGGGTACTTAGGCATGGTGCTTATGTTATCTTTGGAAGGAGAGGTTATTAACTTATCAGTGAAGGACTTACTTCCACACAACCATCACAGCGTCAAAACATTTGTTAGGGTGACAAGTCTCTGTACCTAAAATTAAGAATATTTTGTTCTTAGTGTGTTTGATTTTACTTTTATTGATTCTTTTATTTTTATCTTCTATTTATTCAATGCTAAACACTTAATTAGTAATATTCTAAGTTGTCAGTTCTGGTACGGGACCGGGCACGGGTATGCCGGTACGGTGATTTCTTTTCCTGAAATACGGTATGTTTGGGTACGACTGTATATATATATGTGTGTGTGTGTGTGTGTGCAAAAAATTAAACATATACAAAATTGTAAATACATTTGATAGTATGATATAGTATACTTCATCTATCATCACTCATCAATTCATCATTGAATCATTGATCAATGGTAGTGATAAAGATAAATGCCAATTGATAGTTCAAATTTCAATATTATGTCATATATCATATATGTCTAAAGTCACGATTCAAATGAAGATCATTACAATTACAAACTTACAATGATAATAGGTATCTGACGATAAACCATCTAGTTATTACAATATTGGATTAATGTCAATGTTTATAATGAAATAAATATTTTATAAATCCACTAAATTGACAAGCAACATTTAAGAAGCTGATAATGAAATAATACCTTTGAAATTAATTTGAAACCCAAGCTAAAACAAATCACAAACTACTGCAACAAAAAAGGATGATTGAAATTAACATTTTCTGCCTGGTAGCACCCTGGGAGTGCTTGGGAGTGCCCTGGGAGCGCCCAAGAAGGACCCACAGAGAACCCGGGGCTGCTTGGGTGCTCCGAGGGCGCTCCCCAACAAACGCTCCAGGAGCGGGCATGCCGAGCAAAAATGAAGAACCCGGTAACATAGGTAATATTTGTACCTTGCCTTTTTTGTCTGCTAAATGTCAAGGATGACTTAATTATATCTTCTTCTTTGGTAGGGAAAAAATTCACAGTAATTGTATTTATATCATAGTTGCACGAAGACACGTCTTCGACCCCCTGGGACTTGTTTCTCTGTATTGGAAACTCGTCGGAGATGTCTCCTTAATTTTTCAATTAAAAAAAAAATCCCTATATTAAAATAATATGTATTATTCTTTTAATGCTCAATAATGTTGTAATATTATGTAATTATGAAGATAAGATCGTATCTTATCTTCTCTGTAGTTTCTTTTAGAAACTTTCCTTTCTTGTATATTTTGTAAACTATTTGAAGCGTTCAACTTCCTGTAAATAATTCATTCAATTTTTTACCATTTGGTTTTAACTTACATGGTATCAGAGCCAAAATCGATTTTGGGCGCCATTGTTTTATGAAAAAAAAATTCGTGGGTTTTAAAACTGTAATTCGAAAATTTCTTGGGCATGTGTTTTAGCAATCTTCGGGTCGCGTTCTTTTGCCTATACCATTTTTTTGGCCACGCGACTTCTGGTGGATGCGTTTTTTTCATGTTTTTCTGCTTGTTTCAAGTGCGATTCGTAGTTCCTTTTGATGCATTTCTATTCATCTTTGAAAACCGTGATTTATTGTGCATTTTCGGGCCACGATCTGGACACATTTTGTGAAGGATTTTGGTCACGTTTTCTGGCTTCATTAAGTTGCGTTTTTTGATGCCCGTGTGTCGCGATTTCTGGGTTTACTGGACGTGTTTTCTGCAGACATGTTTTTGCTTGTTCTTGGTCTGTGTTTTTTTTTACTTGTTTTTGGACGTGATTTTGCACACATTTGGGTTAGGATTTGTTTCTTTTAACCTGCGTTTTTCACTCCCTTCTTTGGACGCGATTTTAAGCATTACTATTGCTCGCATTTTTCAGCATTTTCTCAAAAATTCATGGGTCATTCAGTGTTTTTGGTGCTGCGGCTAGGGTTTCTGAAAATTGACTAGGGTTTTGTAGATATCTCCTTAGTTTCAAGCCGAAAATTTATTTTGATCACAGATTCTTTGAGAGTTTTTTGAGACCTTTTTTGGGTGTCTCAAAATCCGTGCTTTGAAATTTGTGCCAGAGGATTTACCTTGAAATTTGTACTTGTACCTGCTTCAATGCATTGAAATTCGTGCCTCGAGTTTCTTATACTTAGCCTCTTCTCAGTACCTTATTTTTTCGTGCCTCAAAAAGTGTGCAAGATGGCAAGTTTGAACAATATTATGTTGGAAGGCAGTCAGCGTTTCAATGGCAAAAATTATAATACCTGGAAGCAGCAAATGATGACCATCTTTGAATATTGCTGCCTTGATTAGATGGTTTTAGGCAAAGCTACTTGTCCCACAACGGCAGGTAAAGATTAGGAGAAGTTTGATGAGCAAAATCGTGAAGCGGTGATGCTCATTAAGCTTTCAGTTACCAATGATCAGCTTCCACAGATTCCATCGGCAAATCAGCTGCCAAGATTTGGGAGCATTTGAAAACTTTGCATGAGACCTCTGACAAGAGCCGTGCATTCGTTTTGAAAAACCAGCTGTTCACCATCATGATAGATGAGAGAATGTCCTTGTAAGAGCATCTAAAAAAGATTCAAGACATTCGTGATTAGTTGGAGGCGATTGTTCGAAAGATGAAGAGGACATGGTAGTAATCACCTCGAAAAGTCTACTGAAGTCCTATGAACACTTTGTTGAAACCCTCAACATTACATCCACTAATGTTGATTTGAAGTTTCCAGAGCTTTGTACCATCCTCTTGTAGCAGGAACGCTAGAAACAATAGTTTGGTATTAGTGCCTCATCGTCCTCTATAGAACAAGCTTTTGTAGCTAAAACTCAGCCTAAGAACAAAGGGAAAATTCAGCCTTCGTAGTAGAAAGGCTCAAGTCAACCTCCGGGCAGCCCTAAGAAAAGAAACATTCAATGTAATTATTGTCACAAATATGGTCACATGAAGAAGGATTGTCGTCAACATTTGGCTTCTAAACAAAAGAAGCAGGGAGGGTCTCAGTAGAAAGAAAATGTTGTCGAGCACACTGAGCAGAAGGAATGTGCCTTTTATGCTTTTATGGCTAAAAGGCCTACAGAGCATGTGAAGTCCTCTGCCTGGTACATTGATTAAGGTGCTTCGCGACACTTCACACATCGATGTGATTGGTTCACAGACTTCTCTCCTTGGACTGACTCAATTATTTTTGGAGGAGGTGAAGAATATACAGTTGTTGGTACGGGCACTATTCAGATTCAGTCTGGTGGGAGGAATCTCATTTTCCTCAATTTATATTACATTCCTGACATGGAACTAAACCTTCTCTCAGTCAGTCAGATCATGTGGTATTATCCTCAGTTGGATGTGGTATTCAGTACACACAAATGTTCCATTGTTGATCGAGAGACTCGCACCATTGTGGTTGTTGGTATTGAGGATCATGGTCTATACAGGCTTGTGGATACAGGTGATTCTCCGAAGTTAGCCATGGCAACCAGAAACTCTGCTATTACCAATTTTTGGCATCAGTGGTATGGGCACTTAAATTTGCACTATCTCTCTCAGCTAGCTCGAGAGGGACTTGTAGCTGGTCTACCTAACATCCAAACTCAACATCATGGTGTTTGTGGAGCTTGTCAGGTTGGGAAGCTACACAGGGCACCGTTCATCGATGGTGACTCATGGCGAGCCTCTAAGGTACTGCAGTTGGTTCATGTTGATATTTGTGGGCCAATGAATACACCTTCTATTACTTGTAGGTATTTCTTGCCTTTTGTTGATGATTTCAGTCGTAAAATGTGGGTGTACTTTCTTAGACAAAAACCAAATGTGTTTAATGTATTTTAGAAGTTTAAGGCCTTAGTAGAAAAAGAGTTTGGTTGTTGCATAATCACTCTTAGGTCAGATAATGGGGGTGGAATTTTGTTCTACTTTTTTCTCCAACTTTTGTGATACACATGGAATTAAACGCCAATTAACCACACCCTACACTCCTCAACAAAATGGTGTTGTAGAGCGGCACAATCATACAATTGTTGAGATGGCCCGCCTCCATGTTACAACATAGGAGTGTTCCTGAGTCATCAGACGAGTGGGCGAGGTTGCATATGAGTTAGATTTACTGGTGGATAGCAGGATTCACAATGTGTTTCACGTTTCTCGCCTGAACAAGGCACTGGGTCAGCATGTGATTCCCTCTCCAGTACTACCACCCCTTGATGATGAAGGGAAATTAATTTTAGTACCTAAGGCCATCCTCGATGTCAGAGAGAGAAACTTATGGAGGCGGGTGATCAGGGAATATCTGATCAAATAGAGAGACTTGCTGGTTGAGGATGCTACATGGGAGTCAGAGGAGATTTTACAGCATCCAGAGCTGAGATTGCTTGAGGACAAGTAATTTCAGGGAGGGCGGACTGTAATGTCCCCTTCCTAGGCAGTTCAGGTGATTCAGGGGTTAGCCTATCATTCAGACCCTCGTAGGCTGACATATTTGTTTAGAGGGTTGCTTTTGGCAGTTATCCTAAGTTTTGGGACAGTACTCCATCAGTTGATTCAGGTTTGGGCCTTGGCAGAGACTCACTGAGTGATATTCAGGCACTTACTATTTATAGTAAGTCAGGCAAACAGGGGTTACTATTTCTGGTAGGGCACCTGGTTCAGTTGGTCATCTCAGTTTCAACCCAATTTGACGATTTGATGAGCAAACAGTGAATATTGGAGCATTTGATAATTATTAAAAGATTATTAATTTGACTTTATAATATAAAGTCACTTTAATGAAATACTAAAGTAATTATTAATGGCAAATTATTAAGTATTTAATACTTTATAATAAAGGAGTAAAATTAATATTAAATGAGTATTTATTACTCATTTAAAAAGGATGCCATTTATTAATTGATTTGCCGAAGTCAAGAGGGGCGATTTAATTATCATTTAAATGCTCATTTAATTGCTTTTTGAGAAGGGTTTAACTTGTGTGAGAGAGATATATATTTCTCAAAGATAGAATAGAACTCATTATTATATGATTATTCAAATTTGTCTTCTCTCTGAGAGCGTTTGGAGTTGGAGAAACAAGGGATTTTGCAATCAAGTTTTGGAGAACATCAACTCTTCAGAACCAGATATACTGAGGCTATGAAATACTAGTTGAAGATTGTTAGTTGAGTGGCTTCATTCAGAAGTCATTACAGAGCTTATTGGTGAAGATTCAGATTGGGGTTTGGATCGATTTTCTTTTAGAAGGAAATCTCTATCAGTGGCCATTCATTATCCTTCATCTGGCATGCATTTCAAGGAAATACGAAATTATTAATTGCTGGTTTGCTGGCCGTACCTTACAATAGCAAGGTCGTACCTTCAGGAAAAACGCCTTGCCTTTCTGATTGATTCATCTTCTAGAGGTGGCGCCTAGGGTTTATGAAGCTTTTGCATCAATTTCGAGGTGGGAGATTGCCCTCATTTATTTAGCTGTACCATCTCAGGCTTCTTCTCAGGCGATTGCAAGCTTATTCAGGTTCTTCAATAAATAGCTTGCCTTTTTGTTTGCATGTTGAATTCTCATAGTTGTAATCATTCTGAAAGAGCAATAAATCATCTGTCTTTTGCTTATAAGCTGTATTCTTTCATATCTAGTCTGCTAATATTTTATCTATATTTTTTAGCATTTATTTTCCAAAATCGCACCATCTTTTCATACTGCAAAAAAACACCAAAAACAATCCAAAACAACAAAATACAAAAAAAATTGCATTTGCCATCAGCAGTCGGGGTTGAGAGACACCAGGTCTCTTATAGTTCCTAATAAATTTTGGGCAAAAGTAGTTTACACTGCTGTCTATCTCCTTAATCGGTCTCCTACCCACGTTGTTAACGGGAAGACTCCTGAGGAAGCTTGGACTGGTTGAAAACCCGGGATTAGTCATTTGAAAATCTTTGGCTCTTTAGCATATGTATGGATTCCAGATGCCAAGTGCTCAAAGTTGGTTTCCAAGAGTCAAAAGCTTTTGTTCACCAGGTACAGTGACAACCATAAGGCTTACCGTTGATTGATGTAGACACTAATCGTCTCATCTTTAGTTGGGATGTTGTCTTTGATGAAGAATGAGGACCTTTTCACCTTTCCTCATCTATTCAGCATTCTGAGGATCAGCCCTTGAAGGCTTCTTATTTGGGTGTCCGACTTCCGTCAGGTTCACCTGATGGGACAAATTATGAAGATTTTGTCTTTGATGATGCTCAACTTGATTTTCCTTTGGATGATATTGATCTTCCACTTGATGAACCTGTTCCAAATCCACAACCAGTTCCAGCTCCTCCTGTTACATTTGAAGTTGTCACTTCTACTCTCTGGCCTAAATGGTGGGCTAAGACTATTAGTGATCTTCATGATGATGAGCTCATTGAGGGTAGATCATCCAAAAACAAGAGAAAACAGCAACATACAGTCAATTTTTCTCTCATGGCCAACATTCATAGTGTCTATGAGCCTTAGACATATTGAAAGGCGAAAGGAATTCCTGAGTAGGAACAAGCCATGGAGGCTAAATACCAGAGTCTTCAAAAAAATGAAATATACCCTCTCAATTTTTTCTCTTGATTTTCAATATCAATTACAATGCACATGCACCTATTAAGGTTAGCTCCAAACAAAAACGATATGGAAATGAACTCTAACCAAGAATGCGCCCTAAAACCACTTAAGGAAGAGGGGCGGGCATATGGTCAGAGGATCCCTAGAATCTAATTATTCAACAACTATAGGATAATTACAACTGGAAGTACAAAATAAACTCAACGCCAAGAATGTGCACACAAGATCCTTTTGAAGGCGAGGTGCTAACATATGGCGGAGTAAGTATTACAAAACTGAAAGAACTTAGGCGGTGAACCAGGCATAAAGATTTCCACTCAACCACTTAAACAGTGGGGGGAATACTACAAACAATTCAACTAATTCATCCATTGCGATGGGCATCCACTTAAGAGTGAGAATTCTCCACTTTTTAGTGGGTACAATGAGAGTTGCAAGTTTATTCTCCACATTGGCGGTAAACCATCTAGGGGTAATTAATGTTTGCTTAGAAATTACAAGTAAATGCAGTAATAACAAATTGGTTGGATTAGTACTACTAATGCACAACCTTACAATCAAGATACTCTGCAATTTACGAGTATTAAAATGATAGAACAATGCCAATATGTGAAGAATGATTCTCTCAAATTACAAAGCTCTCAAAACATTGAAAATGAAGCATAAATCTGATTTTTTTGAAGTCTGATATTAAAAACTAGCAAACTGAAATTGTAAACGAACAACCTGTGAATCAATGAAATGCACATAACTTTATCAATTTACCTCCAAATTGAGTGAAATCAATTGCAATGAACCTCTAGAGGATAGGCACCCATGTCATGATGATGAAACAACTTCAAAAAGCAACCATTAATTTACTTGCACAATTCCCAATGCTCCCAACATGGTACGACCCTTAGCAAGGGCGATTTTGCAAGAATAAATCACACACTTCAAAATAGAATCTGAAAATTGCTAGGAAGGGTCGCCATAAGTTTAGGAATGAGATTGTTGAATACCCACAACAAAATTAAAATCATACAAGAAGCTGTTTTTGAAAATCTCATTCAGCCATATAATAACCAATAACATGAAAAACTAGAAATATCTCACCAAAACTCCTACAATGATGCTCAATGTGCACTTCTTAATGAAGCACACTTTCAATCCACTATCTAGGGAACCATAGTTTCAGGCCCGAAGAATGGAGTGGAATTGCTAAGCTTTCCCTTAGCTGGAAACCCTAATTTTGCACAACTGAGTAGCCTACGGATTCTCGGAAATAGGCTAAATCCAAATGAAGAGCATATGGCCAAAATGGGGACATTACAAAAAATCACACTTGGGTCCTTTCTGATCTTCCTCCAGGGAGGAAGTCTATTAGTTGCAAATGGGTGTATAAGGTTAAATATAAAGTTGATGGAACCCTTGACAAGTACAAAGCTCGTCTAGTTGCAAAGAGGTTCTCATAGAAAGAAGGCATTGACTACGAGGAGACCTTTGCTCCTACAACCAAGATGAGTACCATTCGGCTCGTCCTTGCCTTAGCAACCTAGTTTGGTTGGAAATTCCATCAGATGGACGTTAAGAGTGCTTTCCTCAACGGTGAGTTGAAGGAAGAAGTCTACATGACGCAACCTCCAGTGTTCAAAATTGTTAGTCAAGAACACAAGGTATGCAGATGGTAAAAGCACTCTATGGCCTGAAATAGGCTCCTCGGGCTTAGTACATCAAGATTGACAAGTACCTCACAGATCATGGCTTTCAAAGGAGTCCATCTGATTCTAATTTGTATGTCAAACATACTGGTAGTGATATTCTTATTCTTGTTGTCTATGTGGATGACTTGATCATTACTGGAAGCTCGACACATTTGATTGCTAAGATCAAATAGGATTTGTGCAGTATATTTGACATGACAGATTTGGGACTTTTGCATTACTGTTTAGGTGTTGAGGTTTGGCAGCCCAAGAGTAGTATCTTCATCTCCCAGTCCAAATATGCTTGAAGTCTACTGGATAAGTTCCGAATGCAGGATTGCAAACCTGCCTCCACACCCATGGAAAAAGGGCTCAAGTTGTCAGCTAAGTCAGACTCACCTGTAGTAGATGAATCATTGTTCAGGAAACTAATGGGCAGCCTCATCTATTTGACTGCCACTAGACCTGACCTTAGTTTTGCAGTGAGCTACATTTCACACTTCATGACAGCCCCCAAGGCTGATCATTGGGTAGTAGTGAAGCGTGTGCTGGGTTATGTGAAGGGCACTTCTAATTATGGACTTCTTTACACTAGGAGTCATGATCCTAGACTTAGTGGTTTCACAGACTCAAATTGGGTAGGTTCGGTTGATGGCAGGAAATCAACATCTGGGTATGTGTTCAGTTTGGGATTTGATGCAGTCACATGGACTAATAAGAAGCAGTAGGCAGTGGTTCTCTTGTGATGAGCCCTGCTGGCTCAAACCTCAAACCCCTGACTTTTATTTATTTCTTTTGTGTTTTTACGTTTTTTAGAGAAGGGTTTCTAGAGAGAAATAGAAGGGGCGCACAACATAAATGCTTATAAAGTGTAAATCTAAGCTAATTTAAGCAAATTGAAGTTACTGAAGGTAATAAATAAGCTCAACAATGGATTCAGAACTCATAAACATACCCGAAAGTTTCCAGATTATTTATTTAAGAAAGTAGTCCAGTTCGCCAGCCAAGATGGTGAAAAACTGACAAAATCTGGTGTAGGAAGCTACAGAATGCAAAGTCTAGCCTGAAAATTGTGGCAGATGATGAGTACAAGCTAGACGCCAAAAGAGATGAAGAGAAACCCTCAGAAGGGAAGGCGTTTCTCTTAGGAAGTCCAAACGCCCTTGCACAAGAGCCACGCACTTCAATGCAAACAACCAGAATTCCCACTCAGAAGGTACGGCCATGTAGTCAAATGCCTGCCATGATGTAAGAAGGTCACCATCTCCACAAACCCTCCTGTCTCTGATAAAGAACTCAACAAAACTCTGATGAAGCACAGTAGAACCTCTGTATGAAGCTCTCACAGACTGCACAAATTCAACTAGTCTCTCACAGCCTCAAAAGGGCTCAACACTGAAGAGATTTCGTTCTCCAATGGAAGATTGCTCAAAACCCTGATCACAGGTGAAAGCACAGGAAAATGTCCAAGGCAAAGTCGAAATATTCAATAATGAGTTTCTCATTGCCAAAAATGCCTTATATGCAAAAAGGCACGAATTCCAAGAAAGATACGCCCTTCTTTATATTTTAAATCTTTTAAAATATATTTAAGTCATTTCAATAGTTCTGACTTAAATACTTGGGCGCCCTTTTATATTTTAAGTGATTAAAATATTAAATCACCTTTAGAGAATATTTAAGTGATATAAAATGTATAAAGTCAATTTGACTTTATAATAAAATATTAAGTTAATTAATAACTTAAATCACTCAAATAAGCATAACTTCCACAAATCTTCATAGAATTATGTGCCATCAGAAGCTATCAACTCCATAACTGCCAAGGCTTGCAATGAGCTAATCCAAGAACTCTGAAAACGAGAACGACCAAGCTCTCCAGAAAGTACCACTGACCCTCTAACCAATCCAGCTAGCCCACAAGGGTCCAATAAAGGGCTAACACACTGTTCCCGAGAACTGACTAGAGCGGGGACATCACATCTCTCCTCGACAGAAGCAGAGTATCAGGGAGCAGTTAAGGTAGCTTGTGAGGTAGTTTGGCTTCGTCGGATGCTTGCAGATAGGCAAATATCTCAAGCAGGTTCGACTCCCTTGTTCTGTGATAATCAGGGAGTTCTCAAACTTTCCAAGCATCCAGTCTTCCACGAAAGAACCAAGCATGTGGAAACTCATTGTCACTTCATTCATAAGCTTGTTGAAGACGAATTTGTTCAGTTGTTGTATGTTCCAACAGAGGAGAAGACATTAGATATTCTCACCAAGTCGCTCAATCCAGATAAGTTTGTAAAATTTAGGGGGCATCTTGGTGTAGTCAACAAATTGAGCATTAAGGGAGGGTATTAAAATAATATGTATTATTCTTTTAATGCTCAATAATGTTGTAATATTATGTAATTATGAAGATAAGATCGTATCTTATCTTCTCTGTAGTTTCTTTTAGAAACTTTCCTTTCTTGTATATTTTGTAAACTATTTGAAGCGTTCAACTTCCTGTAAATAATTCATTCAATTTTTTACCATTTGGTTTTTCTTGACACCCTATGTTTCGACAAGTTTCCATATGAAAAGAAAAAAAACAAATCAACATTTCTAAAATTCAATATATAATATCAAATATGTAGTATGAACTCTTTGACTCTTTGACATTTGTGTGGTTAAACTCTAAATTTAATGTTAAACTTTACCAGTGTTCTTGTTTTGAAAGTTTAACATTCAGTTTTAATGTAGCAAATTTATAAATTAGTAAATTTTATTAAAAAAAATGGCATCTCCAAGTACCCCCGTCTCCCATTTTTCAAAAACAGGCATACCAGTACTGGTCTCCCATACCAGTCTCTTGCCAACTATGATTTATATCCTCCATTTTCTGTCAATATAAATTAATTTCAAACCATTAATGTGCACAGTCTTGGGGCAGAGTTTTGAATGCTTTTGCAGGCTGATAAATGTTGTTTCTATCTCCCGAAAGTTTCTAGTGGCTGTTATTTGGATCTTTCTCAGATATTCCATCCAAGTTTTGCAGCTGTATTATACCATTTCCCAAAATTTCATGTATCTTGAACTGTCCAAGCCACAGTACCCTAATTTTTCCAGGTTTAATTCTCTTCTGTTGTATATTAAAATTAGAGCACTTGACTTAAAATTCATTGTGTGGAGATGTTTGTCATGCCAATATTTCCGTCTATTTTGCATGAATTTGATTGCTTATTGTGCTCCTGTGCAACATTTGTCTAGTTTGTTTTTCTTCCAAGAGTTCGTCATTCAAGTTGTTTTCATCCCCAAACTATCAGCAATAATATTCCTTAATCTTCATATGAAATACTTCATTAGTACTGCTGCCTCTTAACTTTGCATGAATTGGAAGAATGTATGTCGTGTGGTCACCTTGGAAGCCATTCAGTAAGCCCATAAAACTCTAGATAGGCGTTTTCCGTAGCCAGCACTATCAATCTAGTAACGAGGAACTTCAATTTTGGAGTTATTTTTCAAATTAAGACTTGAATTATGTTGTGAAGGAGTACATCTATATGTTGATGATGATCAAGATACTCTTTGGTGTACTTTAACCTAGTTATTTTGTTTTTAATGTGATAATTTAGATGTATGAATGGTATATTAGATTTTTATTGAGAATGCAAGGATGTACAAGCCTTTGAAATGTTACCTATTTTGAAGATTAATGTCCACTTTTTTTTTTTTAATTGGTAAATAAAGAGTAGAGCCCACTCCTATTATATTAATAAAATAAGATTACAAAATCCAGAGTCCAGCACTGTAGGGAAATTTGGACAGGGCTCTTACAGCCATATACCCTTAACCCATCATCTCTCACCCAAATGAAAAAGCCCTGAAACCATGACAAGGAAGCTGCGTGTTTACTTTGTCAGCCACTACCCATGACTTTAGTAGCATACCCATCTTCATCAGTTTCCTCATGACTTTTGTAGCAACCTCACAACTTAGGCAGCAAACCCAAATGAATTTGTGAGCCAGTTGACAACTTTGTTGGCAAAGGTAACTTCAGTAGCAAGAGTCCACTAGTGCAGCAAGTATCAACTTCGTCAGCAACTGTCAACTTCTGCAGCTTGTAAATATTTGGGAACAAGGGGAATTCAGCAGCAACCCCCTCTTTGTCCGCATTCTCACGACTTTTGCAGCAACCTCAGAACTTCAGCAGCTATCATCAACTTTAAGAGCAAGCCCAAATGACATTGTCAGCTAGCTGACAACTTCGTCGACAATTGCTGTCATCTTTGTCAGCAAAGGTACAGCCTATCTAGTGTTGATCCTAAACCCACCTTTCTTAACATGAGAGTGGAGATTCATTGGGCACAAATTGTTAACCATATTGGAGGGAGCTTTTCTCCTTTTTTTGAATCATTGTCCACTCATTTGAACATAAATATGCATGGCCTTCAATATCAGACACAAAAGCCTTCCCGAAAACCTCTTCTTGTGCCTGAGAGGAAGAAGTGTTTACTTCCTCCACCTCTGAGGAAAAAGACTAGGAAAAATCCCTCAACTCCACCACAGTGTAGGTATGCTCAATATTTTGTAGCCAAGTGGGGGCATTTTGGAGCTGTTTAGATTGGCAATGTGGAGGGTCTTGTTGTGACCTTTTCATACATCACCCCATTCAAAATGGGGACCCCCTCATTTTTGTCCCATTTGAGTCTTTTGGCTTTGGTTTTGTGGCTGTCTCTCTTTGTTCCGTCTATCTTTCCGGGGATGTGCCTGTCTTTGGGCCTAAATTGAAGTTTTGGCTAAGTATATGAAATTAGGGTTTTCATTCTTCAGGTTTTTTTGGGGTTAATTAAGGTGAGCAAATTGAAATGAACTTGGCATTGCAATCAAGAGGCTTCAAGAAGGCTCCCATTAAAATTTCACTAATTTCTGACAACTTACTATTTTTAGTAAGTACTCAATTTGGGACCTTTTTCTCGGGACTTTTGAAATTTTGACTGCTACACCACATTTAGAGCCCGTTGAGCTGCTTGCTTGCAAAATTTGAGAAAATTCTAACAACTTTCTATTTTTAGCAGTTCTGGCTTCAAGAGTTGTTTTTAGGGTTTGCATGTATGATTTCTCAGTGCATGTCAGGATAGTCTTTTTGGGTTTTTTGAGAACTTTGCGATGGTATAACATGCAAGTCAAGGTGACGACTTTCTATTTTTAGCAGGTACCCCGCATGCAAGCCAGTTTTCTGGGTTTTTTTGACATCTCTCGGGCAGTATGACATGCAACCACACTCGACAATTAGTTGATCACTATTTTAGGCACTTACAATTTTTAGCAAGTTCACTCCAAAAGTCCCAGATCTTCAATTTCAGGAGCAGAACAATCGAGAACAAAAATGGAGTCAAACGGAGGTTAGTTGAGGCACATGCAAGTGAAATTAGGGTTTCCAACTTTGGTGCCTAAAATGAGGGGTAAAACTCGAGAAAAATGAAAAACTGATGTATCCCATTGTGATCAGTATCTTTCAAGGAGTCTATTGGTAAAATTTGAGCGCATTCTGCATACTTACTATTTATAGTAAGCCACCTCCAGAACAAGGCTAAAAATAGCAGGTTAGCACGAAAGGCAAGTGTGAACAGGTCAAATAGGTCATGAGAATCACATTGGGAAAATTTCAAATCAAGAGGAGTTGCAAAAGTTCGAGAATCAGAGATTTACTAAAAATAGAAAGCGAGGGCAAGCCAATCAAAATTGGCTAAGTATTCGAGAGTCACCTTTCGAAGTTTCCTTAACACTCTAGATGCAAAAAAAACGCCTAAGGCATTCAAGGAAAATGGAAGCACCACCCACCAAATGCGCCCTAGAAGAGGAGGGAGCTTGAAAATTTCTAAGTGATGAACTCAAAATGAAAAACTACATGTGCCCACCTCAAATGCGCCCTTGGCAAGAAGTGAAAGTGAGAAAAACTGTCTAGGGCATTGAAAATGGAAGCTTGATTCCCCCAAATGCGCCCAAGTTGAGAAGGGGGCATAAAATTTCTAAGGGACTTGAAAAATGCTTGAGGCATTAACATGTGAAGCATATCCATCAAAATGCGCCCTTGAGGAGAGTAAGATTTTTTTTTTTCTAAGGCATGAAATAAAAGAGCAAGGGGTGAAATGCGCCCAAGATAAGGAGATGCTTGAATTTTCTAAAGCATGGGAATGTGAAGCAGACTCTTCCAAATGTGCCCAAGATTGGAGAAGTTAACATAAACATTAGTGGCGAAATATTTTCGAGGGTAAAAATAAATAAATTAAATGAACCCCTTCAAGTGCACCCATGAATATATAAAGTTGAGAAATATTTTCTAAGGGGAGTTCTTGAATATTTTCTAAGGGAAGTAAATTTTACACCTTGGCTTGAGATTTTAAATGGACGTTGTTATGATTGATAAAATTTTCTAGAGGGGATAAAATATTGTTTTAGGAAAAGGGATAAAATAAAATACGCCTAAGTCTTCTGAGATAATTTTTTTTTTAAGACGCTTGGAGGATGAATTTTGTTGAAACATGGATGAGGTGAAATTTTCAAATATTTGAAATAATAATTGTTGCAAATTGCCAAAGGAGGGAAAAATTCAAATTTTTGCAGAGTAGTGGAGGAGAAATTAAATGAGTTTGCTAAAATAAGCCTCCTAGAAGTCGAAATATTCTCAGACTTAGTTATAAGAGCTATGAAATTTTTTATTTCTCCTCATCAACTGCAAGTGCGAATTTGAGACTCTAAAGGTGAAGAAAATCGAAGTTGGAGAGAAGTTGCTGAAGAGAGCAAGGAAATTTCCAAGTGTTGAGAAAATATTAATTTTGTTGGAGAAGTGTTGAGGTTTGAAGTCAGAATTTCAGTGCTGAAGGCTTTTCTTTTTCGAAGTTTGCTCCATATTCTAGTCATCACGAAGTTAATCTATCTTCTAAGTTAAAGTTTTTAATGAAGATCTTTTATTTTTGCAGGATGGTTGAAGTAAATAGAGGAGCGACTGCAAGAGCAAACAAGGCTGCAAACGTTGAATCCAACAAAGCCAGTGTATCCAGGCAGGAAGTGATCAAGAAGTTGAGCAAGCCATTTCTTCCGGAGTCAAAGTTTACTTTGAAGTTGGGAGAGCTGAGTGACACAAACCTTGGCTCGTTCAATCTGGGGGCACTCAGAAGTCGAATGCATGGGATAGGTGACTATCCTCCATCGGTCATAGCACATAATATTGTGAAGAGTGGACTTTATACAACAACTGGTTTTTAGACAGCCATTTGATGTTCAAAGTTCATGGAGTGCGCGAATTGCTACAAACCAGAGCGGAGAACAATTGTTTCACCTGATGGCAAGTTGTTTGCCAATCTCACGCCTGAAGCCATCAGAGAGGCATTTGAAATTCTTGCTCCTAAGGAGATGATTTACAAAACAAGAGAAAGGGCTGAAAGAATGTATGCTTCTTCTTTTGAGAGGTGTGTAGGATTGATAAATTCTGTTTGGATGCAAAAACCTAGGCCTACTTGCACCAAGCTGCCCAAGCAGATCATTTCGGATGATGTGAAGCAAGAATATTGTGACTTGATTATGATGCTCAGTAGGGTGAATGGAAGTCCCCAATCATATATCTTCAAGCCGTTGATGTTCTACTTCATCAGCATCGTGTTAGAAGGAAAAGACCGTGTGGACTGGGCGAGGATGATAAGTGATAATATAAACGAACAATTTAGAAATTTGAGAAGAACAAAGACCTTTTATATGAGTTCATTATGTGATTTATATGCTGGCTCAAATGACAAAATATAGGGGATTATCTTATAAGGAGCCGATTGGGTGTGGTCCTGAGCAGTTTAAGATTCATGAGGCTTGCCTGCAGTTGCACCTGAAGAACACCTCTCACTACAAAAGAGTTAATGATGCCTTCACGATGCACATAACCGGGACTCTTTAGTGGAGAACTCATCAAAGAATATCAAAGGAAGCTCAAGAGTTGATTGAAAGGTATGGATGTTGGTTTATTCAATTTCCGAAATTCACATATATAAGGCTGCAGGGGTTCGCATCATATCCTTTCAGATTGCCAAGATACCCCACGAACAAAATATTGATGCTAGAGATATCTAGGCAGCTCATTGCCTATGATAGAATTCAGAGAAGGAAGAAGAAAGGAGGACTAGACTTCCCTATCGTCATGGGAAATTCAAATGAAGTTTGTCCCACCTTGCAAGCGGCCAAGGAAGTTGAAGATGAGTTACAATTCTTTCACCTCTTGTACCACACATGCAGGCAAGATTACGATCCTTACAAGAAGATCATAATGGTGTTGACTGAGGAGTTTAGACACACGACACATATTGAGGATTCCTGGGCTATTGCGGTGGATGATGCTGAAGTAAGGAGGAGAATGTTTACTAGGCTACCTCTGAAGATGATCAGAGAATGCGATGTTGTTCTGGTTCTGGATCAAGTAAATGAGGACATGAATGTAATACATCCAGATTATGATTCAGTGAAAAACACACTAGTCCCACTACTTGATTGGATAGAGCCAGAGATTACAAATTTGGATACATTATGCATACCGGTGTTGACATTTACGAGAAGTTGGGTGTAGAGGCATGTGAACAGACTTAAGAATAGGTCAATTTCTCTCACTTACAACTTGATGGGTGACCAGAGGCCGCCAACAGTCAGAAAAAGGAAGCAGGTTGCCCAAGCTTCAGAACCACGAAGAGAGGAACAAGTTCAGTAGATGCCTCAAAGAGTTGAGGAAGCACCATCCATACCATCACGAGCTCGCTCTCCAAGTGTACAGGAGGTCTCATTATTTGCAGACCAAAGAAATGGACTGAATGAAGAACAAGAGTTACAGGAAGCAAATCAGCCACCCCTTAGGGAGTCAATTGGTCAAAGTGTCAATGCACCTAGAAGAGAGAACCAACAAAAAGAAGAGGAAGAAACGGCCGCAGATACCCGCATCCAGTAGGAGATTGAGGCAGCTTTAGAGGATGAGACTACTGCAGGGCAAGAGGCTCAAGTTTCAGGAGAAGATACCCAGCAGACGAAGATTGATGAGCCTCATCAGAATGTTAATAGAGAAGAAGTGCATGAAGAAGAAGTGAGGGAGGAGCAGCCACTTATTGTTTGTAACCCGTAGCAGGTAGTGCCAGATTGGCTAAGGGAAAGGATGAGAAGGGACCCTATTGAGGAGACTGACCTGGCGATTGAGATGGAAGAATTCCTTAGTAGAATCAGTGCACTGCCAGAGAAGAAGAAGGCTAGAAAATTCTCAAAGATTTCTACAGATGAGGATGGTTCTCGCATGCTGCATGTGGCCATTCCCAGGATTGAGTGTGATCGAGATGATGCTATTCCAAAAAATTATGTGATCACCACTATGGAGATAGGCCGCCCTACAGGGGCTTATATAATTGAGGACTGTGACAACTCTTATAAGGCACTCAAGGACAGGTTGCTCTGAACCGAATGAAAGTACAAATGATTGAAGAGGGAGCATAGGACATTGGTAGGTTACATGCAACACTTAGCCCATCCGTGTGGGCAGGAGAATCCAACAGTTGACCTTCTGGTGGAACTCCCGAGAGAATCAGTTAGTGGCCTGAAGGATTTGAGGAAGATGGCTCAGGAGACAGATAAGTGGGTTGGCAGTTTCCACGCTGAGACAGAGAAGTTCATGGAGGATCTCGTTCGTTCTTATCGGCAGGCCTCTAATATTCTGGCGCGCATGGACACTGTTGATTAGGCTTAGAGCGAGACCCATATCTATCAAACTAAGACTGTTCTTCATCTGGAGGCTTTGATGCACATTCCCTTACAAACTCTGGTGAAGGGAGGCGTGATATAGGAGGGTGACAGGTATGACTTCACCAATTGGTATTCTTCAGTGGTCACGGGCCGAGGTTTCTTTGATGCGGCACAGGCAGATTCAGCTAGAGTTAGAAAGGCTATGAGGAATATTTTGGAAGGAGTCCTGAACACACTCGAGTATATATTTGCTAGAAGACTGACTCCGAAGGAGATGACTACAGATGGCCTAAAGAGCAGATTGGGACCTTTCTTTTCGATGGTGAGGTCATTTGTTCAGGATGATTTTGAAAATCTTTCAACCTTCTCTAGCATTATTCAGAACACTCGGGATGCCTTAGTCACTTGGAGAAAATCTTGTACTTGGCATGGGCAAGCAGTCACAGTGCTTGAATTTCAGCTCAACCATATTCCACCCATTTCAGTTCAGGAGGTTGAAGTAGTGTTAGCCAGATTCGTCGAGTTCGCGGTCAAAGAGAAGGACAATGGAAATGCCTTTTTAGATGATGACCTTCTAGAGGACGATGGTGGGCATTAATTGGTCATTATGACTTTGGGAGAAAGTGGGAATCTTTTGCTCATTTATTACCCCACTCCTCTTTGTGGTGGTTTTTAGGGAAGAATCTTGATTAGGGCTTATGTGGCTCATTCTGAGCCCTTCATTGTAATTCAATCTAAGCCGTCCATTGGATTTGGCCATCTATAAAAGGGGCATCCCCCCTCATTTGTACATTATTAGATCATTAGAATAGAGGAGCATAGAGAGATAGCATAGCATAGATCAATAGATTGATAGCATAGCATAGATTGAAGAGTGTTGGCGTAACAACTAGCACCTCTGGAGTAAGAGTTGTTACGAACAGCTATGCACACTATGCAATGAGTGCTCTTCAAATTAGGAGGGGAAGCTCCCTCGTTGTGCTTGACAAAAGTGCTTTGAAAAGTAAAGTAAAGTAAACTATATCCTGTCTTTTTGTTTCAGCCGTAGAGGTACAAGGCTTTCTCGAAAACTGTATACATTGCAGCTGAGTATTTTCTGGTTTCGCAGATCACTAACTACAACTAGGCTAATTACTTAAAATCTATCCAGTTTCCTCAAGAAAATAGAGCATGAGGAAACGGAGCAAGGTTTGACTATCTGACGATAAACAAGTATAGATTCTCAACTTGAAGGCAAGGTGGCACATCTATCAACTCAATCTAAACAAGTTTATTGGAAACAACAATATACAATAAACTGAACACGGATTCTCAACTTGAAGGCAAGGTGGCACAACTATCAGCTCAATCCGAATAATTTTATTGTTCACACACATCACACGATAACCAAGTATAGATTCTGTATTTGAAGGCAAGGTGGCACAACTATCATCTCAATCTGAACAAGTTTATTGGACACAAAACAGATTTATCTAACTAAGGAAAGAATCATTATAATTGCATGAAACCCTATGTGGCATAATTCACGCAATAGTAAATACGCATGAATAGACACAGAATGAGTAATATTGAAGGCAAGGTAGGCACAACATATATTCCTCTCTCGTGCAAAAGTTATGTACAAATGAGCAAAAACTCTTATTTATAGACATCAAAAGGTGTCGGGAACCCCAAAATCACCTTGAGTCGAACTACAGTCTTGCAATGCAAGATTTATTGCTAAACCCTAATAAAGAAAACTATACAGTTAACTGGAAAACTACTATCAGTTAACTGGTACATCTAACCTAAATGGACAATGTGCAAGCATGCACATCCTTATTCAAAGCAAAGTTAATTGGACACTACCTTTAGTTAACTGGAAACCCTAACCCTAACTCCTGTGAAGATAATCTCAAGGAAGAGATAAGCATGTATGAAGTTAGCAAGTGAACTCAAGACTGAAAGTCGAGTTAACTGCTGCTCTTCATTCTATCCTCGAAATTAACTGCAGGTTCCAACTGGCAGATCACTCCATGTCATCTCGGTCTAATACTTCGACCAAGAACTCATCAATCTCTTTGTCTTCTGGCACTTTGATACTGTCCAAAGCAATAATCTATTTCTTCAGTTCTCTGTCACTTTCCTTGACTGTATGCATGCATTCTCTAACATCTTCAGTCGCCTTTCTGAAACTAGCTGAAATAACTGAAATATTCTCTAACTTAGCCGCCATAGGATCTCCCTCAAGGCTGTCACGAATCAGCTTCTCAAACTCAACATTCACTTCATTTAATGCAATATACGTGCCATCTTCAAGAAGGTAATGACACAGAATCTAAACAACAAAACCACTGACAAGTGCAAGAGCTCCAACAACATTATCTTTCAGTGAAAACAACTTGGCAGAGATCTTTTCACATATCTCCATTTTTAAAAGGTGCTGCTCTCTCCAAGTAAAAACTTTCTCTTGATCTTCATCAATCTCCAAGGCATCATATGCAACAGACAACTGAGACACAAGAACTCGATCCTTGGCTAAACTCTCTGCAACCGAAATCTCGAACAACTGAATACCTTGACGAAGTTTATGTGCGTCACTCCTCAACTGATACAAATCCACAAGAAGACGTTGACCTGTAACAACTAAGCTTTCAATCCAGTTATCCAAAAGTCTGCCATGACTGACTAACTGATCTAGCTTTCATTGTTCTGCAGGTGTATTCTGAGGAAGAATAGGCACTCTACTTGAATTTCCATGAACAAGATCAGAGATATACTAACAAAGTTGACTATTTTCAGCCTTAAGCAATGCCTTATCCTCTCCATCCTTCATGATGCGTTCTTCAAGATTATTGGTGACAATCTTAAGAAGGCTCACGTCTGTCTCCCAAGTGGTCTTGCCAAGATTTGCCTTAGTAAAAGTAAAGTCACCAACTTCGACTTTGTTGGCGTTTAAATTTGCACCTCTGGAATGCGTATTTGAAACGGACAGCTAAGCACAGATAAACTACTCTTCAAATTAGGAGGGGATGCTCCCTCTTGCTGATGGTGTTTGAAAGAAAGTAAACTAGAACTAAGTTTCCTATCTTTTTGATCAGCTAGAGCACAAGGTTTATAAAACACAAACGCCGCAGCTGAGATTTTCTGAGTTAAGAATTTCAACTACGACTAACCTAAGCTAAAGACGTTTCTAACTTCTCAAGTAATACGCAGAGCAAGAGAAATTAGAAATGGACAAGGATGATTCTCTGACAAAGTGCTTCAATAAACTCTTTTCCAACAAACATCTACACACTTCAATGTAAGCTGAAATCGAGATCATAAAAGCATAACACAAATAACGGAAATCTGAGATTTTGGACCAAGGCAAAGGAGGCTCATGATTTTATTACTCAAACTCTAGAACAAAGTCACTTCTAATATGCTTGAACAAGAAATTGCAGCTAAAGAGGCTTGCAAACTTGCTTACACAATAGAAAACAACAATCACACTAACTCCTTGTTGGCTAAAGAGGGCTCAACAATTTGCTATCACAACACAAGTGAACTAACTAGATAACAACTTGCTGCAATGCAAATACATCTTACAATACAATTGAACAATACTTGAGTAACAAATAGAAGGCACAATAGGCTCGCTTGTTATCACTAGCATGGTTAAAGAAACAAATGAGTAAGGCTCTGTTTATAGACAAGCAGAGGGGTAGGAACCCAAAATCTCCTTGCTTTCACAATCTAGGCTTGCTTCGGAAGCAAGCTTTATTACAATCTAGAAAGAAGATAACATCTAACACCTAAAGCGGAAAAGTGGGAACGCCAACTATTACATTTATCTTCTTTCTCTTCAAAGAATGGATAAGAATCGTTCCAAGAATAGAAAGCGGAAAGAAAGCTTCTAGATGAAAGCTGCTTTAAATCTCAATCATATCCGCTAAAAAGCAGGAAACTGGGTACTTAGAGAATCCCTCTCTTCTTTGGCTGCTTTATGAGTTTTGTTCTTGAAAAACATCGCTGCCTGTAAAGATGACAAACTAATTGATAACTTGGCGGCTCTGCAACTTTATGTTTCTGACACCTCTCTTGATTTCCAACAGAAGAGTATTGCACAACTCTTTTCTGATACCTTTCCTTTTTCTCATATCACACATTCTCTCGTTCTTCAGCTGAGATGATGAAGTTTTGACATAGTGTTGATTTGGTCTTAAACTCGAGGGGAGTCTACTCCATATTGAAAACCTTGAAGAATGACTGTAAACTCGCCTATGTTCAGACAAGTTTTGAGCAACTTTCTATTTTTAGAATGCTGGTTTTTCTTCTTCAAACAGACAAATTTTTGGGGATTTTTCTGAGATATGGGTTTTGCTCAGAATTTCGTTGCAATACAACCTAGATAGTCCGTTTTTGACATTTTGAATTCAGACTGAAAAAGCAGCAAACCCTAATTTCTTCAATTTTTCACCGAAAAAGCTAGCACCTGGGTTTTGTTCAGAATACAATTAGAAATGGACCCAGTTGATCAGATTTGAAAAACACCGATGGCTGATCGAAAAAGCAGCCAACCCTAGAATTTGAAATTTTCTTGAAAAAGCTGTGATATGGGTTTTCTTCAGAAAACTGATTGGAGAGGACCCAGATGATTAAAAATTGAAAACCCTGAAGATTTCACAGACATGCAAGGAAAAAGCAGCTGCTGCAACTTGATGAAAAATTCTTGAAAAATTCTTCAAAAGAACGAGTTGAGCAGACCCAGAAGGCTGAAAATTAAAAATCTTGACCTTCTTCTTCAAAAATTTGATCTTTTGGATGAAAAAGCATGAAAAAGCAAGATCTTATGTTGCTGGTCTGAAAATTATTTATGAAAATCAACAACCTTGAGCTCTTGAATCTTGAAATAAAACCTCAAAGTTGCTGCTCCACTTTTCTTCTTTGGAAACCACCTGCAAAAATGATGAAAACTGAAAGGAAGAGATGTCTTAAATAGATTTAGGGCTTGAAACAACTTTACTTTCTTTTGTTTTAATCCATGTAAACCCTAAAACCTTCTCATGCATCGAACTTGGACATTGACTTCAACTTGCAATTTTGAAATTTTGGAAAATTGACTAAGTTATGACAAGTTGGGCCCCCTTCTTGGCTAGGGGCGCCCATTTTCTCCAGACTTAGCCACTTTTTGAGAATTTTCAACTTTTCTTTCATTTTGACCCCTGGTTTGACCTCAATCTCCGGCTTCCAGATTGATCTAATGAACGAGTTGGATGATTCATCGCGTAGCCTGACTGATTCTGAGAAGATTGTTCTGGAGGCATCTCTGGCAAAACACTTCATCTTGACCTCCAAAATCATAGGTGCCTTTTCCTTCCAGGGGCGCCCATTTTGTCCAGAGTTAGCCATTTTTATGATCTTCAATTTCTTCATTTCCCTTTGATTTTCTGATGAAATCTTGATCCCGGGGGCTACGCTGATCCGATTGACTGAATGTCAGCTTCGTTGGATAGCTCGATCGAAATTGACAAAGTGATCTTAGAAGCTGTATCTGCAAATTCTAACATCTCAGGGCTCAAAATCTTGGGCGCCCTTTCTCTCTAGGGGCGCCCCACTTAAGCAGACTTTGAATATTTTTCGCTTTCTTCATCCTTTCACTTCTACAGATGATCTCGCCTGATCTGGTGATCCGGAGCTCGAATTGATTGACGGTTGGGCTTGTCGCGAAGTTGAGAAGATTTTTGAGGGGGTTCTCTGGGAGTCACTTTGTCAAAAAGTTGAATTTGAGGCACCAAAAGTTTGGGTGCCTCTGGGCACTTGGGGCACTGAACTTCACCAAAGTTAGCCATTTTTCTATATTTTCTTCTCTGCTTTTGACTTGACTCTTGTCAGACCCTCTATTCCGCCTGCTGGATCTGGTGACTGCCATCTCCGATTGACGTGTCGGTAGTCTCATTGGAAAGCTTGTTCTGATCTGAAGAAGACATGTTGGAGGCTTCACTGGCAGATTCATTCGTTTGGGCCCTCGAAATCATCAGTGCCTTTCTCTTCTAGGGGCACCCATTTGCTTCAGACTTAGAATATTTTTCATGATTTTCATCTTCACATTTGAACCATTATTCCATACTTTCAGCTCGATTTGGATTTACTGGAGAATGACAAGTCGGATGCTCTGACGAAGACACCCGTTGCGAAGCTGTCCGAATTCTGGAGAGATTGAGCATATTTGCAAATCTTTACAGCTAAGTTAGGCCCCTCAAAAAGCTGCGTGCCTCTGGGTACCAGGGGCACTGAAAGTTCCCAGAGTCAGAAAATTTTCAAACATTTTCAAGATTTTCATTCTGCATTCTGTTTGAAACTGCCCTGTTTGATCTCGAATTCCAGACGACTGGATGATCCGATGATTGCACTGCCAGACTCGCTGCGAAGCTGGGGGGAAACTGAACAACTTTTCCTGGGAGCTCAAATCCCAATTCCATCATTTGATGCCCTAAAAAGATGGGCACCTATTCTCTCCTGGGGCGCCCATGTCAAGCAGCGTTAGTCAATTTTAAGCGGATTTCACCTTCCTTCATTTAACATGCATGTTCATCATTTGATATTTTGTTCAATGCTTGATCATTGAATTTGACACCTGGCAGCTGACTAACCTCCATTGATGACCTCGGAGCTCGTGATATGCTTCTAAAAAAGTAGAATAGACCCAGTAGGGCAAAACTAATTATTTTGAGATTCTGACTGCACCAGCCTGATATGGACGTATTTTGAGCCAATCAAAATCAATTTGGACGCTGACGGGCCAACTTTCTATTTTTAGAAAGTTTTTCTAGTATCCATTTCCAGAGAAACCCATAAAAAGTGATCGTCAGATTTTGAAAATTTTGTGTTTTAATCCCTCATGCAAGACATGCACACCCAAATTTTGACCCTTTTGACTGATTTAACAAGACTTTTACTCATTTCTTCAAAATGTCTAAGTGTAACAAAAATTTTAATTTTGGGGTACAACAGACTTCATCTAGGCTCTTACCCTTTGGAGGAATAGCAACTTCTATAACAATCTCTGATTCCGGAGTCTTTTCAATATGCACCTGCTTCTTGATCTTCTTGTTCGACCTTCTTTGATAAGGCTCACCGAACTCAGATAAATCAAGGTTATATGAAGGTTCTCACCTCTGTCTCCCCAAAGACCTCTCGAGCCAACAAGACTGAACAATATCATCAATTCGAGGAGAGACTGTCCCTGATGTATCAACCTGTGGTGGTTCAGTTGTCTCTGATCCAACTCGAATTGGTATCTCAGGCTCTGAATCTATGTCAATAGGTTGCATGTGTGGTAAACTAGGAGGTGAAACGTGAGGCTCAGCCTGAATGATTGTCTACTGGAATCTCAGGTACATTCTCAACTCGCTTCTGCTTCCTCTTACCAGTAGCTCTCTTTCCCATGTTTCCACTGAGTCTAACTCCTTCAGGAGGTATCACAATAGCCTTGACCCGAGGTCTTGACCTAGAAGTAGAAGGCAATGAAGAAAACTTCTTTGGCGGCTCTGTCACAAGAACTGACTTTCGCCTCCGTTTACTCTCCAAGAACTGCTTGCTGGTCTTGATAACCGATTTAGAAACCTCCTCAATAGAAGTATTCTCCTTAGCATACTAATCTGGTGAACGAAGTGGCTGCCGAGCAATTTGATCCCTGACATATGAATTGAGAAGGACTTCTCCATCATCATCTAATAGACCATCAACATCCTTTGATAGGTAATCAGAGAGCTGAGCGATAGTGAGTCTACAATAGTGACGATGACGAACCTCGAATTCATCTTCACAATTAGCCCAGAAATCTTCAAGTGCTGGCTTATGTGCAATCCCTCGCTCTAACCTGGCTGCATAATGACCCAAAGGATCATAGGAACGCCTCTCAGTATGAGTTTTAAGCTTGAATCTTTCTATCTCGGTTGACATATGCTTGGCATCTGTTGCCGCACTGGATGTAAAAATTCCCAATCCAAATGGAAAAGTAGCCGCAGTCTTATGACGATTGCGAAGAAAGAAATGAACATGTTGCATCTGTCTAAGGAACTCCATGAAGATGATCTTGTCTGAAGGATACCTCGGCAACATCAAAGGCTCTCCAACATATCCATAAACCCGGATGTATGTGAAAGTAGGGAATTGGATAAAGCAATCAGCCCAAGTCTCCATCGCTGATTTTGCCTCGGCAGAAATACGAATGTGCATTTTATTGTCAAGATCTCTAACTGTCCTCATAGAAAAATGATCATTCACTGCTTGGAAATCTTGCTCAGATTTAGAAAACTCCAACTAAGGATAATACTCATGAACACGTTGAATACCAAGAGTGCCATTAGTTTTTAGATGCTTGTAGCTGCCTTGGAATGCAACTAAGTAGACCAAGTAAGATATCATATGAAATTCATGAAACTTGAGAAAATCAGAAATCTGCTGATGTAGGCAATCACTAATCAACATAGCCCAGTCAAAATGTTCTGTGCCATCAAGAATTCTGGAAATAAGGTAAAACATCCATGATCGGAAAGTGCTAGCATCCTCTTGACCTGTAACTCGATTGAGCAAAGTTATCAAAACAACAACCTCATCCTTGAATTCACCACGACCAATCTTTTTAGGCATATTAGTCTTTTGAACTTTCAGCCATCTTTGAGCCACCTTTCTCTATGAACGTTCTTGATCTCCATCCCATATCTTCTCACAGGCCTCAATAACCGCAGTGAAATTGTTTGAACGAGGAGGAATAGCAAAACATTTCTCTATATCCTTCGGTTTGAGACTATAGACAACCCTCCTATCAGTTGATCTGATTTGTCGTGAAGATGAGTCATAATGCTTGATACAAGCAAGAATGAACTCAAGATCAAAAGTGGTAACAGGTATAGATGCCGTTGCCAGCAATCCAGAACGCTCAAGATTTCTCAATGAATTGCTGCTAACACCCTCCAGACTGCTCAGATTAACCACTGGATAAACATGATTTAAGTCTGTATCTGAAGTTCTGACAAAATTATGCATAAGAACCGATTTGGTCTTATAATCAATGAGATTGAACTGCATTTTGAAAATAAAGACTTTTGACTATAAAGTCGAATATACTTGAACAACTTTCTAGAAAAACTGAAAATCTCTGGACAAGGCTAAAAATAGCCTATGACGGAAAAAAATTTCAATTTTTTTTGAAACTTGGGTTTTGTGTAGAATCAAATTCTAAGACAACCCAGATAGTTTGATTCTCGAAAAGATGTGTTTTAGGCCCACATGCAAAGAAATTCTCAGAAAATAGCACAGAGCTTCAGAATGAATACTATGGGGCAATTTTCTCGAAAAAATCTAAAACATGGGTTTTGCTGCAAATACTTAAGTATGCGAACCCAAATGATCAAACTCTGAAAATATGCTGAATTTCTTCGACATGCGAAGAAAGTACCTAAGATGAGAAATAGAAGAAATAAGACAGAATAAAGAAGGTTTTATTTGCTTTGCTTTTGTAGAATTCGCCAATCTCTTTTGTGCAATTTGATGAAACCTGCATGCAAACTGAAAACAAAGTCTTGAATCTTCTTCCTTTGAACAATCTGAATCTGTAGCTATGAAGAACGCTGAATTCTGACACCTGTAGCACCTTTAAATTGCTGCTCGCTCAAGAAGAATGTATACTTCTAAGCTTGTGATGAAGAAATAATTGACGCCTAAACTTAAATAAATAGAGTTTCATCACCAAAATTTGTAGAAATGCATGCAACCTTGAAAATTGCGCTTGGCTTATGATTGGACCCCAATTTTAGTTAACTGAAGACTAAATAAAGCACCATGCTTTAAAACTAAAGTCGCCTTATTAAGACTTCAGTTGCCAAAACTATTTAAAGCACCATGCGAATTAAGCTTCAGTTGACAAATTAAATTCGCCATACTTCACATGCTTTAAATTCATGCTTTAAGAACTAAGGCGTCCCTTTTAGAAACTGAAGTTGACAATCCAAAGTGAAGCGCCAACTTCACAAAATCTTCACAAAACTTCAACTAATGCGCCATGCATTCAAACTTAAGTTGATTTTCAAACATGCATTTCAGTTAAGTGAACATGCAAACAAGTTAACTCAACATGCAAAGATGTTAACTGGACATGCAAACTAGTTAACTCGACATGCAAACTGAAAGAACACTCAACATGCCAAAATGTGAACTGGAGGTGACAACCCAGAAATCGTTCAGTCTAACTAAAGTCAGAACTCAAGTTAGGGCGCACCAGTCAACTTTTTCGAAAAATCAACTTTGACCTCTCTAGGCATTTTCCAGACTAAGCCAATTTTGATGAAAATTTGGATTTGAACGTCTTTCGGGACCTCTGTTCATCCCTTGACACTGGGTGACTAACTCCACCGATTGGCTAGCTGACAAGTGCATCGCAGAGCAGGACAAAAACTGATCAAAAGGTACCTTGAGACTGAATATCATAAAACTAAGATCTGAAGGGTGAAAAATCCAAGCGCCTTTTTCAAAAGCTGCTCTTTTTCTCAGACTTAGTCAAATTTTCTCATCCCCATCTTGTACGAAGAGAAAAACAAATCCTTCATAACTTCTGATTGACCAAGTTTCAGGACTGGATCATAGGCTCACTGCGGAGCTGACCTCATTCCACATGATAGTTGCAAAGGTACATTTATCCAGAAAACATCATCTAAGAGGTGAAAATCAAGGGCGCCTTTTTGAAAAGTTGCTCTTTTTCCTCTAGACTTGGCCATTTCTGGAACTGACCAAAATAATACTAGAACTCTGACTGCAGGCTGACAGGTCATCTTCTGATCTGACGGAGACAAGCAACGGAAAGCTGAACGTAACTCGGAGAAGCTGAATATCTGAGAACATCAAAAAGAAGGCATTAAAGGCTTCAAAAGCTCAGGCGCCTTTTTGAAAATGTGCTCTTTTGCTTTTTTCCTCGATATTTTGACCAAGATTTGACCCCATGTTTGACCTCCGGCTCAAGCACTTCTGCAACTCAGATTCACGTACTGACGGATGCGTCGCGAAGCCTGAACAAATGTGAGATAAACATCTTGGGTGGCATTTAGTCAAAACCTTCATTTCACACCTCAAAAAGATAGGCGCCTTTTTCAAAAGCTGCTCTTTTTTTCCAGTGTTAGCCAATTCTGGCTTTCCTCTCGTTTTATGCTATATCTTCCATAACTTGTGTTGTACCCAAAACCAATTTTTTTTTGCTTCACTAAGGCATTTTGCTTAATTGAGTCTTAATCTTGTTAAAGTGATGTCAGAAGGTCATTTTTGGGCTTTTTAAATATGGAGTTGGTGTCAGTTTCATGTCAGTCTGTTACTGAAGAAATTTAAGAATAGTGAAAATCTGAAGGAAAATCATCAAATTTTTCTATCTTTGGAGAGGAGAGCACATTTTCAAAAGGGTGCCCTATCTTTTAGGGGCTCAGATCATGTTTTTAGGGTTTTTCATCTCCAGCAGGCATTTGTCTGACATCACGTCAGCTTCGCAATGGGCTATTAAGCCTGTCAAACGGACCTGTTTTGTGCAAGTTACGGAAAATATAGCGCAAAACGAGAGGAAAGTCAAAATTGGCTTGACACTAGAGAAAAGAGCAGCTTTTGAGAAAGGCGCCCATCTTTTTGAGGTGTCAAATGAAGGTTTTTGACTAAATGCCACCTAGGATGTTTATCTCACATTTGTTCAAGCTTTGCGACGCATCCGTCAGTGGGTGAATCTGAGTTGCAGAAGTGCCTGAACCAAAGGTCAAACGTAGGGTCAAATCTTAGTCAAAATATCAAGGAAAAAGCAAAAGAGCACTTTTTCAGAAAGGCGCCTGAGCTTTTGAAGCCTTTAATGCTTTCTTTTTGATGATCTCAGATATTCAGTTTCTCCGTGTTACGTTTAGCTCTCCGTTCCTGTCTCCGTCAGATCAGAAGATGTCTCAGCAGCTTGCAGTCAGAGTTTTTATGTTATTTTGGTCAGTTCCAGAAATGGCTAAGTCTGGGGAAAAAAGAGCAACTTTTCAAAAAGGCGCCCTTGATTTTCACCCCTCAGATGATGTTTTCTGGAGAAATGTGCCTTTGCAGCTGTCATGCAGAATGAGGTCAGCTCCGCAGTGAACCTGTGATCCAGTCCTGAAAATTGGTCAATCAGAAGTTGTGAAGGATTTGTTTTTCCCTTTGTACGAGATCGAGATGAGAAAATTTGACTAAGTCTGAGAAAAAGAGCAGTTCTTGAAAAAGGCGCTTGGATTTTTGAGCCTTCAGATCTTAGTTTTATGATGTTCAGTCTCAAGGTACCTTTTGATCAGTTTTTGTCCTGCTCTGCGATGCATTGTCAGCCAGCTAATCGGTGGAGTCAATCAGCCAGTGTCAGAGGATGAACAGAGGTCTCGAAAGAGGTTTAAATCCAAATTTTCATCAAATTTGGCTAAGTCTGGAAAACGCCTAAAGAGGTCAAAGTTGAGTTTTCGAAAGAAGTTGATTGGTGCGCCCTAACTTGAGTTCTGACTTCAGTTAGTCTGAATGATTTCTGGGTTGTCATCTCCAGTTCATATATTGGCATGTTGAGTGATCTTTTAGTTTGCATGTCGAGTTAACTAGTTTGCATGTTCAGTTAACAACTTTGCATGTTGAGTTAACTTGTTTGCATGTTCACTTAACTGAAGTTTATGCTTGAAAATCAACTTGAGTTTGCATGCATGGCGCAATTGGTTGAAATTGTGAAGACTTTGTGAAGTTGGCGCTTCACTTTTTGTCAACTGGAGTTTTGAAAAGGGACGCCATATTTAAATTAAAGCATGAATTTTGAGTATGGCGAATTCACTTTTGATTGTCAACTGAAGTTTTGAAAAGGGACGCTTTAGTTCTTAGTTATGAATTTAATGAATTTTGAAGTATGGCGAATTCAATAAGGATTGTCAACTAAAGTCAAATTCGCATGATGCTTTAAATAAATTTGCAACTGAAGTCTTGGTAAGGCGACTAAAGCATGATGCCTTATTTAGCTCATTTTAGTTTCAGTTAACTAAAATTGGGGTCCAATCATAAGCTAAGCGCATTTTTCAAGGTTTAATGCATTTCTACGAATTTTGGTGAAGAAACTCTATTTATTCAAGCATTGGCGTCCATTATTTCTTCATCACAAGCTTTGAAGTATACATTCTTTTTGAGCGAGCAGCAATTTAAAGGTGCTATAGGTGTCAGAATTCAGCGTTCTTAATAGCAACGGATTCAGATTGTTCAGAGGAAGAAGATTCAAGACTTTGTTTTCACTTTGCATGCAGGTTTCATCAAATTCCAAAAAGAGATTGGCGAATTCTACAAAAGCAGAGCAAACAAAACTTTCTGTCTTTTGTCTTATTTCTTCTATTTCTCATCTTAGGTACTTTCTTCGCATGTCAAAGAAATTCAGCGTATTTTCAGAGTTTGATCATCTGGGTTCGCATACTTAAGTATTTGCAGCAAAACCCATGTCTTAGATTTTTTCGAGAAAATTGCCCCGTAGTTTTCATTCTGAAGCTCTGTGCTTTTTTCTGAGAATTTCTTTGCATGTGGGCCTAAAACACATTTTTTCGAGAATCAAACTTTCTGGGTTGTCTTTGAATTTGATTCTACACAAAACCCACGCTTCAGAAAAATTTCGAAAATTTCTTTCGTCATAGGCTATTTTTAGCCTTGTCCAGAGATTTTTAGTTTTTCAGAAAGTTGTTCAAGTATATTCGACTTTACAGTCAAAAGTCTTCATTTTCAAAATGCAGTTCAATCTCATTGATTATAAGGCCAAATCGGCTCTTATGCATAATTCTGTCAAAACTGCAGATACAAACTTAAATCATGTTTATCCAGTGGTTAATATGAGCAGTATGGAGGGTGTTAGCAGCAATTCATTGAGAAATCTTGAGCGTTTCGGATTGCTGGCAGCGGCATCCATTCCTGTTACCACTTTTGATCTTGAGTTCGTTCTTGCTTGCATCAAGCATTATGACTCATCTTCACGACAAATCAGATCAGCTGATGGGAGGGTTGTCTGCAGTCTCAAACCGAAGGATATAGAGAAATGTTTTGCTATTCCTCCTCGTTTAGATAATTTCACTGTGGTTATTGAGGCCTGTGAGAAGATATGGGATGGAGATCGTGAACGTTTGCAGAGGAAGGTGGCTCAGAGATGGCTGAAAGTTCAGAAGACTAACATGCCTAAAAAGATTGGTCGTGGTGAATTCAAGGACGAGGTTGTTGTTTTGATAACTTTGCTCAATCGAGTTACAGGTCAAGAGGATGCTAGCACTTTCCGATCATGGATGTTTTATCTTATTTCCAGAATTCTTGATGGCACTGAACATTTTGACTGGCTATGTTGATTAGTGATTGCTTACATCAGCAGATTATTGATTTTCTCAAGTTTCATGAGTTTCATATGATATCTTACTTGGTTTACTTAGTTGCATTCCAAGGCAGCTACAAGCATCTAAAAACTAATGGCACTCTTGGTGTTCAACATGTTCATGAGTATTATCCTCAGTTGGAGTTTTCTAAATCCGAGCAAGACTTCCGAGCGGTGAATGATCATTTTTCTAAGAGGACAGTTAGAGATCTTGACAATGAAATGCACATTCGTATCTCCGCCGAGGCAAAATCAGCAATGGAGACTTGGGCGGATTGGTATATCCAATTCCCTACTTTCACATACATCCGGGTTTATGGATATGTTGGAGAGCCTTTGATGTTGCCGAGGTATCCTTCAAACAAGATCATCTTCATGGAGTTTCTCAGACAGATGCAACATGTTCATTTCTTTCTTCGTAGTCGTCATAAGACTGCGGCTAATTTTCCATTTGCATTGGGAATTTTCACATGCAGTGCGGCAACGGATGCCAAGCTTATGTCAACCGAAATAGAAAGGTTCAAGCTTAAAACTCATACTGAGCGGCGTTCTTATGATCCTTTGGGTCATTATGCAGACAGGTTAGAGCGAGGGATTGCACATAAGCCAGCACTTGAAGATTTCTGGGCTAATTGTGAGGATGAATTCGAGGTTCATCGTCGTCACTATTGTAGACTCACTATCGCTCAACTCTCTGATTACCTATTAGAGGATGTTGATGGTCTATCAGATGATGATGGAGAAGTTCTTCTCAATCATATGTCAGAGATCAAATTGCTCGGTAGCCACTTCGTTCACCAGATTGGTATGCCAAAGAGAACACTTCTATTGAGGAGGTTTCTAGATCGGTTATCAAGACCAGCAAGCAGTTCTTGGAGAGTAAACAGAAGCGAAAGTCAGTTCATGTGACAGAGCCGGCAAAGGATTTTTCTTCATTGCCTTCTACTTCTAGGTCAAGACCTCGGGTCAAGGCTATTGTGATACCTCCTGAAGGAGTTAGACTCAGCAGAAACGCGGGAAAGAGAGCTACTGGTAAGAGGAAGCAGAAGCGAGTTGAGAATGTACCTGAGATTCCAGTAGAGACATGTTGTGACCATTTCACACATCGCCCCATAAAGATGGGGACCCCTAATTTTTGCTCCATTCTGGTTTTTTTGGCTTTGGTTTCTCTCTCTCTCTCTCTCTCTCTCTCTCTTTTCTCTGGTCTGCCTTTCGGGGGATGTGTCCGTCATTGAGCTTAAACGCATAATTTTGGCCAAGTTTGAAATTAGGGTTTGTGTTTTCCTGGTTAGTCCAAGGTCAAGCAAGGTGAATAAATTGAAAATAAAGACTAACGTTGTTGTCAGTATGCTTCCAGCAAGCTCTCAGCCAAGTTTCATCGGATTCTGAGTACTTACTATTTTTAGTAAGTGTGCAATTATAGGCAATCTCTAAGCATTTTTGAAGTTTTAACAGTCACACTGCGTCCAGAACACATCAAACGGCTCGTGCGCAAAATTTGAGCTGAAACAGACAACTTTCTATTTTTAGCAGTTCAGCTTCCGGAGCCAATTTTAGGGCCTAGATGCAGAGTTTGTCAACGCATGTCTGCATATTCCTTCTGGGTTTTCAAAGACCTTCGCAACAGTATAACATGCAAAGCGAGATGACAACTTTCAGAGTTCAGCCTTCAAAGGCTATTTTTAGGGTTTGCATGTCAAGGTTTCCTTTGCATGTCGGATGATTCCTTATGGGTTTTTCAAGAGCTTCGCGGTGGTGTGACATGCAAATGGAGATGGTCACTCAGTAAGGAACTTACTATTTTTAGCAGGTACATCCCGACAGCCGCCTCCTAGCACTTCAGAATCACGAGCTAATCGCAATGCATTAGAAACGAGAACAAACGGAGACCATTCGATATGCATGCAGAACAAATTAGGGTTTCCAGCTTCGGAGCCTGAAAAGAGGGGTTAAAAGTCAAAATTTTCGAAAATCAAGGTAAACCACCGCGATCAACATCCTTCAGGCTATCTGCTGGTAAAATTTGAAGACAAACAGAGCACTTACTATTTATAGTAAGTCATTTTGGAAACAGGCTAAAAATAGCAAATCAGTTGCATGCGCCGATGTCGACAGGCAGGTCACGTGGTGAGGAGCACCCCATTCGAATTTCAAATCAATCGGAGCTGTGGAGCTATCAGAAGCAAGCAGTTACTATTTATAGTAAATCACCTTCAGAAATGGGCTAAAAATAGCAGGCCAACTAAAAATAGCAGTGTCAACAGGGTAACAGGGTCGTGAGGATCCAATGTTTGAAATTTCAAGTCATTCTGAGCTTCAGAGATGCAAGAATTGAAGAGCTTACTATAAATAGCAGGCATGGATAAGCTGGCAAGGACAAGAAAAAAATGACTAAGTATAAACTTCATCCACCTGCCTAGGGAAATGCGCCCACCCTCAAGGAGAAAGTTTTAAAATTTTCTAAGTGTTAAGTTTCGTCCTGCTCAGGGGGTGAAATGCGCCCTCTCACATGCAAGCAAAATGCTAAAATTTTTTCTAAGTGTGGAAGTATCCTCCACCACCCTCCATTTGCGCCCATCCTTCACCCTTGCTAAAATGCGCCCAAATGAAAGAAAGTCAAAGGAGTCAATGATTTTCATCCTGCTCTCATGCCAAAATGCGCCCAGCTCAAGGTAGTGGCATGCAAAAATTTTCTAAGTATGAGTTTCATCCACCACATATGCTCAAATGCGCCCAGCAGAAAAGAGGTCAAAGGAGTCAACATGTTTCATCCTCCTCCTAGGCCTAAATGCGCCCAAATCAAGGCATGTGAGGACAAAAAGCTAAGGCGTTGAAAAAGATTCCATCCCTTTCAAGAGCTGAAATGCGCCATGTTTACAAAAGAGGTCAACAAGTCAAAGAGTTTCATCCTTCATCACATGCAATATGCGCCCAAGTGAGGCCATGTGAAGACAAAAAGAGGAAGCCCAAAGGTCACATGTTGGGCATTGTAAATGCTTCATCCTTCATGACACCAAATATGCGCCCATCTTCTAGCAAGCTGAAATCCGCCCAAGGAGAAGTCAAAGGAGTCAAAGATTTTCATTCTTCCACACATCAAAATGAGCCTAAGAAGGAGAAAGGTAAATGCTAGGCGTTGAAAATGCCAAGGTGTGAGAAAATATTGCGCCAAGGGTGGTGAAGTGAAAACAAAGTGGTAAGGCGTTGGAAGTGCTAAGTGTTAAGAATTTTTTTTTCAAAGACAAGACGAATATCCTTCACCAAGTTAAATATGCACCTAAGGTGTTGATGATAATTGCTAAGGTGTGGGAATTTAAATGTCTTTCAAATGTGAGATAAAATGCAAGATGGTAAGTGGAAGATAAAATATGCTAGGCGCCTTCATGAAAATTTTCTAAGTGAAGTTGATAATTTTTCTCACAGGCAAAGTTGATTGAGTTGAATATAAAATTTCCAAGGCGAAATTTTCAAAATGCAAGGTGATTTAAAATTTTTCTAAGGCAAAGTATTTTCTTCCTTAGAAAATACGCCTAAGTCTGGTGAAGGTGATGAAGTTTCCTGAAGCATGGATCAATTGTTGATAAATTGCCAGAGATGAAGTCAGATGATGCCAGCTGCATAGGGTGGATAAAATATTTTCAAGTTAGAGCAACAAGAAATGTTCACAGATGTGAAGAATGGGATAAATTTGATAAAAAAAAATAAAAAATTTTCCAAGGTGGAAAATTCAAAAAAATTAAATGAACCCGTTCGTTGTACACCCATGAGTTCGACGCGTTCTGAAGAAAATTTTCTTCTGGGTATTGAAGATTATCGATGAGGAGTTGATTTTAAAGTCTTCCATGCTTCGCTGCAGCCTTCAGGATGAAGATTTTTGATGGGCACTGGATTGATGAGTTTTCCTAGGGGAAATTTGGAAAATTTTCTAAGGCAAGGAAGAAAATGTGTTTTCAAGGTAGAACGCTCCTGATGATGATTTTGAAAGGAATTGCCTAGGTGAATTTGCTCAAATTCTTCGTGAAGATAGGCTTCTTGAGCCGGAGATAAATGAAATCAAAATTGTCAACGCCTCAGCTGGAAAAGTGAAGAAGATGTAGTTGAAGCTGGCACTTTCAAAGATGACGCCCTTAGGAAGTTGAAATTTGGCTAAGGCATAAAGACGTTGAAGATCAAAGTTGACTATTGAAGGCGATGAACCCTTGGAAGTTAGAGCGTGAAAATCTTGGTAAGTAGGATGGATTTATATTATGAAGTGTTCTAATACTCTTCTCCTTGCTTGTTTTGCAGGAGGAACGTCAAGACCAAGCGGTGATGACTTAAGTGATGAAGAAAATAATCCAAGATGATATTTCAACCTCGAAGGAAGAAAAGTTGCAAGAAAATGGCTAAGTGTTGAGACTTAGTGATAGAGAAGAAACGTTTTCAAAACTTAAGATGGAGAAAAGAATGGAAGCTCGAGCAAAGTTGAAGAACAACGTCAAGAAGAAGATCAAGAACAGTGTGAACGCGTTTCAAGGATGGAATCTTCTAGAAGGATGATGGACATTAATGGCTCATTTATTGCCCCACTCTCCTTTGTGGCGGTTTTTAGGGCGAATCTTGTTTAGGGCTAAGGTGGCACGATCTGGGCCATCCAGCCGATTGTAATTTGAGCCATCCATTGGACTTGGCCATCTATAAAAGGGGGAGTCCCCCTCATTTGTAATTCATTAGGAGAATTAGAAGATTAGAGAGACATTTGATCAGAGTAGAGAATAGAAGCTTAGCATAGCGTAGTTTGAACAAGAATGAAAGTTTTCCTTTGAAAACTTTGTAAGAGATTGTTGCGAAAAACTATTGTAATAAAAGATCTTTCATTGAATGGTGAAATTCATCTTTGTTATAAGCAGTTAGCAAGGTTTCTTCATCCCTTCTACTTCACATAGCGTAAAGTAGAGTAGTTTTCATTTTCATGCAAGTACTTAGCAATTGTGGAATGTGGTGTTCGATTTGAACAAAACTTCGCTTGTCCATACCACTAGCGGGCTCGCTGACGGTGGGTTCGCCTTGCGTGGTCAACTGGAACTTTGTGAAACTTAACTTCGATTATGGTTTATATGTTGGCATGCGTCGTTGTGATGGTGTCTTCATGCTAAATCATGATCTAAACATCTTGAGTCACTCCTTTGAAGATTGCACCAGTTCCGTGGAAGGTGTTCGAAGTGAGGCAAAACGGAGCTTGGTTGAAGTCTGTGAGAATTGATCGCCGTGTCCCACGCTTTAGAGTAGACTAGAACATTCTTATCCTTACACTCTTTTAAATTTCAGTTCATTTCTGGTTAGCTTTAGGAAACTTGTGCTCACTCGCCAAATCATTTGAATTACATGAAGCCCTTAGTCCGCTGTCTGCTGTCAACTGTCGAACAATTGTGTAAGTCCCCTTGAAATACCAGTAAAATCACATCGAGCCAACTGAGTCTATTCGCATTAAAGGAACCTTGGAGTCAAATGCATGATCTATCTCGCAATCTTAGCATGCAGGAAACTTTGTTCAAGAGAGGATAGAGTAGCCATTGGCGGCTTTATTCTGTGTTGGTGCGGTCACAAAAACCACGTCAACAAGACAGTCATTCAAGCTGAGCCTCACATTTCACCTCCTAGTTCATCGCATGTGCAACCCATTGACATAGATTCTGAGCCTGAGATACCAATTCGAGTAGGATCGGAGACAACTGAACCACCACAGGTTGATACATCAGGGACAGTCTCTCCTCGAATTGATAATATTGTTCAATCTTGTTGGCTCAAAAGGTCTTTGGGGGAGACAGAGGCGATAACCTTCATATAACCTTGATTTATCTGAGTTCGGTGAACCTTATCAAAGAAGGTCGATGAACCTTATCAGAGAAGGTCGAACAAGAAGATTAAGAAATAGGTGCATATCGAAAAGACTCCGGAATCAGAGATTGTTATAGAAGTTGCTATTCCTCCAGATGGTAAGAGCTTAGATGAAGTCGAAGTTGGAGACTTTACATTTACTAAGGCAAATCTTGGCAGAACCACTCGAGAGACAGACGTGAGCCTTCTTAAGATTGTCACCAATAATCTTGAAGAACGCATCACGAAGGATGGAGAGGATAAGGCATTGCTTAAGGCCGAGAATAGTCAACTTCGTCAATATATCTCTGATCTTGTTCATGGAAATTCAAGTAGAGCGCCTGTTCTTCCTCAGAATACACCTGCAGAACAACGAAAGTTGGATCAGTTAGTCAGTCATGGCAGACTTTTGGATAACTGGATTGAAGGCTTAGTCGTTACAAGTCAGCGTCTTCTTGCGGATTTGTATCAATTGAGGAGTGACGCACATAAACTTCGTCAAGGTATTCAATTGCTCGAGGTTTCAGTTGCAGAAAGTTTAGCCAAGGATCGTGTTCTTGTGTCTCAGTTGTCTGTTGCATACGATGCCTTGGAGATTGATGAAGATCAAGAGAAAGTTTTTACTTGGAGAGAGCAGCACCTTCTCAAAATGGAGATATGTGAAAAGATCTCTACCAAGTTATTTTCACTGAAAGATAATGTTGTTGGAGCTCTTGCACTTGTCAGTGGTTTTGTGGTTCAGATTCCGTGTCATTACCTCCTTGAAGATGGCACGTATATTGCATTAAATGAAGTGCAAGTTGAGTTCGAAAAGCTGATTCGTGATAGCCTTGAAGGATACCTTGTGGCCGCTAAGTTGGAGAATATTTCAGTTATTTCAGCTAGTTTTAGAAAGGCGACTGAAGATGTCAGAGAATGCATGCATACAGTCAAGGAAGGCGACAGAGAACTGAAGAGACAGATTATCACTTTAGACAATATCAAAGTGCCTGAAGACAAAGAGATTGATGAGTTCTTGGTCGAAGTGTTAGACCGAGATGACATGGAGTGATCTGCCAGTTGGAACCTGCAGTTAATTTCGAGGGTTGAGTCATGAGCAGCAGTTAACTCGACTTTTAGTCTTGAGTTTACTTGCTGACCTCACATGCTTATCTCTTCCTCGGGATTATCTTCACAGGAGTTAATGTTAGGGTTTCCAGTTAACTGAGGGTAGTGTCCAGTTAACTTTGCTTTAAATAAGGACGTGCATGCTTGCACATTGTCCATTTAGGTTAAATGTTTTGGTTAACTGATGGTAGTTTTCCACTTAACTGTATAGTTTACTTTATTAGGGTTTAGTAATAAATCTTGCATGCATTGCAAGACTGTAGTTGACTTAAGGTGATTTTAGGGTTCCCTACACCTTTGGATGTCTATAAATAAGAGCTTTTGCTCATTTGTAAATAACTTTTGCACGAGAGAGAAATATATGCTGCGCCTACCTTGCCTTCAATATTGCTCTTTTTTTATCTGTTCATGCGCTTTTGCTATTATAATGAATTGTTATGCCACATAGGGTTTCATGCAATTGTAATGGTGAATTCTTTCCATAGTTAGATCAAATCTGTTTTGTGTTCAATAAACTTGTTCAGATTTAGATGATAGTTGTGCCACCTTGCCTTCAAGTAGAGAATCTGCACTTGGTTATCGTGTGTTGTTGTGAACAATAAACTTATTCGGATTGAGCTGATAGTCGTGCCACCTTGCCTTCAAGTTGAGAATCCATATTTAGTTTATCGTGTGATGTTGTTTCCAATAAACTTGTCTAGATTGAGCTGATAGTCGTGCCACCTTGCCTTCAAGTTGAGAATCTACACTTGTTTATCGTCAGATAGTCAAACCTTGCTCCGTTTCCTCATGCTCTGTTTTCTTGAGGAAACTGGATAGAATTTAAGTAATTAAGCTTAGTTGTAGTTAGTGAATCTGCGAAACCAGAAAATACTCAGCTGCAACGTATATAGTTTTCGAGAAAGCCTTGTACCTCTACAGCTGAAACAAAAAGACAGGATTTAGTTTAGTTTAGTTTCCTTTTCAGGTACTTTTGTCAAGCACAACGAGGGAGCTTCCCCTCCTAATTTGAAGAGCACTCATTGCGTAGTGTGCATAGCTGTCCGTACCAACTCTTACTCCAGAGGTGCTAGTTGTTACGCCAACAACTTGCATGAAACAGGTCTGTTTGATAAGCTTAATAGCCCGTTACAAAGCTAACGTGATGCCGGACAAATTTCTGTTGGAGGTGACAAACCCTATAAACGGGATCTGAGCCCCTAAAAGATAGGGCACCCTTTTGAAAATGTGCTCCCCTCTTCAAAGATAGAAAATTTTGATGATTTTCCTTCAGATTTTCACTTTTCTTGAATTTCTTCAGTAACAAACGGACATGAAACTGACACAAACTCCATATTTAAAAAACCCAAAAACGACCTCCTGACATCACTTTAACGAGATTAAGACTCAATTAAGCAAAATGCCTTAGTGAAGCAAAAAATTTGGTTTGGGTACAACAAAGAGGAAGGAAAGTTTTGAAATTGAATGCTTTGTAAGAAGTTGTGAACACTCCTATAATAAAAAGAGTTATCATTGCTTGTGGTTTCATCTTTTGTTGTAGGTAGCTAGCAAGATTTCTTCGTCCTTCCAATTCGCTTAGAATCTTGAAGTAGAGTTTAGAGTGGAATAAATTTCATTTCATGCAAGTAGATAGTTGTGGAATGTGGTGGTTGAATTAAGCAAGCTTCGTTAATCCATACCACTAGTGGTCTCATTGATAGTGAGTCCGCCTTGCGTGGTGAACTAGAATAGTTTGGACTTAACTTCGATTATGATTTATATGTTGGTATGCGTTGTTGTGATGGTATCTTCATGTTAAAGTTGTGATCTCAATACCTCTAGTTACTCCTTTGAAGATTGCACCAGTTCTATGGAAGCTGTCCAAGGTGAGGCGAAGCAGAGCTTGGTTGAAGTTTGTGAAATTTGATTCCCACGTCCTGCGTCTAAGATAGACCATAACATTTTTAATCCTTGCAGCCATTCAAATTCCACACTTTCTGGTTAGTTTAGGAAATCTGAGCTTCACTAATAAATCTTCCGAATCTTGTGAAAACCCCTTTCTCTTTGATCTCCGGTTGAACAATTACATAAGTCCCCCTTGAGATACCAACAAATCACATCGAGCCAACTTAGTCTGTATCCACTGCATGAAGGAACCTTGGAGTTGAATGCATGATCTTTCTCGCAATCTTAGCATGCAGGATATTTTGATCAAGAGAGGATAGAGTGACCATTGGGAACTTTATTCTGTGTTGGTGCGGTCATAAAACACTCGTCAACAAGTTCTCCTTACGCTAGTAGGGAGTAGTGAGATTTTGAACAAATTCCATTGTGTTGAGGAGGTGCAAACTCATGCAACCAAGAAGCCTTGGGAGGATACTTTTTCAAAGAATTATCATTAGAAAATTTGTCCTTTCTTGTCCAAATGGAGGCTAAGTGCTCCTAATAACACATTTGAAATTTGAAAGAAAATATTCTCATAGTCTAAAGTTTGATTCCAAGAATAACCATCATTTTCAAGGCCCTTTGGGAAATTCATTTCAACTCAAATTTTTGCAAATGTAGTGCTAGTAAATTCCTCAAATCTCTGGAGAAAATTTTCAAAGGTTTATTGGAGGAGTCTCTAGTCGCCCTCAGTGTAAACTTGCACCAAAAATGTGAAGGTAAAGAGGACAAGCGCACTTAAATAGAAGTTGTAAAAAAGTCGTGATATTAGTCAAAAGAGGGATGCCTTGCTTTAAGAATAAAGAATGTCCATTCTAGAACCATGGACCTGACTTGAGAATTGTCTCACTGCTAGCCTTATGACCGCACATAATGATGAAGAATCCTTGAGCACAAGGTACCAGGTTGATAATCCCTTATAAAATATGAGCCCTAGCCTTAGAGGATTGGGTGGACAAGTTGGCTAGATTCAGTTGCAAACTATTGAACTTACCAATGATAGAATGACTGCATAGGGAGCCCTCCCAATCAGCCACTTCTTTATTAGTGTTTGCGTTTCAATTCACACCTTTGGAGTGCGTATTAGAAATGGACAGCTATCCATAGATAAACTGCTCTTCAAATTAGGAAGAGAAGCTCCCTATTTTGCTGATTATGCGTAAAAAGAAATGTAAACTAATTTCCTATCTTTTTATCTCAGCTGAGAGCACAAGGTTTATAAAACTATTTGCGTTGCAACTACGGTTTTGTCTGGTTTCGTAATCTCAACTGCAACTAGGCCTAAATTTATAACGCTTCTATCTCCTCAAGTAAATTCAAAGCAAGAGGATTTAAAAGTAACGGGGAATGATTTGGGTAACTTAGACAAACTAGTTCTCATAACGCATCCAAAGGCTCATTGCTCCTTCAGATGTATGCTGAAATAGAGTTTATGAAAGTAAAACATCAAACGATAAACTAGATCTCAGGATTCCCTCGAAGGCTGATTGCTCTTTTGAGGTGTAGGCTAAAATGAAGATTATAAGAACAAAACATCAAACGATAAACTAGATCTCAAAATTCCCTTGAAGGCTCATTGCTCTTTCAAGGTGTAGATCAAAATAAAGATTATAGAAACAACAATATTGAAAGATCTTGAGATTTTGGATCAAAGACTCATTGTACTTTTGATTTTATTTTCTCAAATTCAAACAACGGTTACACATTGGGACAGAAAATTGTATGAAGAAGACAACATACAATCAATGATCAACCAATTTACACTTGAACAAAGATTGAACACAAGTACATGAACAACAAGAAAGCAAGCAAAAATAGCTCAGCATTTTGTTATCACAAGTATGGTTAAAAAATAATGAGCAAAGGTTGCTCTTATTTATGTACACTCAAAGGAGTAGAACCCTAAAATCTCCTTGAGTTAACAAACAGTTCTTGCCAATTTGCAAGATTTATTCCTATGTCTAAATAAAGGTAACTAACAATTAATTGGAAAGATTACCTTAGTTAATTGATTCTAAAACTAAAACTAACTCCAATTGTACAAAGATGTCTCCAAAAATAGAAATGCATGAGAGGTGGGACAATTAGTTAACTTGGAAAAGGCGTCAAGTTTTACTGCTGTCCTAAATAAAGGTAACCAACAGTTAATTGGAAAGATTACCTTAGTTAAATGGAAAGATTAAGGTAACTAATAGTTAACTGGAAAGATTACCTCAATTAACTGATTCTAAAACTAAAACTAACTCCAACTGTACAATGGTCTTTCCAAAAATAGACATGCATGAAAGGTGGGACAACAAGTTAACTTGGAAAAGGCATCAAGTTTAACTACTATCTTAAATGATATCTTTGGAAAAGGTAGGACGTCCTAACTAGTAGTTCACACTTCAGCAACTTGAGTAACCAAGTCCTCCAACTAACTGTTAATTGTCTCTGCATTCGGATAACTGATACTTGTCAACACGATGCACTACCTCTGCAACATCACCTCACCATCCATGATCTGAGTTTGAAATTATCTTCCCTTTTTAGCTAATTCATCGAACTTTGCTGACATGGCTGCAACTTGAGTCAACTTGAAATCAACAGGGTCACCACTGAAACTACTACGGATGAGATTCTGAAACTCCGATTGCATGTCACCAAGATCAACATACTCGTCATCCTTGCATTGATATTGGAAAGGAATTTGAGAAACGAAAGTTCTTATGAACTTGATGGAACTTGCAACCTTTCCTCTATACTTAGCCATTTCTACATGTTGTACCCCAAAATTAAAATTTTTGTTACACTTAGACATTTTGAAGAAATGAGTAAAAGTCTTGTTAAATCAGTCAAAAGGGCCAAAATTTGGGTGTGCAGGTCTTGCATGAGAGATTAAAATGCAAATCTACAAAACCCCGATCTCAGTTTTTCATCCCTACTTTTTAGGAAAACTGCGATTTTTAGAAATTTTCTAAAAATAGTGACTTTTTCTAGGTTTTTTTGGGTTTCTTTTGAAACAGATATTGGCAAAACTTTCTAAAAGTAGAAAGTTGGTCTGTTAGGGTTCAAATTGATTTTGATTGGCTCAAAATACGTCCATATCAGGCTGGTGTAGTTAGAATCTCAAAATGATCAGTTTTTCCTTAGTGGGTCTATTCTACTTTTTTAGAAGCATATCAGGAGCTCCGAGGTCATTAATGGAGGTCAGTCAGCTTCTAGGCATCAGATTCAGCATTCAGGCATTCAACAAAAGGCGAGTTGGTGAACGAAGCTTTTCTGATGTACACAGTGCGGGACTGTTGTGGCCTTTTCACACATTGCCCCATTCAAAATGGGGACCCCTAATTTTTGCTCCATTCTGGTCCTTTTTGGCTTTGGTTTTCTCTCTCTCTCTCTCTGTTTGTCTCTTTTCTATCTGCCTTTCCGGGGATGTCTCCGCCATCGAGCTTAGACGTAAGATTTGACCAAGTCTGAAATTAGGGTTTCCATCCTTTTAGTCAATCCAAGGCCAAACGAAGTGAGTAAATTGAAAATAAGGACTAACATTGAGGTCAGTGTGCTTCCAGCAGGTCCTCAGCAAAATTTCATCAGATTTTGACAACTTACTATTTTTAGTAAGTGTGCAGTTCAGGGTGTTTTCTCAGCATTTTGGAAATTCCGACAGTCACACTGCATTCAGAGCATACCAAGCTGCTCACTGGCAAAATTTGAGCTGAAACAGACAACTTACTATTTTTAGCAGTTCAACCTCCAGAGCAGATTTCAGGGCTTGGATGCAGAGTTTTTCAACGCATGTCTGCATATTCCTTCTAGGTTTTCAGAGACCTTCGCGATGGTGTAACATGCAAAATGAGTTAACGACTTTCAGAGTTCAGCCTTCGGAGGCTATTTTTAGGGTTTGCATGTCAGGGTTTTCTTTGCATGTCTGCATATTCCTTATGGGTTTTTCGAGAGCTTCGCAGTGATGTGGCATGCAAATGGAGATGGTCACTTGTTCAGGAACTTGGTATTTTTAGCAGGTGCATCCCGGCAGTCGCCTCCCACCACTTCAGAATCACGAGCTGATCGCAATGCAATAGAAACGAGAACAAACGGAGATCATTTGATATGCATGCAGAACAAATTAGGGTTTCCAGCTTCGGGGCCTGAAAAGAAGGGTAAAAAGTCAAAATTTTCGAAAACCGGTGTAAACCACCGTGATCAGCATCTCTCAGGCTATCTGCTAGTAAAATTTGAGGGCAAACGGAGCACTTACTATTTATAGTAAGTCATTTTGGAAACAGGCTAAAAATAGCAAATCAGCAGCATGCGCCGATGTCAGCAGGCAGGTCACGTGGTGAGGAGCGCATCATTCGAATTTCAAATCAAATTGGAGTTGTGGAGATATTAGAAGCAGGCAGTTACTATAAATAGCAAACCACCTTCAGAAATATGCTATTTTTAGCAAGCCAACCCAAAATAGCAGTGTCAACAGGTTGATGAAGTCGTGAAGATCCAGCATTCAAAATTTCAAATCATTCTGAGCTTCCGAGATATGAAAATCAAGAGACTTACTATAAATAGTAGGCATGCAGGAACTGGCAGGGACGAAGAAAAATGGCTAAGTGTTGATGTTCATCCACCTCACATAGCAAAATGCGCCCTCTTCACAAGCCAAGCATGAAAAAAATTCTAAGTATAAAACTTCGTCCTCCTCCTAGGCTCAAATGCGCCCTCAAGCACAAGATGCTAAAAAAAAATTTCTTTAAGTCTGGAGTTCATCCCTCACCCATGGCCAAATGCGCCCTGCTTGATGAAGAAGCAAAGTATGTGAAAAAAGTTTCTAAGTACAAACTCATCCTCTTGCCTAGCTAAAATGCGCCCATGCAAGAAGAAGCTTGAAAAGTCAAGGAAAGTCAAAGTTTTTCATCCTGCACACACATCCAAATGCGCCCACCTTGAGAGTAAGAAGCATAAATTTTTTTTTAAGGCAATACTTCATCCACCTTACATGGCAAAATGCGCCCATGAAGCAAGTGAGTCAAAGGGGTCAACGAAGTTTCATCCTCCAAGCATAGCAAAATGCGCCCAAATGAGGGCATGTGAGGACAAAACAAAGGAAGTTGAAGGGTCACAAAGAAGGCGTTGGAAAAAGCTTTGTTCTCCTCTCCCTCTCAAATGCGCCCATGCAACAAAAAGTCAAGAAAGTCAAAGAAATTCGTCCTCCTCACCCATCAAAATGCGCCCACCTTGAAAGCATGGCATGCAAAATTTTCTAAGGCAAAGTTCGTCCTCCTTACATGCCTAAATGCGCCCAAATGAGGGCATGTGAAGACAAAAACAGGGAAGTCCAAGAGTCATCCTTCATGCATGCCAATATGTGCCCAAGTTGAAGTGAGTAAAGTGAATGTAAGGTGGTAAGCAAGGTAAAAGTGAAGATGAAAGATGAAATATGCTAGGCGTGGTTAATATTCTCCTTCAAGTGTCATATGCGCCTAGGGTGGTGAGGTAAATGCAAGATGATGTAAGTGTTGCTAGGCGCTAAAAATGCCAAGTGATTAAATTGCTAAGGCGTGGACTTAAGGCATATCCTTCACACATGCTAATATGCACCATGTTAAAATGAATATTGCTAAGGTGTTGGAGTTTTAAATGAAATGTCTTTCAAGTGTGAAATAAAATGCAAGGTGGTGAATGAAAAATAAAATGTGACGTGTGCCTTCAAGAAAATCTTCTAAGTGAAGTTGATGAAATTTCCACCACTGGCAAACGAATGAAGTTAAATAAAATTTTCTAAGGCAAATTTTCAAAATGCAAGGTGATTTAAAATTTCTCTAAGGCAAAATATTTTCTTCCTTAGAAGATATGCCTGGACATGAAGGTGATGAAATTTTTCTTGAAGCACAAGCAAATTTTCCAATGATGAAGTCAGAGATATTGGCATTGCAGGATGAATTTAAATTTTCTCAAGTCAGAGCAACAGGATATTACAAATGTGAAAAACGGATTTAAAATTGATTGAATAATATTTTTCTAAGGTTCAAAATTTTAAATGAACCTGTTCGTTGTGTACCCATGGATTCATCACGTTTTCGAGAAAATTTTCTTCTGGGTACTGATGATCTTCGATGAGAAATGGGTTTCTATATCTTCCGCACTTCGCCAATGCCTTTAGCATGAAGAATTTAATCGGTGATCGAATTGTGAATTCTTCTAAGGGAAAATTTAAAATTTTCTAAGGCAAATTTGAATAAAATGGTTTTTGAAAGGAAAATGTTTTGAACGATGAATTCGAAATGAATTGCCTAGATGATTTTGATCAAGTTCTTCACAGATGAATTTTCCAGAGACGAAGAGAAGTAAAATTTGAATTCAAGTGATAGAGCTCCAGCAGGTGAATTAAAAGATGAATTTAAATTAAAAATTTTCAAAAGTGGATTTGAAATGTGGTAGTCAAAGTTGAACTTCTAGAAGAATAAGATTCTCAGACAAGTGTCAAAAATACCAGAGAGGGAAAATTCGAATTCTTGAAGTGGAGTAGTGGAGATTTAATGCACTGGCTATATTTGGCTCCTTCTAGAATTCGATTTTTGCTATAAAATTGAGAGGTTATTCACTTCTTTTTCACAGCTGAAGAGGAATTCGATTTGCTCTGAGTCCAGTGTTGAGTTTGCAAGTGTTGAAGAAGTTCGAATTTCTGAAGAGTGAGTTGCTGAGTGAAAGGCGTTGGAAGTTGCTAAGGCTGAAGTTAGAATTTGCTAAAGGCTGAAACTTGTGAGTTGCTGAAGCTCGATTTTGTTGTTGAAGTTTGAAGTTGCCAATGCAAGTGAGAAATTTCGATTTGAAGAGGAATATTGCTGAAGCTTGATCACATTGCTGAAGCTAAGTGTTACCAAAGAAGTGCGCACTTGCTGATTTGCTGATTGAAGTCTAGTTGCTGAGTTTTGAAAATCTGAGGTTGATGAAAGTGTGAAGTGCAAATTTACAAAGGTCCAAGTGCTGATTAAAGTTGGCAGATTTCTTGAAGTATTAAGTTGCTGAAGCTTGCTTAGAAGTTTGTTTCTAAGTGATTGAAGTTCAAAATCTGTTGAAGAAGAAGCTGAGGTTTGCGAATGAGAAATGTTATTGCAGCTTCTCAAGTTCTTGAAGTCGACTGGCAGCCCCTGCACAATATTTTATTTATTTTCTAAATTAATTTACTCATGGATGTTTGTTGTTTTGCAGATGGCTGAGGCAAGGACAATTGGCAAGGACAATAATGGTGCATCCAGACAAGCAGTTATCAAGAAGCTGAGCAAGACATTTATGCCAGAGTCAAAGTTGGGCAAGCTGACTGATACCAATTTGGGCTCTTTCAACTTGGAGGCGTTCAAGAATAAAATACTGGGAATTGGTCATCATCAGCCTTCAAACACTTCACACAACATTGTTCGAAGTGGATTATATGCAGCCGCTGGTTTCCCACCAGCCATTCAGTGTTCGGAGCTGATGATGGAGTGCGCCAACTGCTGTGAGAAAGAACACAGGTCAATCATGTCACCAGATGGACAAGTGCTCGCCAACCTCACTCCTTCAGCTATTGGCGAGGCTTTTGGAATCCCAGTGCATAGAAACATGGTTTACAAATCAAGGGAGCGAGCTGAGCGAATGTATGCTTCTGCATTCGAGAGATGTACAGAGACAATCAATACTCACTGGATGAGCAACCCTAGGCCCTCTCGTACGAAGTTGCCAAGACAAATTATAGCAGATGACTTGAAGCAGGAGTACTGTGATCTCATCATGATGCTGAGTCGAGTTGGAGGCTGCCTGCAATCTTTTATTTTTGAGCCATGGATGTTCTATTACATCAACCTCGTGCTGGAAGGGAAGGATTACGTCAACTGGGCTGCAATGATCAGTGACAATTTGCACGAGCAGCTCCTGAGCCTAAGAAGAACGAAGACATTTTATATGAGCTCTTACATCATTTACATGCTGGCTCGTATGACGAAGTATCGAGGAATTTCATACAAGGAACCTGTTGGTTGTGGCTCTCACCAGTTTAAAATTCATGAGGCTTGTCCGCAGTTACACTTGACTAGTACCACTCATTACAAGCGTGCCAATGACGCCTTCACCATGCACATCACGAGAACACTTCAGGATCGGATGCATCACAGGATCTCGAGGGAAGCCCAGGAATTGATTGAGAGGTATGGGTGCTGGTTTATACAGTTTCCGAAGTTCTCTTACATTAGGCTGCAAGGATTTTCTTCATACCCATATAGGCTGCCTAAGTACCCAACCAACAGAATATTGATGTTAGAGATATCTAGGCAATTGGTTGCCTACGATAAGATTCAGAAGAAGAAGAAGAAGGGAGGTGTTGACTTCCCAATTGTCATGGGCAATTCCGATGAGGTGTGTCCTTCATTACAGGCAGCTAGAGAAGCTGAAAGTGAGCTTCAGTTTTACCACTTTTCATATCACACTAGCCGACAGCACTATGATCCGCATAACAACATCAGATGGATATTGTCAGAAGAGTTTAAACACAAGGCAAACATTGAGGATTATTGGGCTAATGCATCAGACGAAGCAGAAGTCAGGAAGAGAATGTTCTCTAGGTTGCCAATAAGCATGATTAGGGAGTGTGAAGTCATTCCGGTACCAGACCAGGTAGATGAGGACATGAACATCATCCATCCAGATTATGAAGCAGTGAGAAATACTCCACTTCCACTCCCGGATTGGTCAGAGCCTGAGATAGCAGATTTGGACACACTTTGCATTCCGGTCTTGACATTCACTAGAGCATGGGTTGACAGGCGTGTGAGTAGACTGAAGAGTAGGTTGATTGCACTGACTTACAATTTGATGGGAGATCACAGGACACCCACCACCGGCAGGAAGAAACAGATCACATGAGGTCCGGAATCTAGAAGGAAAGAGCCAGTTCGGCAGGAGCCTGTTCAGCCAGAGCCTCCACGAGTTGTAGTTGAGTCACCCACACCATTGGAGACACGTTCTCCAAGTATACAGGAGGTTTCTCTTTTTGCTGATCAAAGAAATGCATTGAATCAGGTGCGAGCGGTACAAGAAGATAATCAGCCACCACGGAGAGAATCAGTTGGCCAGAGCGTCAACGCACCTAGTAGAGTTGATCAACAAACTAATGAGGGGACTACTATTGACCCTCAGTTTCAGCATGAGCTAGAGACGGCTCTAGATGATGATGATATAGTTTCAGGAGATACTTAGCCACTTGAGGATGATGAGCCTCGCCAAAATGATATAGAAGTTGAACAAGTCCGTGAAGTAGAGGCACAAGAACAACAACCATTTGATATACAGTATACAGTACCTGATTGGCTCAGAGATAGGATGAGAAGAAGCCCCAGCGAAGAGATTGATCCAGCAGTTGAGATGGAATTTTTTTTGAATAGGATCAGCGCGCCTCCACAAAAGAAGAGAGCACAAAAGTTTTCAAAGATATCCACTGATGAGGATGGCTCTCGCACCCTTCACATGGCAGTGCCACAGGTTGATTGTGACCGAGATGAAGCAGTACCTGAAAACTACGTGGTCACAACTTTGGAGTTAGGACGCCCCACAGGTGCACAGATTGTAGAGGAGTGTGATAACTCCTACCTCCCCCTCAAGGACAAATTATTTAAAAAGGAAGGAAAGTACAAGAAGTTGAAAAGAGAGCATAAGGCCTTGATAGGATATGTGCAGCAGCTATCTCGTCCTCGTGGGCAGGAGATTCCAGTGATAGAGCTTCCACTTGAGATACCTAGAGAGTCGATTAGTGGTTTGTTGGCGCTAGGGAAGATGGCACAGGAGGCAGACAAATGGGTTACAGGAGTTCGTGCTGAGACAGAAAAGTTTATGGAGGACCTTGTTCTTGCTTTTCGGCAGGCTTCTAGTATTTTGGCACGAATGGAGGCAGTTGATCAGGCCTGGGGAGATGCTTCTGTTTATCAGAGCAAGGTAATTCAGCGCCTTGAGGCATTGAGGCATGTTCCTTTGCGGTTGTTGATTGATGGAGGGGTCATTCAGGAGAATGACAGGTATGACTTTTCTAGATGGTGTTCTTCAGCGATCACGGGACGTGGTTTCTTCGACGCAGCACAGGCGGATTCAGCCAGGATACGGAAGGCTATGGCCAATATCATTGATGGAGTCCAGAATACCTTCGAGGCCATATTTGCTAGGCGGTTGAATCCAGATGAGGTGACTCCTGATAATTTGAGGGGTAGGCTGGTGCCTTTCTTTTCAGAGGTGAAGACCTTCATACAGGATGACTTTGAGAACACCTCTACTTTCTCCAGCTTGATCCAGAGCACGCAGGATTCCTTAGTTGCTTGGAGAAAATCTTGTGCACGGCATGAACCATCAGTCACGGTGTTAGAGTTCCAGCTTGATTGCATTCCACCCATTTCATTCGAGGAGGTTGAGGCTGTACTTGGCAGGTCCATTGAGTTTGCAGCCAGAGAGAAGGAGAATGGGAATGTGCTACTGGACGATGATCTTCTAGAAGACTGATTGTGGGCATTAATTGCCTTTACTATTTTGGGAGTGAGTGGGAATCTTTGCTCATTTATTGCACCACTCCCCATTCTGGCAGTTTTTAGGGTTAGGGCTGAGGTGGCTTAATCTTAGCCCCTCTTTTGATTGTAATCTTAGCCGTCCATTGGACTGGGCTATCTATAAAAGGGGGAGTCCCCCTCATTTGTACCTCATTAGAAATTAGAATTAGACTAGAGATTGGAGATCAGAGCAGAGAGGCATTTTGTTTGATAGCTTAGCATAGTGTGGAGAAGGAAAGTTTTCCCTTTGAAAATTTTTGTAGAGATTGTTGTGTAAAACTTTCATGATAATAGATCTTTTCATTGATGGTGGAATTCGTCTTTGTCATGGATAGCTAGCAAGGTCTCTTCATCCTTTCGGATCCAAGTAGCATAAAGTAGCATAATTTTTATTTCATGCAAGTAGTTTACTTTGGATGTGTGGCGTTTTATTGAGGTAGCTTCATTTCATTCCATACCACTAGCAATTTGTTGATGACAAGTTCGCCTTGCATGGTCGACTGGAAATTATTTCGAGTTTAATGTCGATTGTGATTTGTATGCTTATATGCATCGTCTTGATGGTATATGTATGCTAAATTGTAATCTGAACATCTTTTGCTATCCCTTTGAAGATTGCACCAATTTTGCTGAAGCTGTCCGAAGTGAGGCTAGGTGAAATTCGGTTGAAGTTTGCTGAAATCGAGCTCCACATATCTTGCATTTAGGATAGAATTTAGAACCACCTCTCCCTTATACTCATTTATTTTCAGTCTATTTCTGCTTAGCTTTAGGAAAACGTACTTATTGCCAAATCATCCGCATTATACAGATCCCTTCCAATCATCCATTTACTGTTAACTACAAAAATCTTGAACAATTGTGTAAGTCCCCTCGTGAAAACAGTAATTCACATCAAACCAACTGAGGGTATTCTAAGTATTTCGGAACCTTGGAGTTGAACGTGCGAACTTTCTTGCAATCTTAGCGCATGGAATACTTTGATCAAGAGAGAACGGAGTAGCCTTCGGACAATTTTGTTCTGCTGATTGGTGCGGTCATAAAAATCACATCAACAGGGACCTTGACAATGAATTGCACGTCTGTATCTCTTCAGTTGCCAGGGCAGCGATGGCGGAGTGGGCGGATTGGTTCATACAATTTCCTACTTTCACTTATCTCAGAGTCTATGGCTATTCAGGTGCCCCGCTCATCCTACCAAGGTACCTGTCAGACGAGGTAGTCTTCATGGAGTTCTTAAGGCAGGCACACGATGTCCACACATTCTTGAGGAATAGAAAGAAACCCTCCCTTAATTTTCCATTAGGGCTGGGAATCTATACATGCAGGACTGCTGCAGATGCTAAAACAATGGGAGATGTGTTAGATAAACTTGGCCTCAAGCCTTACAGCGAGAGACGATCATTTGATCCTCATGGTGTCTACGCTGGCCGACTTGAGAAGAACTATGCTCATATATCTGCCCTTGAAGATTTTTGGGCTAATTCTACATATGAGTTTGAGGTGCGGAGGCGTAGTTACAGTAGGCTTACTCTTCACCAAATGAAAGACTGTTTAAATGAAGACATAGAAGGGTTATCAGATGATGACGAGGATGTGCTTCTCCCGATGTATGCTCAGAAGCGAATTGAAGATCAGCCTCTTCCTCAAGTTAATTGGGCTAATAAGGAATCTCTCTCAGTTGAAGAAAGGACAAGACAAGTCCTTGAACATAGCAAGGTTTTCCTAATCCTTAAAAGGAAAAACTCCATTCCAGTAGCAGAGCCGCCAAGGACAATTCCCTCTTCTTCCAGAGCACAGTCAAAAGGGAAGGGAAAAATTCAATCTCAAGAAGGCATCAAAGGTAGTAGATCAAGTAAAAATGTAAGAAGGTTAGACTTCTCAGGCATAGTCATACAAGAGCAACCTACAGTTGTAACAGAAGCTCCTCCTGACGAGCCTGTACCTCAAAAAGAAGCAGAGGAGCCACCTTTAACACATGTTTCTGTACTTTTGATAGAACCTTTACCGATTCACATCGATCTTGATATTGAAGATGATGAAGAAATTGCAATTGTACCTCCTAAGGAAGTTAGTAAAGATACTATCGTGTCTTGGCTTGAGAACTCCTGAGGAAGGGTAAGAAGAAGGCCTTCATATCAGGTGAATTTTGATGATCTTGATAACATCTATTAGGAACCTCCTAAGAAGAAAGCAAAGAAGCAAGTTCACTTTGCTAGGAATCTTGATAGCGAGATAGTCATGGAGACTGCATTACCCCCAGAAGATAAGAACAGGGATGAGGTGAATATGGATGACTTCGTGATGGTCGGGGCTAATCTTGGTAGAAATACCAGACATGCGGATGTGAGTCTATTCAGAGTTGTGTCCGAAAACCTTCAGGTAAGAGTGCTTAAGGATGGAGAAGACAAGGTAGCCCTCAAGGTTGAAAATCAGTAGCTCAGGCCTTATATTTCTAACCTTGTCCATGGTTCTTCACAGGCAACCTAGTTGCTGCCCCAAATTTTAGAGATACCAGCTAATCATCATCAATTGAGACAGCTGGTTATTTGTGGGAAAAAAAACTCAGGAGTGGATCAAGAGTTTCATTGTCAAAGGAAAGGAGATCCTGGCACGGATGTTTTAGTTGAGAGAAAACGCTCATGAACTACGTCAAGGTATCCAAAGATTTGAACAAATAGTGGTTGAAGTAAAACCAAGGCATGAAATCATCATTGCTGATTTAGATACAGCCTATGGTTCAGCAATTTCAAAAGAACACAAGAGGCAGATCCTTGCTTGGAGAGAGCGTCATGTTTTCAAAGTTAAAACCTATGTGAGGATATACGAGGAATTTATCGCCTACAGACAAAGGGTGATTGAAGCTCTTCTTTTCATTAGTGAGTTTGTCACAGAGATTCCTTCTCGATATAGTCTTGAAGATGGTTCCTACGTCGGGCTTGATGAGGTGCAAACTCAATTTCAGAATGTTGTTCCCAGCCGTGATAGCAGCAATACAATTGGCGGAAGGATGAGTCATATTTCGATGATGTCAACAAAGTTTGAAAAGGCGGCCAATGAGGTCGAAGATTTCCTGAGATCTGTTGCAGATGCTGAAGATATTCTAGAAAAAGCGGTGTTTTGCTATTGATGGCATAGATGCATCGAACCGGGACACAATTTCTAATTTTCTAGTGGATGTGATCAAGCTTTAAAGTAGCTTTCTTCTAGAAGCTTTCTTCTTGATTTCTTTCTATTCTTGGAATAATTCTTATCCATTCTTTGAGAAGAGAAAGAAGCTAAATGTAATAGTTGGCGTTTCCCGCTTTTTCTGCTTTCTTAGGTGTTAGATGTTATCTTCTTTCTAGATTTAGAAATAAAGCTTGCTTGCTGAGCAAGCCCTAGATTGTGAAAGCAAGGAGATTTTAGGGTTCCCTACTTCTCTACTTGCCTATAAATAAGAGCCTTTGCTCATTAGTTTTCTTTAACCATGCTAGTGATAACAAAATGTTGAGCCTATTGTGCCTTCTATTTGTTATTCAAGTGTTGTTCAATTGTTTTATGATAGCTAATTGTTGAGTCTCTTTTAGCCAACAAGAAGTTATTGTAATTGCTGTTTGTATTGTGTAAGAACAAGATTGCAAGCCTCTTTAGCTGCAATTTCTTGTTCCAGGCATGTTAGAAGTAAGTTTTGTTCCAGAAGTTTGAGTAAGAAAATCATGAGCCTCCTTTGCCTTGATATAACATCTCAGATTTCCGTTATTTGTGTTCTACTTTTATGATCTTGATTTCAGCTTACATTGAAGTGTGTAGATGTTTGTTGAGAAAGAGTTTATTGAAGTATTTTGTCAGAGAATCAACCTTGTTCATTTCTAGTTTCTCTTGCTCTGCGTATTACTTGAGAAGTTAGAAACGTCTTTAGTTTAAGTTAGTCGTAGTTGAAGTTCTTAAAACGGAAAATCTCAGCTGCGGCGTTTATGTTTAATAAACCTTGTGCTCTAAGCTGATCAAAAAGATAGGCAACTTAGTTCTTAGTTTACTTTCTTTCAACACCATCAGCAAGAGGGAGCTTCCCCTCCTAATTTGAAGAGCAGTTTTACTGTGCATAGCTGTCCGTTTCAAATACGCATTCTAGAGGTGCGAATTTAAATGCCAACACTACAGACATTGCTTTGCAGGCTTTTACCTTAAAGAGGTGTTGTTCTCTCCAAGTAAAAAGCTTCTCTTTGTTTTCCGCTGTAGTGATTGTATCAAATGCCATTTTCAAGTCTGAAATGGTGATCTCATCTCGAGGCTTCCTCACTGCCATGCTCTGCTCTAACTCCTAAATTTCTTGGCGAAGGTCGTGGGCATTGTACCTCAAATGGTTCAACTTTGCAAGTACTAATTGACTTCTGGTGACAAACTCTTCTACCCAATCTCTCAGGTGTTTACCATAAACAACCAACTGACTTAGTTGATTTTTCTCAATAGGTAATTCCAGCATTTGCGGAAGCAAGGCGGTGATGTTTGAACTGATGTGAAGGAGGTTGGAGATGTATTAATTGCTAGTTTTCAGCTTTGAGGGCTGCCTTGTCTTCACCATCTTTAACCACTCTTTCCTTCATGCTTACTGCTGCAACCTCAAAGAGATCTATATCAGCCTAGCGTGCACTTTTACCAAGGTTGGATTTCACCAAAGTGAAGTCGTCAACCTCTTCTTCATTCACTTTTTTGTCCTCAGGTGGTGCAGCAATCTCAATGACAATCTCGTTGACAACGTTCTTTTCCACTTGAACTTGCATTTTGAGCTTCTTTTTTGATGTGTCTTGGTAGACATTGTCAAATTTTGCAAAGTTCAATTGGTAGGACAACTTTCTCCTCTTCCTACCTAGGAGGTTCTCAAGCCAAGACGATGAGTCTCGACTAACTTCGTTGGAAGGATTTCTAAGACGATGAGTCTTAGCTAACTTCACTGGAAGGATTAGTTCTAATCCCATCAACTCCTAATGAGTGAGATTGTGTTGAGATGTCACAAGTTGGTGAATTTGGCTCCAAGTCAATATGAATTTGAGATAGCTGCAGTGGTGGCGGAAGAATGGGATGTTCTACTTCAACCTCTGGCAGTTTCAACAGTATTTGTGGCTGCATCCACATGTTGTTCTTGTTGATTTACATCAACAACCTTCATCTTTCCTTTCAAATGCATGGGCTCCCTATGATTCTTTGAACCCTCTGGAGGATCACTCAATGTTTTTTCTTTGGGTTTTGATCTGGAAGTGGAAGGTAGTGTGGTGATAACCGGTGGCGGTTCTGTAATTGGAGTGACCACCTTTCGCATCCTCTTGCTATCTAGGAATAGTCTGCTGTTTCTTACAACCCTGTTTGTCCTTTCCTCAACAAATGTGCTTTCCTTGGCGTACCAATCAATGGATCAAAGTGGCTGCGAGTCAATTTGATCTATGAAAAATATAGGAAGTATGACTTCCCCATCATCATCTGATAAACCTTCCACACCCTCTGACAAGAAATCGACGATCTGTGGAAGAGTGAATATGCTGTAGATGTGCCTGCGCCCTTCAAACTCGTCTTCACAGCTAAACCAATAATCCTCCATGGAAGGTTTATGTGTAGAATGGTGGCCAAGGTGAGCTGCCAAGTGACCCCAAGGATCATATGAGCGCCTTTCAATAAGAAACTTAAGATTAAGCTTCGTCATCTCATTGCTCATAGCCTTGGCATTAACTGTTGATTTGCACCTGTATATACCCATTACAAGAGGAAAGTTGGCAGCTCACTTTCATTTATTGCGCAGAAAGGTATGGACTTCATGCAATTGCCGTATGAATTCCATGAATACCACCTTATCCGATGGATAACGGGGTAACATGGCTGGATGACATGAGTAACCATATACGTGAATGTAGGTAAACGTGGGGAATTGGATGAATCAATTGGCCCAATCTACCATTGCCGACTTGGCTTTTGGTGAAATGCGTACATGTAACTTGTGATCAAGGTCCCTCATTGTGTGCGTCGGGAATTGGTCATTCACTCGCTTGAAATGTCGTTTTGACCATAGTTTACATACTCTCTGATTACTCTCCAAGTAGCCGAGTATTCTCCAAAAAATTTGCATGCCGAGTAATTTCTGCCTTTACTTGCGGGCAGTATGCAGATGGATTTTCTCCCGTCAAATTATTGAGTAATCGCCAGTAGCTCGCAAAAAATCCACAAACTTGGCATCCTGTGTATGTTTATAGATATGTATGTGTGCACAGTGCAGTCTTGAGTATACATATACATAAATATCCACACACATTTGCCAAGTATTTGCTGAATATTTTCCAAGTATTTGCCGAGTTTTTCCTGAGTCAAAATTTTTGGGCTTGCCGAGTACTCTCTGATTCCGAGTATGTAAACTATGGTTTTGACTGTGAAAATTCAAGCTGTGAGAAATGTTCGTGAACCTTCTGCACACCCAGAGTTCCAACGGTATTCAACACTCTAAATTGGCCTTGAAAGGCTATCAAACATACAAGGTATGAACCCATATGGAATTTGTGGCCTTTGAAGAATTTGGTCATCTGGTTGTGGAGAATGTCACTGATCAAAGCAAGCTAGTCTTAATGTCTTTGTTGTTGACAAGTTGAGACATGATGTAATACATCCATGGCTGAAACTTGTTTTCTTCTACTTGACCCGTGACACGGTTGAGTAGAGTGATCATGATTGCGTACTCATCTCTAAATTCTCCACGTCTTATGTTCTTTGGCAAGCTGTTTCTTTTCTCTTTAAGCCACCTTTTTTCCATTCTTTTCTGACATTTTTCCTTTGATGTGTTGAACTCCTTTTCACACTCTTCCAATGATATGACCAAGTTGTTTGCACAAGGTGGAATAACAAAGCATCTCTCGATATCCTTTGGCGTGAGACTGCATATTACTCCCACATTTACTGATTGAATCTCTTGTACAGTGGGGTTTGAATGCTTTACACAAGCGATTATAAATTCAATGCTCTGTGCTGAGATGGGAAATGAGGTTGCCTCAAGCAACCCAGATTGCTCAATATTTTGCATTGTGATGCCATCTACGCCTTCCAACTTGTCCAAATCAACTTCGGGGTGTGCTCGATGTAAATTGGTGTCAGCTGTCTTCAGGAAATCATGAAGCAAGACCGATTTGGTCTTGAATTCAACTTGAGAGAACTACATACTGAAAATCTGGGAGAATGACTAGGCACATGCCTATTTGAGTATTCATTTGGACTTGTAGCTTAGGGTTCCCTCATCAGTTCAGGATCGCCATCAAGGCTACCATGTTTTCCGGGTTTGTGCTCCAAATAGTGTTCCACTTCGCTCAACAAACATTGGCTCCGATCATTTCTCCTCTACCAATGTGCGAATGTCTCGTTCCATACAGCATCTGACCTTCTCTTTGGGTTGTCGAAGCTTGTTTCATAGAAATCTACATCTGTCCGAGAGGCTGGAAATTGAAGATAAAAACTCCGTCCAAGAAGATTTTATGGAAGAATAATGTGTTTTTCTGAAGCTTTTTGGATTTTCTCCTTGAAGATTTTATGTACTAGCTGGTCAATTATTGGTCTCTGCATATTTTAAGCTGAATTTTGATATATTATCAGCTTCTTATCATATTCTCTTTGAGTTGGATCTTTCTTCATCTATGTAACAACATACTTTATAATATATATATATAGGCTTTCATGCCTTTTGCCTAAAAAGAAAAAACATTTTTTGCAGAGGCTAAAAATAGCTTCCCCGAGAGGCAATTTTTACGAAAGATTCTTAGACATGGGTTTTGTTGAGAATATCTTTTTGAATGAACCCAAAATGTTAGTTTTTCAAAAAAATGACTTTTTCTTGGACATGCAACAACCCCTCAAAGGTAGAAGCTACAAAAGCTATTTTTTCCCGAAACATTCTAGCACATGGGTTTTGTAGGCACTTGTGAGTTGATGAAACCCAGTTTGTTTGTTTTTTGAAAAGACGACTTTTTGCAGAAACCCTAAAAATTGGGGGCAGTGGGATAATTTTTTATGAAAATTTTGGCACGTGGGTTTTGTGGCCAATGTTGTGTTGAAAGAATCCAGAAGGTTAGAACTGTGAAAAAATGGAGTTTTCTTGGACATGCAAGAAAACCTAAGATAGAAGTGGAAGAGGTTTTCACAAAAAAATGCCAATCTTCAAGAACAACGCCAAATGGAAAGACCCAATATGATGAAATTCTGGAAAGATCTTCTGTCTTTGAAAAGGACGTCTTGGAAAAATGGATTTTGGAAAACTGTTCCTCTATGCAACTTGATCTTGGAAAGATGAATGTTGAAAACCCTTGTCGTTTGATCCTTCAAATGGCATTGTGAAGAAAAATATGTGTTTGCTCTTCAACTTGCAAAGAATAATGAAAAAAAGACGCCTAGATGGTTGATAAATATCAATTTGGAGGTGGAAGCATCAGTTAGGGTGTTCAAAACCCTAATTGAGGAGTCAATTTGCGTGATTGACTATTAACTAGAAGTTTTCTTCAAATTTTGGGATGCCTAGGCATGAGGAAGCCTTCAAAGATCGTAACTCAAGTCAAACTGGGCCCACTTTGACTTTAGGCATCCAAGCTTCACTAGTGTTAGAATGATGAAATTTAACAATTATCACCAAAACACAAGTTGCAAAGATATCCTTAATAGACTACAAAGATATTTTAATTTTCATTACACTAAATACATAATGATATTGTATTCCTAACTTGGGAAAAAATGGATCAGCTCCTCATCCTTAAAAAGTTGGCACAACCCACTCCCAAGTTAATGAACAATTCCCAATCTATTTATTCCAATGCTTGGTGTCCATTTTTATGCTAAGCTTGAGTCGATGGACTCCTAGGTTGCTACATCACCCAAAGGGGCCCACCGCATTTAGTTGGCTATAGAAATGATAGGTGACTCCCTAAAGAAGTTGTGGCTCTTTCCAAAGGACCCACGATTATCTATGAAGGGGCAGTGGTAGTATGGAATAACATGGCTTACTCAAACATTCCTCCTGCTGACCGGTCCAACCTTCCATGTCACACTCAACAACTTTCTTCTTAGCACCCACGATTCTTTGAAAGATTGCAATTAAATTTCATAAGCTACGATGGAACTATTCTGGTTTCCTTGTAATACAACAACACTTCCTCCAGTCGCGACTTCTTAGAAGCTTATGATGGGAAACTAAACCTTCAACTATGTAAAAAATAATGTGGTATTGGCCTTGACCACTAGACAATTAATCACCTCCTTATAATATATATACATTGCCCTTCCAACTCAAGTCATAATATCATAAATAATTCTGCACTAAATTTTGAAGATGGCAATTCACATGATGAGTGGCAGAAGACTCAAGGTAACTCACTATTTCTCGTTTGTTTTGACTCATCCCACTCTAAACTCCCCTTTAACTTGTATGGCGACCTCTTCCCAAATGCTGCAACTCAATAATAATTGCATATGGGCCCTCTAGTGAATGCTGCAGCTAATTACAAGGAAAGATATGGGGTTCCTTGAGGCTCCAAATTCCTTCGATAATATCAAGGCACTTGTTGATGTTAATTAATATATGCCCTGGCGGTATACCCACAACAACCTCAAACAAATTGTGAATAGCTGCAAAAGTACAATGACCTGTTTAGGAAAAATACACCATATACTCAGCTTCTTCCCTGAATTTTTCGGTTAATCAAATTCTAAAGTTTCTCTTGAAGTGAAGTATCACAACTTTCATATTCTGCAAACAAATAATTCTCATGTGAAACCTAAATGGCTCCACCTGCATAAAGATTTGGTTTTTCATCCAAATTGTTGAATTGAGGGTTTCCATCCTCAAGTTTTAGAAAGCCAAGCTTTCCCAGAATACTCCTGAGATAAAATTAACCAAGCATCCTTGGAAATGAGCCTCCCAAGACCTTTTTTATTCATCTTTTGTAACTGATCCCTCTTATTTTGAAAACCCCAATTTACTTTTTAATTAAACTTCCTACTCTCCAAAAAGTGACTTTTTTTTTTTTTTTATTCAAGTGGTAAACGCTTTTGACCGGAGCTATGAACTGGATACAACCATTCAACAATACCACCAGCGGTTTGAACCAATTAAGAACAACAATGCCACCTATAAACCATCACACCATGCCAATACGGCTCCAAAAAGTGACTTTTAATAAAATATTTTTTTCCAATTAAATTCACTTTTACATTAAAATAATTAAATTAAGTTGCCTTTTTATTTTATGTTTTTTTGACAACTTAATTAATTATTTAATTATTAAAATATTTCCCACACCACAACTAAACTACGGAAAATACACAATCCTAAACCAAGATGATATCTAATGTTGCCAAAATACCTTGGAACTCCTTAGAACATCAAATAACCCTTCTAGCATTACCGACGGTCATCGAGAAAGCTAGAGCTACTTTTGATACTGTCATGATAAAAAACGGGGACATTACATTCTTACAAATAAATTAGACCAGTTCACTAGTGATTTGATATCATATGCAAGGAGATTGATGTAGATAACCTTTGGAATTCATTTCTATATATAACTTTGATAGGTGAGATGAAAAATAGAATGATGAGTTCTTAGAAACCATTTTGATCCAAAATTTAGGCAATGAACATGGTGGTGTTGAAATAGTCTAGTATCACTATACAATGTAATGTATTCTAAATGTGAAAGGTTATGCAACTATGTAGCAACTCTTGATTTCTGGGTCATTGTTTTATATGTGGCGATTTGATATCATAGGCAAGTAGTGATAACTTTAAGAAACCCCTAAAAAAGATATAAAATACTGGCGAATCTTTCATTTTTTTGGAAAAAGATATTAAGCGCACTTAGTGGGCTTAACATTGGGGGAAACTCCATGGTTAAGCACGCTTGAGCCGGAGTAGTATCGGGATGGGTGACCTCCCGAGAAGGCCCAATGCTTCACCTCTGTGAGCATCACCTAGATGCAATGAGTGCTAAGTGGACCATTCACTATCATGCGAGATGGGTTCTTGTGAACCACTACTCATGAAACATGGGTCAATGAGTTTGACTCATAAAACTACACGGTTGAATCCTGATAACAATATCATAATTTGATACGTTGTGGAAATACCTCCTACTTATCAATTGATGAGCTAAAGGGGCTCTATAATGAATGGTTCATAAGGAACAACACTTGTTGAAGGTTTTGCAAATGGGGTTGCAAGCTAAGTGGGCCTAACATTGGGGGAATCTCCGTGGTTAAGCGCGCTTGAGTTGGAGTAGTATCGGGATGGGTGACCTCCCAAGAAGGCCTAGTGCTTCACCTCTGTGAACATCACCTAGATGCAATGAGTGCTAAGTGGACCATTCACTATCATGAGAGATGGGTTCTTGTGAACCACTACTCATGAAACATGGGTCAATGAGTTTGACTCATAAAACTACATGGTTGAATCTTGATAGCAATATCATAATTTGACATGCTATGGAAACCTCCTAATTATCAAAAGATATTAATTTCTGTTGGTGAATCTTTCCTTTAAAAAAAAATATTAATTTTGAAGGCAATTTTTTTAAATCACTAGAAATTTGTAGAAAATCTTGGCAAATCTTGATGAAAATGATGCAAATACAATAATTACCATGGTGAATGCTTCCCTTAGAAAAATGTAAATTCCTATGGAAAAGTAAGGGCCTCGGGGTGGTAATGATTGATTAGTTTTTAAGGTGTAGTCTATAATTCCTTAATTCTTTAATATTTTAAATCAAACATTGAATATTTTAAATTGGCCCTAAATTATTTTTCACCACCATTGATTTTATTCGTAATCTAATAGTTTAGGTTTGATTTTAGTCCCCATGGGTATTGGAGCTCTACGAGTGTATTTTGTCACATAGTATTTAATCCCAACCATTAGATCATAAATCTTCAATTACCCAAATACAATTTCAAGCTTGATGGGTATTGGAGCTTTGTCAGTACATTTTAACCCATGGAATACAACACCAACCATTAGATTTTAAAATAAATCAATGCTAGTGATTAAAATCAGCGATATGGCCCTAAAGTAACCAATAATTATATAATATTATTGGCAAACTAATTTAATTCTCTACTAATAAATTTTAGGCAAATCTGATCTAATTAGGTATTGAATATTATGGCAAGTTTTTGAATTTAAAATTTTAATAAAATAAATGTTTTGGTGATTTAATAACCGAGGCTATTTTTTTTTTGTAAAAATGTGACGATTTTTAGGTCACCTTATAGCTTGTACTGTTAGCCAAATTTTGAATCCCCAATTTCAACTATTAGCCAATTGGCGAATATTAGACACTAAAAAATCACTGTAGGCAAGGAGATTGATGTAGATAACCTTCAGAAGTTGTTTCTATATATAACTCTAATATATGAGATGAAGAAATAGAATTATGAGTACTTAGAAACCATTTTGACCCAAAATTTAGGCAATGAACATGGTGGTGTTGAAACAGACTAGTTTCACTAGACTATGTAATCTAGTCTAAATGTGAAAAGTTATGTAACTATGTAACAGCTCTTGATTTCTGGGTCCTTGTTTTATATGTGGTGATTTGATATCATAGGCAAGGAGATCAATGTAGATAACCTTTGGAAGTAGTTTCTATATATAACTCTGATAGGTTTGATGAAGAAATAGAATGATGAGTACTTCGAAACCATTTTGACCCAAACTTTAGGCATTGAACATGGTGGTGTTGAAATAGACTAGTATCACTAGACTATGTAATCTAGTCTAGTCTAAATGTGAAAGGTTATGTAACTGCTTAATAGATCTTGATTTCTAGGTCCTTGTTTTATGTGTGGAACTTCTGAATAATTGTTAATTCTGAATGTCAGTTCCTTTTTAGCTTTTGAAGGCATTACGTTTGGTCATTGATGTTGACACACTTATTGTATAGTTTTTCATGCTCACTGGTTTGTGAACTCTAGTGTTCTATTTTCTCCCATTGGGATTTTTGCATTCTTCTCTTATCAACTTATCAACTGTTATAAAGCCCCCCTTGAAGTAAAGTTTGGTAATCACCTTTGGATGCGTTTTTATTCAAAGGCTAAAAGCTCTGCCTCATTCTTTAAAGCCTCCAATAAACGAAGGTGATACATTGACATGGCTTGATTATCCTTCTTAGTCTCCCCTTTTCAAAATTTTCCTTGAAGTTCCTTAGAAGCATCATCAAATTTAGTTCATGGAAACTAGATAAATATTTTAGTAGAGCCTTCGTAAGTTACTGTGTTATTTCAAACATCACATGTTACAGCTTGTCCCACCTAGATAATAACACACACTGACAAAATACAAGAGATCAGTATTAGCTATCTTAGCTTGCCCATTTGGTCAGGTAGTAAGGAATGGATGCTACCAAAGATGGAATCATGGAAGGAAAAAAGCACACTTCACATATATAATGAGCAAATGGGAAATGCTATCAGAGATGGAGTTTCACATCCTATAAACCCAACTTAAGTTATCAATAATTCAACAAGTCTTAGGATGAATAAAGACTATTACCAAATCATGTCCACAGATGAGTGGTCCATGATATTTATTGCTTATTAGGCATCAGTGTATGGGATTGACCAATGTATTTTCACCATCCGATCCAAAACCAATTGTATAACAATTCAGTTAAAAATATTCACTACAATTGCAATCATCCAAGCTATCATGTGGCAATTTACAGGTCCCACTAGTAGGTGCCATTAAATCTCATACCCATAGGATGATTAATGAATTCCCAATAAAATAAGGATTTCCATACATCCTTCAATTTCTGATATCAATGCTAATCTACAATGCAATTTACAAAAAACCTATAACACAAGGATTTGCAGTTCTGAAATCTCTCATAACCTCAAAATGTGGCTATTTTCAGACTCCCAACAACAGAAGGATTTATAAGCTTCTTGACCTGGACTTTCATTCAGAAAGTACAATGGCATTTTGAGATGACAGATTCTCATTTAAAACAGTTAACTTTTAATAAACAGCCGTACAACTACAAACACAACCAATAACAGTAATGGTGATAAAAAATGCAAATTGAAATGTCAATTCATTTTTTTTGTTGGTAAAAACCTATGTTACCGGGTTCGCCTTGTACAGGGCCGGATCCGGGTTTGGTTCTCATCGGATCGAGGTTCTGGTTCGGCTCCTCTGTGGGTTCGCAATTTCCCACATGTGTGCAGGAGTTGTCATTAGATCAGAAGTCAGGCTATGATAATGTCAGTGAGAATGAGGAACACATGATAACGGATGATGATTTTGTGGCTTTGATGGAGGAGGATCCAATCCAACCACCACAAGCAATGGCAGCATGTAATAATGTAGTAAATGAAATCAACAGTGATGGATTGCAGTGGCAGCATTGTATGACTCCTCAGTCGCCACTCAACCCACAAGTGATGTGGTCATATTAACAACCCTTTGAACTTGAAGCCTCTTTCCATGATGAAAGGTATGGTACTTAATACTAGTCCTGAATGGAGAGGTTGGAATTTTTCTATATAGAAAGTGGAGGAGGCAACAGTGATGGATTTGGATGCTGAGTTCTTGTTTATACTATGATGGATTTGGGTTCATTTTGAGCTATATGCATATATTTTTCAAACAGTGACCTCTATGGGCAAATCCTCCATGTCTTTGATGCTCATCACTGAAGCATCTTTTCTATGATTACTGTTAAGACATGTAGTTCTTTTGCTCTCTGTTTTGCTTCAAGATATTCTATCTGTATCTTGGTCTCAAGGCTCCCTCAAGGATTATCTAATATATTAAAGTAGATGCTTTCCTCCAAAGGATATTTTAAATGACATTCAAGTTTGTGGTGGTTTTATTGTTTATATGATGCTATGTGATATTCTAATCCTAATTCATGCTTCTAGGCTGCACACACACACACACACACACACACACACATATATATTATTTTTACTTTTTTTTGTATGAACGAACCCAAACTCCCCCCAAAAATTTAGCTGAACCCACGAACCCAAATCTGAACCAATACCAGAACCGGCAACTTAGGTGAAAACAGCTGACTGTCTAATCAAAGCAACAGAGAATCTGATCAATGCAGCAGGCCCCAATAGAAATTTTGGTGAACAGAAAAGATCCTCTGGTGAACATAGTACATAGTTTGGTCAACATAGCATATTCTTTGTCCAGCTGCAGCCTATGGCCAAAAAAACAATAAAGGTTTTAAAAGGTCAATCTGTGGCCTAGATTTCATTGATTTCACTGGCAGCTGCTTTAATCTCAACATTACAGTTTTCCTCAGATATCCTTATGTGTCATCAAAGTCTGTGGTACTTAGCAGAGGAATAATTGTTTCATGCAGTGCATTAATGAGGCTCATTAATAGTTACTTATACAGTTATACTATTGAAAGCAATTTTCTAGGGCAGACATGCTACCAGCTAGCCCAGTCAGATACAAGTTGTAATTATTGCTTTCATTAAATGTCAACTTGGCAAAGAGAGACCATATGCATGTTTATTGTCAAAATCTTTGAAATTTTGTAAAACATATTCAGATAGCAGTCCTTCAATGGTAAGTTACATATTAATTTTATGCCTGCGAATATTTTATTATTTGACCATGAACCTTCAATTTCTTTCTTAAGTTATCTAATTCTTTTAATGTTATTTGAAGTTACTCTCACTGGAATGATTGATGCTTGGCTTTTTCTAAGAGGTGAAATCAAATTAAATAATTGATGATTGTAAAGGTTAGCCACTTAAGGTCAACTTCAGAGAGGAAATTTCAAAGCTTTTTTATCCATAATTGCAGTATTGCTGTACATTATTGTTTTATTAGTTATGGATGTGAAAACACAGGCAACATAAGTTTAGTTTTTGCAATGCTGTAAAAACACAAACAATATAACTTTAGGTTTTGCGATGCTTGGTGCCCATTGCATTATGTATTTTTTGCTATTAATCATGAAGGATGGTTTGGATTCTGCTGCTTCCCTTGTTTCTGCTTTCAGATTTCTGTATCATTTACAGCCAAGTTTTTTCTGTTTCTTAGCTTACACGGTTCAAACTTGTAGGCTATTGCAGATGAGATGATATACTAACATATATTTGAATTCTTTGTATTGCTTGCCAGGAGCATGTATTGTATGAGCAGCCTGGTCTGCGGAGAAAGATATTCTATCCCAATCGACAGAATCCAATTATGTGTCCTGTACAGATACTCGAAGAGGAGAAAGCGATGCGTCCTTCTGATTCAAGTTGTCCATCATGCTTGTTTCTTTGCATTAAATATGGTGGCAGGACAAGGAATCTTCCTCAGAATGAGTAAGCATTGTGCCTTGAAATTTACCCTTAAGACACAAGAATATATTGCTAGTATTAATGTAAAATATTGATAGACAAATTCTAGGGATCTATAGTTTTCTGTCTCTAGGAGCTTCTTTGTGTTTTTCCTTCATCTTTCATTGTTAACCTGGACTATTACTTATTTGGATCTTTATTATGCAGATTTATTATTACAAGGTTAGGCTGTAACTTTTTCTTGGTTGTAGTTAACTCCTCTCTCTCTGTATTATGTGTAATGGTCATGGACTTTTTAGCTATTTTTATGGATCTAGCATTCTGCAGAATTTTCTTATCTGAGTTTAAATGTAAGTAAAGTTATGGAAATATTTCTTTGCTGTTGAGATTTTGTGAAATCGGCCTTTGGGTTTCTTTGCTTCAATGTGCTATGCAACTTCATTTTTCTAAGGATAGAAGTATGATGAGAACTATCATTGTATTCTTGTGAGTAAGTAGCAAACAAAAATAGAATATTAGGAAACCTCTCAAAGAGGCAGATAATTCAATTTTTTATTTCTCTGTATCTATAAATTTACTTCTAGATTTACTGTTATTTTCCAATCGCATATAAGATATATCTAATACCCTGCAGTTTCTTGAGGTAGATTTTCTTGTACTTTGTTTT
>VDFB02256089.1:0-24917 GCA_007258455.2 Sequoia sempervirens
TTGGGTGATTTGCACTTGAAAGTTATAGAAGGTGGTATGTAGGAGGATGAATTTGTAAAAGAAAAATCCCTTAATAAACAATATTCAAAGATTTTAGCTAGGGAAGAGATTATTTGGTGTCAGAAATCAAGGGAGACCTGACTTAAAGAAGGAGATCATAATACAAAGTTTTTTCACAATTCGGTAAAAGCCAGAAGATCTTTTAATAAAATCTACTCTATTTAGGATAAAAATGGAGTTGTTCTTAAGGAGAAAGATGATATATGCAAAGAGGCAGTGGGATACTTTTCCGAGGCTTTTATGAATAATCAAGTCGTGAATCTCCAAGAGCAAGATATTTTGGAGAATATTCCTAAATGTATTTCTGAAGCTCAAAATGCTGCTCTAATGAAGGTTGTCACCATAGAAGTCAAAGCTGCTCTCTTTAGTTTGGGTGGTGATAAATCTCCTAGACCAGATGGTTTTCCTACTCTCCTTTTTCAAAAGTTTTGGGATGTGTTTGCTTCTGATCTTTGGGAGGTTGTGGAGGAGTCAAGGAGTGGGGGTTTTGTGTTGAAAGATTTTAATAATTCTTTTTATTGCTCTTATCTCGAAGAAGGAAGACTTCACTTCTTTCAGTGACTTTAGACCTATATCCCTGTGTAATACAGTTTATAAGGTTATTTCAAAGGTTATGGAAAATAGGCTAAAGGAAGTCTTGGATTTGGTGATATCTTCAGAGCAAAGTGGTTTTTCTCCAAATCGCTCTATCTATGAAGGGTTCATTGTTGCACACGAGGCCATACACTCTATTCAAATGGCTCAGAAAGACAAAATGTTGGTTAAATTGGACATCCGAAAGGCTTATGATGAGGTAAATAGAGATTTTTCGCTTAACATTCTTCGAAAGTTTGGTTTATGTGAAGCTTGGGTTAATTGGGTTGGAAGTTGTATAAAAGCTCCTCGATTTTCCGTATTGGTTAATGGGAGCCCACATGGTTTATTTGAGTCCTATAAAGGTTTAAGGCAATGGGATCCAATATCTCCTCTCTTTTTTTATAATCATGGCAGAAGCTCTGGGTAGATTGATCTCTTAAAAAAAGAGAGATGGTTTGTGGAAAGGTGTCATGGTGGCTAAAGGTGTGGATCTAGTTTCTCATCTCCAATTTGCTGATGATACATTACTATTTGGAGAAGCCTCTTTTAGAGAAGCCAGGATAATGAAGGAAACTTTGGATAAATATAGTCGGACTTTAGGGTAGTGTATAAATTGGAGAAAATATGATATTTTCTTTTTCAATACTCCTGGTAAAAACAAAGGGAAATATGTTCTATCTTGGGAATGAAACTGGGTTATCTACCTGGGAAATATCTAGGCATCCCTCTCTTTGGGGGAGCGAGCAAATCTGTTATATGGAAAGGCTTGGTGGATAGTTGCTTAAGGAGGATGGATGGTTGGAAAAGTAGATGGTTTACGTCGACTGGTTGAATTTTGATGCTTAAAACTGTTATTTCTGCTATTCCAATCTTCTCAATGATGTTCCTTAGAATTTTGAAGAAGATTATCAAGGTAGTGGGACAAAGGATGAGGACATTTTTCTGGAATGGGGAAATGAACATGACAAAATTCCTGTTCTCTCATGGGATAAAGTGTGCACGACTAAAGGAAAAGGAGGCGCTGGTATGAGAGATTGGCATGTCATGAATGAGGCCTTGGGTATGAAATTGGCATGTAATATTTACTCTCAACCCAATCAGTTATGGGTACAAATATTGAAAACCAAATATTTAGATACGATGGAGGATAATAGGATTTTAACAATAAGAAACCCCCCTCAAGGTTTGACAATCTGGAATTTTATAGTTTCTTGTTGACATGTAATTATAGATCATATCACGTGGCAGGTGGGCAATGGATAGAAGGAAATATTTTGGGACGATTCTTGGGAAGGTTTCCTGGCTTTGAAAGAGAGGTGATTTGCAAGATGTTAGACTATGGTTCCTTCAACATTGGGGTGAAAAGGTGAGTGATTATTTGTAGTTCCAAATTGGGGCCTTGGGTGGGGAATGGGTATGGAAATATTTATAGAATGTCAATCTTTTAGATCATCAGGTGGCTTTAATGAATGAGATTTTTTATTCTAGAACACTGATAAGGTTCAATAGGGAGGATAAGGTTGCTTGGTGTGAAGCCTTGGATGGAAAATATTTAGTCAGATTGGGATATCAATTCTTGGATAGGGGTGACAGGGGTGAAGAATGGCCAGTTAGTTTATGTTGGGGAAAAGAATGTTTGCCTAAAGCAGGGATCTTTGCTTGGTTGGTGATAAGAGGTCGTATCTTAATAGGAGAGCGGAGAAAAAGAATGGGTTTTTGTGGTTCGACAAAGTGTGTTCTATGTGTAGAAGTGGAGGAGAGGGTTGATCATTTGCTTCTTAATTGTAGGGTGGCTGCAACTTGCTGGAAGATGGTGGTAGGAAAGTTGGGATGCCAAGGTCCTTTTCTTGATACCATTAGGAAAATGCTTGAAAGATGGCCGATGGGAGGTAAAAAATTGACTCTCTCTCGTATTTGGAAGGTATGCCCATCCATTGTTATATGGGAAATTTGGAAAGAATGTAACAGGAGGATTTTTTTGGAGAAAGAGGAGTCGGTAGAAAGATTGGCTCAAAGGATTAACCATGCTATAGAAGAAGTGGTAGGAGTAGCAGCATCACAATTCTTTAATCCTATAGTCCCTTATACTTTGGAGGATAAGTGTATGTAGGCCTAGTGGTTGGGTATTAAAATTAGGCCAGTTAAGGGGCTTAGCTGGGTGAATATGGATTCAAAGGGTTGCAAAGAGATTAAATGGGAAAATCCAATGGAGGGATGGTGGAAAATTAATTTTGATGGGGCCTCCAAAGGAAATCCAAGTCCATCGAGAGCAGGTTTTATTGTTCGAGATTGGAAGGGAGATACATTAGTGATGGAAGCTAAAAAGCTAGAGGAGGGGACGAACAATGTTGCTGAAGCACTAGCGGCTATGACGACCATTAAAGTTGGGAAGATGATGGGCCTAAGAAAAGTTCATCTAGAAGGAGACTCTTTAATCATGATCCAAGCAATAATGAAAGGGAAACCTGAAGCTTGGCACCTTCAAAGTATAATTGCAACCATTGTAGAAGACCTAGCATCCTGTGAAGATTTTAAATTAAGTCATGTCATACGAGCTAGTAACAACGAAGCTGATGTTTTATCCAATTGGGCGGTGTCTTTTAAAAATTTAAAGATAGAAGATTTTTGATCTATTTTACCAACAGATTTGCATAATTGAAGTGGAAGCAGGTACGACGCATTTATGATAGAGTTGTAATGGAATGTGAGCCAAGGTGGTAAAGGCATGTTTCCTAATTTACAAAGAGCAAGAGAAGTGGCAACAAAGTAATTGGTGGTACAAGGCTTTAATGCGAGGGGTGCAGAGTGCGATAGATTCATTCCGCAATAGATTTCCTTTTCTTCTCATTTTTGGCATTGTGTTTGATTTTTTTGCAAAGAAATTTTGTAAAGGCAGTTACAGGCTTGTGGAAGCAAAGTAGGGGAAATAATGGAAGCAATTTTCACTCTACGAACCAAGAAACAATTTGTTCCTTTCTTCGGCCCTATAATTGAAAAACGGTTAAGGGGCATGTTTCTGTATAAGGATGAAAGGCTGGTTAAGTGTGTTCAGATAATTTTAGGGGATATTTTCAATGATTTGAGACATCGATACCGAACCAACATGGAAATTTATTTGATGATTATGGCTTGGGGATTGGACCTAGGAGAGTTGGAAAGGACAGTTAAGGGGGTAATGGAAGCGGTAGTAGCTAAGGATTATTTGGAGAGGATGGACTCCATTCTAGAGTGGGCAGTTCTAGGAGAAGGATTTGACATTAGTGAGGGCATCAAACATTTGGAGCATGAGGTGGTGGGGAATTGTATCCCATTTGTGAGATGGCCAGAAGACAAACTAAAGGACCAATGGAGAGAGGAGGCTCGACATGGTTGGAAGGCTCTAAAGCTTTTCATTCAATTAATGGAGGTGGAGGCACAACTGGAAGAAGCCAAAGTGCAAGCATGCTTGATTGTTCACAGAGTGCTTCATCCAAGAAGGCGGATAACGGGCAATGGCGAGAAGTAAGGTTTATGAGGTTTGAATCCCATGTTGCAACTATTTTCTCTAGTGGCAAAAATGACAAGATTTTGCTTGGTCCTTTTTTTTTGTAATTGAAGAAATTGTTTATGTTTTCTCTATTTGTAGGTGGTAGTTTTTTGGTGTGGTCGTGACAGGTTTATCTATCAAAAAGAACTGTATATGTTTTTTGGGTCTTTTCTGGTATTTTTAGGATCTGTAGATGTTTTGTTCAGCCCAGACTAGGTAATTGAGTTTTGAAAAGAAGTATGGAAAGTATGAAAATGGGTGATAGGTGGGTGAAAGGGTTAATATTATTATTTGAAAATATATATTATTAAAAATTAATTATTATTTATCTAAAAGTCTAAGTTTAAAAAGTTTAAAAGAAAAAACCAATTTTCATCTCATTTTTTTTAATTATATATTATATTTTTAAATTTTTTTAAAATCTAACGGTTGAGATCATTTCAATGGTCTTGCATCCTTCTTTACAATTTTGAATCGTTGATTTTCAAAAGCAAGTCATTCACTTCATATAAAGAACTACTTTTACGTAATAATGAAATGAAATAAACTTAGATAAATCTAGATTGTATCTGGCTTTTATGTGATAAGTGAGATTTTGGGGGCTTTTACTTGATATTTTGGAGACTTTTACCATTAAACGACAACCAGTCCACCATTAACTGGTAGTTGTGATGTAGACAAGATTACAACTCCCAAAATTCACAAATAAATCTTCAAATTCACAACCATTACCATTTAAATTGACAACTTAATATGTCAATTAAAATAATCCAAACAAACTTAAATGCAATTCAAAAAACAATTCTATAATGGTTACAATTCACGATTACAAATTTTGGTTCAAATATCTAGACACTCCCAAAATTCTTCTCTTCTTCACTGCTCTCCAAACCTGCCTTTTGCAATTCAAAAATGTTATTCAAATGGTTGCAACTACCCCTATTCTCCCTTCACAACCTCTTTCTAATCTTTGTGTAGCTCCTTAATTTTTCCCATGCTACTCCCTCACTTGTTTCATTTGCATTTCACTTTATCCTTTTAAATTTGCCTTCTCCTTCCAATGCAAACCATTTTCCTTTGCATTTTATTGTTTATTAATTCTTGGTATCCCATACTTACCATGGCTCTTGGCATTCTATCAACTTGGTCTTTTTTATATTGCTTCCAACATGAATATTCTTACTCTTTTTTATTTCAATTTGGGAAATTAATTAATAAATATGAGTTGATGTTGCTTCAACAATTTGGAGAAAAACTAAATATGCCAATTTGACATAATTGCATGTCGAAAGACAAAAAAAAATCAAACATCTTTGAATTCAACGAAAATTGGTGAGTAGGCTTGGAATGATGTCCCTAGTAAACGATTTCACTTCAGCCCTCCAGAATTTTGAGATTTTTATTTTTTTCATAAATTGTTGATATTTTTTAACAAACTTCTGACTTTAAAATATCCCAAACTAGGAAAGATATGAATTTGATTATTTTTGCACATTTCAATTGGTACCTCCAAGAATTCCCTTGTAAAAGGATTTTACTTGAGGCCTTACAAGTTTTCTAGAAACAATTTTTAAAACTGCCAGTGGATAAAAATGACATTTTGGCAAAAATTTCAAATTGACAGTTTGGTTGCACAACAAAGTTCTTTATGCTGAGAGATACCAAAACAAAAACTAAGAAAACCAAAACTGAAACAACCAACTGAAAATATTTTTGGGTGATGCTGATTACATGTGCACTCGGGTGCTTCTGCATCAGACACGCCAAGTAAAAATCTTGTGAGCATAGGCTCACAAAAGTGGAGTTGAATGGTAGAATCATTCTTTTAGATTGCAAGCAATCTACAAAAAACTCCATCGCTGTGAAATGTGCACAGGGTTATTCTTCTTTCTCTTTTTCTAGCACTTCGTTGACACAAGAACCATCCTCCTTCCACAACTCCATTCACCATCCTTCTCTCCTCTCGTGGATTCACATCCACCATGTACCGTCCTCCTCCACCAAATTATTCCTTCTCTTGGCTCCTCATTCATGGGATCAATCCCACCACAGACCAACCACCCCCACCAAAATCCTACAATATCCTTTACAATTTCTATGCACAAACTCGCAACATCTAGACACCAATCTGCATCTAGAACATTCTCCATTTTCTCTACATGATTTTGTTCTCTAACCATCTCTTTTTCTACCATCTTATCTAAAAAAATATTATCATAAAATAAATTTCCTTCATCTTTGTTCACAACTGCAACCTGTATTTCCTCATCTTTCGCTGCAACGTGCATATTCTCATCTTTATTAGTGACCTTCTCAAGCCACTCTTCTTCTATCACCAAAATCTGTGCTAATAAATCATCATCTTTGTCATTCACTCCAATATCTTCACTTCTCACCTCATTCTTTTCTTCTTCTTTCTCCATACCTTCCGCATGGCATGTCTTCGCTGCAACTTCTTCGTACTTCATTGCTACATTTTCATTTTTATCCTCTTCAACTACCTTTACTGTAGGCTCTTTGCTATTCACTCCATCCTCGTCTTCTTTTCCCATGTATTTTTCCAGCTTATCCAATCACTTGTTTATATTTGTGATCATCCTCCATGTCTTGGTTTCTTCATACCATCTCCATGCCTCCCAAATCACGAACCTCTTCCTTATGACTATACCCATTTCATCTGTTGCAATCTTTTAAAACTCTCACACTTCTTTTCATGGCTTCCTAGCTCTTGATTGCTTAGGGCTTCTCTCTACCTGTAATGATCCTCACATGAGCTCTTCTTTACTGCCTTCTATCCTCTACTCTACCTGCGAGTCTTGGTGGATTCTCTCCACTTTCAAGATCTTCTGCTGTGATACCAATTGATGTAGACAAAATTACAATTCCCAAAATTCACAAATCAATCTTCAAATTCACAACCATTACCATTTAAATTGACAACTTTAGATGTCAATTAAAATAATCCAAACAAACTTAAATGAAATTCAAAAAAACAATTCTATAATCCAATTTATTCACAGGCCACAGATGGTTACAATTCACAATTATAAATTTTGGTTCAAATATCTAAACACTCCCAAAATTCTTCTCTTCCTCACTGTTATTCCAAACCTGCCTGTTTGCAATTCAAAAATGTTATTCAAATGGTTGTAGCTACCCCTATTCTCCCTTCACAACCTCTCTCCAATCTTTGTGCAACCCCCTAAGTTTTCACATGCTGCTCCCTCGCTTCTTTCATCTGCATTTCATTTTATTAATTCTTGGCATCCCATACTTACCATGGTTCTTGGTATTCTATCAACTTGTTCTCTTTTTTTATATTGCTTCCAACATGAATATTCTTACTCTTTTTATTTCAATCTAGAAAAGTAATTAACAAACGTGAATTGATGTTGCTTCAACAATTTGGAGAAAACTAAATATTCCAATTTGACATAATAAGGTGTCGAAAGACAAAAAAAATCAAACATCTCTAAATTGAACGAAATTGGGCGAGTAGGCTTGGAATGATGTCCCCAGGTTCCCTACAAAACAATTTCACTTTAGCCCTCCAAAATCTTGAATTTTTTTATTTTTTCATAAACTGTCGATGTTTTTTAACAAACTTCCAACTTTAAAATATCCCAAACTAGGAAAGATATGACTTCGATTCTTTTTGCACATTTCACGTGGTACCTCCAAGAATTCTCTTGCAAAAGGATTTTACTTGAGGCCTTACAGGTTTTCCAAAAATAATATTTAAAAATTGCCTGGAGCCTAAAAATGACATTTTGGCAGAAACTTCAAATTGACAGTTTGATTGCACAACAGAGAAAACCAAAACTAAAACAACCAACTAAAATTCTTTTTGGGTGATGTTGATTGCATGTGCGTCCGACTGCTCCTGCATCAAGTTGAAACTTATTTTCTGACAACTCAATAGTGGTTTGCAAGTCAAGCTCAAATCTCACATATATGTAACCTATCAACTAAATATATTTAAATAAATAATAAAATTATAAATTTATGTCATTTAAATTTAATAATGATTTTTTTTTCCATGAACTTGTTTCAAATTGAATTCTCACTGAAATAGGAACCTTATGACATAGTATATAACTTATGTTACAAGGTTTTGCAATTAAATTTAAATGATACATTATAAAACTTAAAATATTAAATTAAAACATATAATATTAGATTTGATAAAAATAAAAACTTAAATATAAGTATTAGCTTATAATATTATAATAAGTGTTTTTAATTTCAAAATTAAAACATTAATTTTTATAAAGAAAATAAAAAATGCTAATAACTAAAAAAATTAAAGCAAAAATTGGTGGACAAATAGGGTATCTACAAGCATTGTTTAACTTGAGACTTTCAAAGATGAGCAGTCGATCGAAGAAAGATGTTAGGGCAAGGAAATGATGGAAGGGGCTGGGAAAGGGAGGAGTGAAGAGGTACAAAAAAAACACTGAATTGATGGGTCATATTCGAGAACAACGGTAGAGGATTCATATACAGGAAAAATTAAAAGAAAAACTAGAAATTATCCAATATAGCAAAAAAATCGCGACTTAGGGCATAAAATGTTAAATAAATTGCAATATATTTTTAATATCTTTTTTTGGAATTTTCAAAGAAAAATATCCTAGTCGATTTCATAAATAAATCATTGAAACTTTTGGAAAGAAATCGGGGCCACATCGTCATAATGGAATATTGAGATTTTTTTGACATGTTTTGTATCATGATGTATTCTAATCTTTATATATGTATTTCAGTTGAACGTTGGAGAAGCCAAAACATGTAGAAGAATACCTTGAAGCACACATGCATCACCATTTAAAATATCATAGTGTATGTCGATGATGGTGGAAACAAAAACATACAAGAAAATGGCACTCTTAACAAATTAGCAGAACAAGTGCCAATGTTGTTTATTAACACATTTTCTAGCATGATGTATTTTGGTATCTTTCTACTATTAATATTTAATAAATCTATGATGTATGCAATATTAATATTTAATAATAAGCTTAATATTTCTAGTATAGATACCTTAAATACATTTATCTAAATTTTATTTATTTAAAGGTTATTTTATTTTATTAACTACATATATGAAACATAAATTTTAAAGACAATTAATTTGGAGTTATTTTATTTATTCAAAAGTTATTTTATTTTACTTTAGAATTATTTTATTTACTACATACATGGAAACACAAATTTCATGTTGATTTTAGAAATATTATGTTTATTATTAAATATTTTGACATGTAAATGATTATCAAATTTAAGGTAAAAGATAAAAGATTTTGTTAACACAATCACACTATTACACTCCACCCCTTGCTACCATTGTATAATGCCTCTCAACATTTTTTTCAAAAAGGGGTAAAAATTTATTGAATAACCAAGAAAGAATACAAAAACAACCAACAATCAAAGTGGGCTCCCCAAAGGAGCCCCACATAAGAGCCAGTTACATATTCCTATCCTCCATAATAACCTTTTCCAAAGCCAGGACATAATTGTAGAAGTTGAGAAAATACAACTTCATAGGATCCCAATGATCTCTGCAAGCTAAGAATACCTGTTACAGGGAGAAGCAAAGAGAAGCACCACAGAAAATAGTAAAATTTCTCAAAGATGTGGAGCTTTGTATTTACCAATGTGTAGAAAAGAATAATACAAAAGAAAAGGTGTTAACCACATATAGGTCAAAAGACCCCAAAAAGGAAAACCCTAGGCTTGCACATTAATAATTAATTATTATGCACCTAATGTTAGCTTAAGTGTAAAAGAGATAAAAGGAACTTTTACCTTCTCCCTAAGTCTAGCTTAAGGAGGGGTGCTAAAGTAATTAGTTATTTACTTGATTAATTAAACAATATTTGTTTAATTAATCAAGTAAATAACTAATTACTTTAGCACCCCTCCTTAAGCTAGACTTAGGGAGAAGCTAAAACCTAGAAGAAGCTACTGAAAGCAAAAAATAATAGGTCCTGACAACAAGGCCATATCAGGTACCCAAGTACAACCAAATCTCTGTAAAGTGGAGAAATAGAGAAAACCTTATGGGAAAAACTCTACTCCAAAAAGAGATGAAAGACATGAAGAACATCACTAAAGCAGAAAGAAGCTGCAAACAACTACCAAGACATGACTGCTATGGTGCTAAAGAACCTCCTTTGAAGATAGAATGATCAGGATCAAGAAGACAACAATCTGCATGAGTGCCCTAAACGACACTACTCGAATCAGATGGCAAACAAAGGCAAACACTTGGAACAAAGATACAGATGGAACAAGTACCAATAGTCTAAAAAACACTGATCAACTGAGAATGGAATATTCCTTCCAAGGCGAAACCAAGGAAGCATTAGCACAAACAGTATAATACCCCCCCATAATACTGAATGAGAGAGCCTGATAGATCCACTGAAATGTTGTGTAACACCCTATAGTGCATGAAGGAGAAGAAACAACATTTGAAAGTGCACAAGAAAGCACCTGCAATTGAAAAAGTGGTGTGCATAACAAAGCACACATGCATGAGGCTGGAATCATATGGATCCACTGTCGTCGTGGAGGGACACTCATCGGGCAAAGGTGTGATGGCAAAAACAAAGGCACTACACAACCCCCTCATGGCACTTTATAATATAGTGCGAGTACCAAATATGGCACAACCTTATGTGCAAAATCCCCAAAATACACGTACAATAGTGTGGCACTTTATCTCAGTGCGTTTACATAGAAGATTGCTTACAAATGATGCTCATAATGCCATAAAAAGACACAAGGCTAGAAATACATGAAGAATAGCCAAAAATGAATCAGCCCATGCAAATGAGAAGTTCCTAAGAGCTAATATGTCCAAGTAATTCACTAGAGTGTGAAAACACAAAAAATTGAATAAAATATACCTGGAGTGAAATCTAGAAAAAGTGCATAGATGAAACTGAAGTGCTTTGAAATATGGTTCCAATGCCGCTGAGATTGCAAATAACGGAGAAACCGATCAAAATTTACGAGCTCGGGACTAAAAACAACTCCTCTAACTTCAACCGGTTGTAGAATGCACCAACATAAAAATGAAGTGATGAAACCCACACCACTAGAAATTTGATAGAAGCAGCTTTTTGACGATATCTCGTTTGCCAAAAAATGATATCGTATGCCCAAGTTATGGCCTCTAGAAGAAAAACAGCTCCAAAGGGGGGAAAAACCAGTGCTGGATTAAATTTGACGGTCGTACGACCGTCACAGCAAAAATTCGAGCCTAAATTTGATAGCCAAATGGCCGTCGATGGATTTGCACAACTGGACTTATTAAAACAGTTGTTTTTTTTAAAAAATTACATTGAAATTTTTTTATATAATTTTTAAAAAAAAAAAATGGGTGGGGGGGCACGTGGGCCCACCCCTACCAACCCATTGGGCAGTGCAAGTACGCCCTACGCAGGGTTGCGCAGGTACAGACCTGCATAGTACCCTGCACAGTCGTAGTTGCTTACACAAGCCTTTTAAAAGGCTTTTATTTATATATATATTTTTAAAAACTTTTTCCCAAACTTTGTAAAAGCTTTTTAAAAGCAAAAAATTTACAATGAAAAAAAACTGCGAATTTTTTTTTATTGCAGAAAAAATAATTTTTTTTGACGAATTTTTTACCTCGATCTGCGTGCATAGACGTACGGGGTCGTATGGGAAAAAAATTTTGCTTCAAAAATCAACTGAACCAAATATAGGCGAGTTTACAGTCGGTCTTTAGGTTTTAGCTTCTCCCTAAGTCTAGCTTAAGGGGGTGTTAGAGTAATTGGTTATTTACTTGATTAATTAAACAATGTTTGTTTAATTAATTAAAGTTCCCTTTTATCTCTTTACCATGTAGAAGTTGAGAAAATACAACTTCATAGGAGCCCAATGATCTCTGCAAGCTAAGAATACCTGTTACAGAGAGAAGCAAAGAGAAGCAACACAAAAAACAGTAAAATTGCTCAAAGATGTGGAGCTCTGTATTTACCAATGTGTAAACAAGAATAATACAAAAGAAAAGGTTTTAACCACATATAGGTCAAAAAACCCCAAAAAGGAAAACCCCAGGCTTGCACATTAATAATTAATTATTATGCACCTAATGTTAGCTTAAGTGTAAAAGAGATAAAAGGGAACTTTAATTAATTAAACAAATATTGTTTAATTAATCAAGTAAATAACCAATTACTCTAACAATAATCCGGTGACAAAAGGCCCTAGTCACCAACATCCCACCCCTCTTCATGCTCTGAAGCCCACTTAGCCAGACAATGGCCTCTATTCCACTCTCTAGGAATATGACAAAAGGAAATATATTCCAAAGAGCAGCATAGATTCAAAATATGTTTAACTTACTATGGACAATTTCCAATTAGCTCTATCCAACCTTTGCTCCTTCAACATATCCACCACAATTTATGAATCAAATTCACATATATTTTTTTTCCAACCAAGGGAACACCCTCTTTCTACAACATAAATATAATAACAAAGGCCTCCATAAGGTTATTAGTATGCTACCCTTTATAAACATAAAATAAAATTAGAATACCACCAATACTATTTCTGCCAATACCACCAATCCCCACAAGCCCAGGATTCCCTTAGAAGAGCCATCGATATTCACCTTCAAAATTCCTTGAGGAGGAGGAAGCCACTTTCCCTCCTGATGAATTTTATTTTTGACCTATTGAGGTCCTCTTCTAATAGAATAGCTAGGACCTCTATCAACCAAATCCAAATTCCTTATAATAGCCAAATCACTAGGATCCACAGTAATCAAAAGATCACATTTTGCTGAAATAGTCTCTTGGACCCTATTTATGATCTTTCGCCATAATTGAGCCACCACCATTTTCACATCTTGAAAGATCCTGCAATTCCTTTCCAACCAAAGATGCTAGATAATGAAAGTAGGGTCAATAACCCAATAAATCTTAAGAAAAGAGGTCTGAGCTAGAGGTCTACCCAAACTATCCCAAAAATCAACCAAAGATGTGACGTGAACACAAGCATGATTCCAAGCTCCCCACCAGAAATGCCAAATCTCCCTAACATTAGGACATTGGAAGAAGAGATGAGAAGCACATTCCTTATTGTTATTACAAAGAATATAGATAGGAGGACCCTGAAAGCCTCTCTTCCGTGAATTCTCCCAGGTAAGGCATCTATTTTGGACTACCAACCATAAGAAGAAGTTACATTTGGGCCAAGAAAATTTGTTCCATGCCTGCTTCCACCAAAGAACACCAACCCTCCCAAATAATTATCTATCCAACTCCAAGTAACTTGAGGTAATTGAAAATTTTCCCTTTAGATTAGGACCTCAAGCTAGAGTATCCCCCCCTTTAAGGGAATTGCACATTTTACCAACCAAAATCCTAGCTCACTCCTCATGAGCCTCCTCAATACCACTCGACGACCACTCTTGAGGATCCTTCCAATGCATCACCTCAAACTGGCCCAAAACCTGAATTGTTTTGAAGTCCTCCACCTTACTCCACCCAGCTTCAAGCAAACTGTTACAGAGGGGTTGTAAATGAGGAAACATTGTTAGAATAGGGGGAAAACCATCCAATAAATCATAACAGAAAAGAGCATCAAATCCCTTATTACACATCCAAAGTAGACCCTCTTTGATGAGTTTTGTTCCTCTTTTGAGGTTATCATATAACATAAATCCCTTCCCCAGAAGGCTACATTGAGGCACATTAGAGGAGTTTTCCCCTCAAAGATACTTATGAGTAAGAATTCTAGCCTAATCCTAATCCTAACAAGTACACCAACACCAATATAATTTGGCAGCTAAGACCTAACCATTCAAACCCGCCGGCTTGAGCCTACCTCTTGCTTTAGGCCACAGACGAATTCCCATTTAACCAAGCTCCACTTCAAGGAGGAAAAATTTCCTGCCCAAATAAATTGACATAAAAGGGCATCAAACTCCTTAACAAAGCATGAAGAGGCAACCTGCACAAAACCCCTGTAAATAGGAAGGGCTTGAATCACCGATTTCAAAATAATCACTTGCCCCATAGACAATAGCCATCCACAAGTCCAATGACTTACCTTCTTATAAAACTTATCCAAAACATCCTGCCAAAACTCTCTAAGTTGAGATCCCATGGACATGAGAATCCCAAGATAAGTCATAGGAAGATAGCCAATATAAAATTGAAGAATCTGAGCAATCCTACTCTAAATAAGTAGAGTATTGAAGAAGTAGATATAAGACTTGTCCTCATTAATATTTTGTCTAGAGGCAGCCAAGTAAATGTCAAAAGTTTTCCTTAAATTCATTGCTTCATTAATTCTAGCCATGCCCATCAAAGCAATATCATCCACAAACTAAAGGTGAGAATGAGGAGGCAACCTATTGCCCCAACTCCAACCTTGAATCAATCCTTATCTAACACGAGATTTGATAAATCTTCCGAGCCCTTCAAGAAAAATAATGAACAAGGGGATAGAGGATCCCCTTGTCAAAGACCCCTGAAAGCTTCAAATAACTCAGAGGGATCACCAATAATAAGAACAAAAAAGGAAGTAGAAGTTACATAACTCATGATCCAATTAATCCACTCTCTACCAAATCCAAAAACAAAACAAAATTTCTGCAAGAAGGTCCATTTGACCCTATCATAAGCCTTTGCCATGTCAAGTTTGATGAACATGGCCTTCTCCTTGGAGGTCGGCATAGAATGGATGGCCTTAGTAGCAATCACAATCCCATCAAGAATTTTCCTACCAACAATAAATCCACCTTGTTCTTTGGAAATAAAAGGGTTGAGCCAAGGCTTTAATTTTTCTGCAATCAATTTAGTAATAACTTTGTAAATCACATTGCAGAGAGAAATGGGTCTAAAATGGTCCAAACAATTAGCTCTTCCCTTTTTGGAATAAGATCCAAAAAAGTAGAGTTCATGGATCTTAACATATGTTTTATTTCTTTGCAACTCTTGAACCACCTCTAAGAGATCCAATTTGATAGTTTTCCAAAACTCCTAGAAGAATTCTATATGAAAACCATCAGGACTTGGGGCTTTTCCTTTTTCATTTGAAACACAACCTCCTCTAGTTTCAACAATGAGATGGGTCAAATGAGGGCCTCATTCATCTCATTAGAAACTAAAGAGGGCATGCAATCCAAAATAGAGTCCTCTTCATTCATAGGGGATATTCCTTAATAAATAGAGTACAAATTTCTCCCATAGAAGAAAGCTAAACCCCCTCTGAAGAGACAAGAGACGTGATAAGATTTCCATTCCTTTTAGCTTTAACAAAGTTATGAAAAAAGGCAGTATTTCTATCCCCTTCTTGAAGCCAATCAATTTGAGACTTTTTCTTCCAAAAAAAATCCTCACACAACTCCCATTCCTTCAGCTCCTTAAATGAATATTGACTCCTCTCTACTCAAAACATCAATTAGACCATGATCCCATATTTGGCATGTGATAGTGTCTAGTCTAGCTTGAGCTATCATTTTATTGAAGTGAAGCTTGTTGAAGCACTGCCTATTCCACTTTTTAAGCATATATTTCACATACTATAATCTTTTAGCAAAGGACTACATAGCCCTACCGTGAGCAGGCTTCCCTTGGTGCCACCATTCACTCATTTAAAGGTCTTGGAGTGAAAGCTCCTGCAACCAAGAGTTGAAACTTAAAAGATGGATTCTTAGGAGCTCTGAAAGAAACAACTGATAATTTAATTGGTTAGCGATCAAAACCTTTCTAGTCCAAAATATTTGAGCTGATAGTCCACCTATCTCCAACCCAATAACAAGAGATAAGGAAACGATAAAGTCTCTCTAAAATAACATTTTCACCACATCTTCTGTTGTTCCAAGTGAAAATGGCATTATTCAGCTTCACATCAACTAAATTTAGTAGATCTATGTTGTCCCTTAGGAGGTTAGCTGAAGAGTCAAGCTTGACAATGCCACCTCTTTTTTCCTCCAAACAAGAAACAACATTAAAGTCCCCAACCACAACCCAAGGAAGAAAGGATATAGAGGCCGAATGTATCTACCACGAGTCCAAAGATGGGATTTTGCAAGAAGATTAGTAGGAGCATAAACATTAGTGAAAAGACAAGTTTCACTAGAATCTAAATTAGAAACAACCATAGTAATAGAAGAGCGACTCAAGATCCACCAAAAAGGAACAACCTTCCTTGGATCCCAAAAATAAGCCACACCACCAGAATTGCCATGAGCCCTAACACACTAACAAGAGCCATGAGTCTAAATGCTAGGAGCTCTATTCATCATACCAATGAATACCAATCATCTCTTAAATATCCTTTTGTCTAGGGATGCTATTCATACCCCTCACATTTCATGAAATAACAATCATTTATGAGATTGGGAGAAGTGGGAGTCAATGGTTTTCACCAACCCAAAAAATCTCATCAATTAATTTATCCTTCTCCAAATATTTCTTGTATCTCACCTTGGACAATTGCTTCGGAGACCCCTTTTTAAGGGGCTTTTGCTATAGACCTAAGGTGTGCAAAGCCCCATTGCTTTTCCAAAAATATAAAGCCTCCTTCACTTGAGAAGGAATTGGATTAGTCAAGGCTTCAACCTCCTTCAAGACCAAAGGCTCACTTGGTTCTAAAACAACCGGTATTCGGGAGGGTAGATTTGAATCCATTTGACCAACCTGTGAGTCCACCAAAGGAAAATTATGGTTATCATTCTCTTTGTCTTCTGAAAAAGCCACTCCCAAGGACCCAACACTAGAAGGAAACACAATTGGAAACCCCTCCTCTTGAACTAAGTCCTCTAAAACATCAAACCGATTAAAGACCCCATCGCTTTTTTTGTCCTTAAGGGTTATCTTCTAACCTCTCCCTTTATTGCAAGGCTTAACTAAAATAAAGCCCTCCTTATCTACCACCCTAGTAGACATAGAGGCCTTCTCCTTATCAATCTTAGGAACAAAATTGGAGGTAGCATTAGTTGCACCAACTGCCTAATTGAATTGAGGGAATTTTTTTTGCAAATGCCCATACTTATGATAAAATCGACACCAAAAGGAAGGGTTTCATAGTCTAGTTGTTGGATCCAAGAAGAGGATCCAAGGCATATTTCCATGAAATATGGCAAAGGTTTATTCAAATCAATTTCAACATAGATACAAGCATATGAAATTACCTTTCTATCCAGAGTTTGTTGATCCAAACCAACCATTTTGTTAAACAAAAGAGCAATCATACGGAGAATGTCACTCCAAAACTCAAGCAAAAGCCGTGGAAGATGAACCCAGATAGGGACCCTCGTAGGGAGTTCCTTAGCTGAATTGAACCCCACATGCCAAGGTTTGATGAAAAGTCCAACTTGATTAAAGAAATAAGGGCCACCTTCAAAAGCCTTGCTCCTTTCCTCCATGCACGTAAACATAATTAGAAAGTAATTGTTGGCAACCATCATTAACTCCATATCACCTTCAAGGTTCCAAACCCGCTGAGCCAAAGATTCAAGAGCTGGAAAAGAAAGACGAAGCCCCATAAATTTACAAATTAAAGCATGATTGTTCAAGTAAGAAACATCCTCTGAGACAAACTTCAACTGAATCACCAAGATTGGACACTCTTGGCATCTCTCCAAACAACCATTCACTTTCTTGATTTAGGGGAAACCTTTCTTAGATGAAGAACCTTCACCAATCAATATTTTGTTTAAGTTCTCCATAGCCTTTGCATGCAAAGGAGGATTTGCTAGATACATGCCTCTAAAGTTCGCCAAACTTGGGGATGCACCACACTTCTCCATTCCAAAAGGGTGATCCCACAATAGTAGGTTACACTTTTTGGCCAAACTTGATATTGAGCTGGACTTTTTTAACTAAATCTCCACTTTTAAACACCTATAGTTGATATATATACTTTTGGAATCAAATTACATTTCTTTTTCCATCTCCTTCGATAACTAGTTTTTAACAGTAAACACCATTTTCAAAGAGTGATGTTTAATATATAACACAACTTTTTTTCTATGAAGGATAAAATTCTATTTTTTTTGAATTTAGATTTGTAACTATAATATTTATCTCCTTCATTTGGTTTCATAATGTTTTATTGAATATTTGTTCCTTAATTAAGTTTTGAATTTAAACCAATTACAATTAAACATAGGTTTATTGTATAACACATAACATTTTTTGTATGTATCGAAATTCAATTTTTTTTGTTGGATCAAAGACATCAATACCAAGAGCATATATATTTTTCAGAATTTTTTGGTAGTCTACTATTTTTCCACATGTGCAGAACAAAGAGCTTGATTTTTAGTGAAAAACCTATGTTTAATTAAACTAAAAAAATACTATAATAAAATCAAAATATATTAAAATTATACTTGATAGAGAGCTTGTTTTGAGGACTATAATCCTCTAGCTGGGTTTGTCAAGTTGATTCCATTTTGATCCTCAACTTGAGCCTTGAAACCCAAAATTTTGCATAAAATTGTAGATGGAAGGGGGCAAGGGAAAAAATGGGGGGTTCTAGCAAACACCCCTTCGCTCAAATCCCTTGGAACCCCTTCAAGTGAAGGGGGGGTTCGAGCGAAGGGGGGTTCACTAGAACCGCCTAAAAACAACATTAAAAAGGGTTGTCAACGATTATTTTATTCAAAAAAATGGTTGACTAGGGGTTCGAGTGAACCCATTGAAGGAAAGGGGGTTCACTCGAACAAGAGCGTTTGGTTGAACCCCCCTATTCAAGCGAACCCCCTCAATTTTTTTTGAGCGCCCAAGCAATTTTTGTTTGTCAATACAATTGTAACCCACTTATGTGAGATCACCCAAAACCCAAACCAAAAGAACCAAAGACACAAAAACTAGCTTCAAAATCCCAAACTTCCACAACCCTGAGAGCTCGAACACAACTAGAATAGAGGAAAAATGATTAATCACACATAACAAAAATCAAGCCCAAGATTAACCAATACGTAGCCAAGAACAAAGCAAACACCACAAGGAAATACTAGAAAAATGGCCCACTAAAAGGTCTACACCACCCAACGTAGAACCACCCACAACCTAGGCTACTACACCGCCAAATGCCCACATGCAAGTCCCCAATGCATGCGTACAATAGGATAAGAAGCGGCTAGGGTTTCCCCTAGCCTGTACGACTACAAATAGCTGCCATTGCCATCACAAATATCAATCCATCCTTCATCTGCTCTCGCCTCTCAACATTAATCATATGATACCTTCAATATGTTGGAAAAAGGGTTTAATGGTTGTGTATTATAATTTTGCAATTTTCAAGTGGTGATTCAAATAATTTAAATTTTTATTTGGTTTATTTAGTAATTTTATTATGAAATTTAGTTTTTTAAGTGGTAAAAGTGAAATGGACTAATATGATAAGTTCAATGGTGACACAAATTTTGAATAAGTTAAAATACTAGTTAAGATGTGTCTTCAAGGAGAGGTTTCATTTGTCATTGTTTAAAGATCTAGTTGTTCATTGTCTTCGCCCCATATTGCCTTGTGTTTTTTGCATTATTCCTTTCAATGTTATTTTTTTATTTAGTTTTCCATAAAGAATTTATTGTTGTGAATGAAAGTTTGTCATGATATTTTAGCTTTTTCCTTAGCTTTAAGCTCATTTTCTACAACTTTATTTGTCTTTTTAGCCTTCCCTAATGAATTTTTTAAATGTTATAAATGACAAATTCATTAAAGTTTATTCACACATGCAATTTTCTTCCAAAATGAAAGTTCTTCCTTAGTTCTTGATTTTTTCTCTTCCAACCACCTTCAATCAAGATCCACCTTTAGCATTCTTGATTCTCTCCACCCCTTTCTTACAAAAGAGCCAAATTAGTCATTTTGAAGGGCCCAAAGATCCAAAAACTTGCATTGAACCAATCAATGATTTGGACCCCATACTCTGATCCCTCACATCTTGTTTGAATAGGGTACTTTTGAAAGTAGATTCCTTTATTTTATTTTTAAAAGGAGAAACAAGATTCTTGAAATCAAGAGCATTAAAACAAGCCATTATGTGCAAAAAATTAGCCTTTCCTAAGAGGTTATTCTTTGTATTTAATTTTTTCTTAGATCTTTTAGTGGTGAAATTTCAAGAGAATTTTATGAGCTTCCACAATGATCAAGGCACAACTAAATTTTTGATGAACTTCAATAGAATGTAACATTATCATCTTCCTAAAAAATTGCATTGTATGTTTAGGAATGTTTTCTCAAGTTATAAAAGAAATAAGCTGTTTCAATCTTTGGATTCAATTAATTTTCTTTGAATACTCAATCTATATTTATAAAATTGAAAAAATCTCTCTTTTCATTTTCTCATGAAAAGATTTATGTTTTAAAAAAGTTAGATTTAGTCTACATATAATTAAATAATTGCATTGGGAATTGATTAATTTCATTTAGTTTAATTAATTAAGTTGCATTTAATTTAATCACGCATTGCATTTACTTATGAAAAGCAAAAAAAAATAACAAATACACAATCATTTAGTTTAATTTAGCAAAGCTAAAAGTAGATTTATTTATTTATTTTAAGCAACTAGATGAGACTTATTTATTCACTTTATCAGAGTAGTTTATTCATTTAAAATATCAAAAAAATTCTAAAACCATAAAACAAATAAAATATCCAAACATTTTCCTCAATGTTTTGAATCTAAAATTGTGATATAGGCTTAAAAGTGCTTTGTTATGGTTTTTCAAAATTTTGAAGTTTTAGGTAGGAACTTGTGATGGGTGATTGTTCGAGGGCCCCTTTCAGAGCTCTCCTTTTATTGTGCAATGGTATTGGCACTCTGCCAAATTATTCTTTTGATAATACAAGTCAAAAATCTTGGGTTGCACTTGTCACAAGATCAAGAACTTCTAGGAGTGGTTGTGGTGGTGTGCTTGAAGTTTCTCTTTTTTTCCTTCATGGGTATTTGGTGAGAGAGATAGGGTGATGATATGGTTTGGACTGTATTAGGACACCCCTAGCCTTTCACATGTCTAAGTATATTTGGTGAGAGAGATTCGGTATTAGGGGCCATAAGTGGATAGGTAAGAGGAAGTAGATAACTTGATCATGCTAGCACCAATGTAGTGGGATGATAGAAGATATGCGGTAAATGTTATGACAATCACTACATATGATGTTTGGTGGGTGGGCATCAAACCTTTAAGTGGTTTATGATATAATGTTTAGCATGGTAGGCTAGGGGTTTAGGGGTCACCATCCAATAATTTTTGAGAGCACACTATTATCAACAATAGAAAGGAGGCAGTATAGTGGGAGTGTAGGTTATTTTTATAGTGGTAGTGGTTGTAACACTACTAGTGGTAGGGGGAGACATAGGAGGAAATGATGGAGGAGATGTTATGGGTAGCCATATACATGACATACCTACATAGGTAGAGGTAGTAGAGTCTGGGCCATTAGGGCCACTAGAAGGTAGGGGATACCTCAAAGATATTACATGTAGAGATAGGTATGATATCATATGGACGCTCTAAAGATAGAGTGGTAAGATGCTCAACTAGAGAATTCCAACATCTAGGTAGAGGAATATAGATTACTAGAGGAGAGATAGCCTCATATTTGTAGGGATAGCCTTTAGGCTATTTTATATGCCTCTTAGTTAGAACTTGAGGTGGAAATTTAGGGAACATAGGGGATAGATAGACTTAGGTGAAAGAGATATGACTTACATACTTGACTAGATGTTGCATAGGTAGAGAGTTAGCAACTAAGATAGGAGTGACTATGCTAGGGGATTGTTGGGAACATAAGGCATGTCCTACACATTGGTATATGTGATGATGCCTCAAGAGATGTACAATTGGAGCTACAAGAGGCATAATATTATAGATATTTATTTGAGCATGTTGTGGTAGTAGAGTAGAGGGATCACTCTTTTTTAGAGTACTCTAGTGATCGATTAGGGGCTTTTGGTAGATCATAGTCAATGAGTAGTCCACCATTACCACCACCATCACCACAACCATCAATTGAGCCACATGACGGATAAGTGGATAGCGATATTCATGTATGAATACTTGTAACTATGACATATTTTGGTAAGGCCATGTGCTATTTTGTACTTTGAGATGATGTATATATATATAAATTATGATATATGATATATAATTTTTGAGTGATTCATGGATTGGTGATGTGATGGATTTATGTATAGATGTTTTATGGCTTATTGTTATGAATGGTTATGTACGATAAATGCATGTGTGATGATTATGGATTCATGTTTTATACAATAATTATGCATAGATAGTTACAATTATATAATTTTGATTTTGGAACATGTAGAAGAAAATAAATGATAGAAGATAAAAATGTTAGTTAGAAATTGATGTTAGTAAATAATGAAAATATTAGGATGATAATAAGAATAATGATAGGAATAGTCATCTAAAATAAAAACTCATCAAAAATAATAACGACCTAGGAGTGATGATAAAGATGAGGACTTTCGTGACAAGTGTGTTTGAAACTAGATGCAAGTACATGTTGATTTATATGATGAGTAACCTGGATTTGTTATAACATTTTTTTGTTATGCAAGTTAGGGTATAAGGACCATGTTGTGATGTTTCTTGTGCATAAAGTACTAACTCAATAACATGTTTCAAACAAGAGGATGCCTTAACATATCATCAAGGAGTGTAACGACCTTGATGGGATATGTGAAGGACAAACAAAAAGAAAAAAACTAAAAAAAAAAAATGTCCCCAATATACCTTAAAGATGTACCATGATACAAGGATGATGATACCTTAAGGATGTACATGTTGTAGGTATATAGATAAGAAAAATAATTAAATTCAATAGATAAATAATTCATAAGGGTTTTAATTCTTGCCAAAGTACTGAAAAGGTTATGATGATAATGATATCAGATTTGGGGAATGATATATGCCATGAAGTAAAATGATGAGACAATGGAATAGGAATTTCACAATGGATAGTTGTTGAATTGGTGTACATCAATGGTGTTAAATAGGTAGATTTTATTTTAAATTTGGTGGAGAGTTACCGAGTTTTTGTTCTTTTTGAATGGTAATGTTTGCATATCAAAGAGTGTTTCAAGGATATTTCCTAGAAGGAGAAACACTAGAATGTCATATATGTGTAAATGGGAGGATGTTAAATGGTGCTTTGTAAGTATTTATACAAGGAATTTCCCTAACATTAGCCACAATGATAGAAGGAATGGTTAAGGGATGACAAGATAAAATGACAAAAATGAGACAGTGCAAAGAAAACCTAGAAGATAATGAAATTAAAGTTTACAATGGTGCTTGCAAACATATTTTCACCATGGTACTTGTCCAAGGTACCATGGGGTGGTTTTTACTAGAGGATAATTTTTTCTCCTTTTTTAAAATTTTTTTTCAATTATTTGAGTTTTTTGGATTTTCCATTTTTGGAACTACTACAATTAGGCATGGAAGTGCTTGAGGTGCATCGTGTTCATTATTTATTTGATCTCCTGAATATATAGGGTGGATAAATGATTTATCTTGATCCATACTTGGTGATGATGATATAAGGGCTCAAATAATTAGGTTTGAACTTGCCTTTGTTTTTAAGGTCTTAGTGTTTCACTAATTTTTCGTAAGGACTAGGTCATCAAATTCAAATTCTTATCTTTGATCTTCTTGATGTAACTATGAAAAAGCTTGTTTTGGATTTCAAATGTTTCAAGGTGTTAAGGTATCTCTACAAAGCAGTTCAAGCTCATGTAGATGTACGGATCTATATTCTTCATCATCGATGATGTCATAGAAAGAGATTTATCACAATGGAATTTAAATCTCAATTAGCAATATCTAGTCAACTTCAAAGACTAGGGAGTATGTGGTAGCACTTGTGGTCATAGAGATACTAGTATGTTAGGCCTAAAGGATGGGGTTGAGTTGGAGATGGCAATCATGAATAACATAGTTAACAATATTTTGGCAGATTTTGATTAAAGTCTTGATTTATCTTATTGATTGTTACCTTGTGTGTAATACATGATGAAATAATGGTGTTTGATATGGAATTCCTCACATAAATAACATACCTTGTAATTTTTGAATGATTTACCATTATTAGTGATGATGGTGGAACAAATACCATAATGGCAAAAGTTATGGTGGAGGATAAATTTGAAAATGTGTTAGCTAGTGTTGTAAGCAAGTGGAATGGGATTTGATCCATTTAGTAAAGTACTCAATGGTGGTAATGATGAAATTGTGACCACTAGAGGAGGAAATATTAATCTTTCCAATGATATTAAGAGCCTATGTGGAAAAGGGCTAAGCATTTGTGATCACTATAATGCTTGATATGATGCATGAATTAGGTCTCCATGATATTGATATGCTAGATATTTCTTGACATACTGGAACACCTATTTTTCTATCGTAGGATAGAAGTAACATATTTTGAGGGGCTTCTTAGTGAGAACCATACTGCTAGTGTGGGCTTCACAACTACCCTTATGGAATTCCTCAATTGTGATGTTAGCCTCTTTTGAATTTAGACATAATAGCAAGGTGCCATAAAACAATCTTTGATATAAGGTGTCTCCAAGGAGGGTAAAGTGAGATGAGTGTTAGAGGAATGGATTTTTCTAGTTATGAAAAATCATAGGTAGAAAATTTTTCTCACAAAGATAGATATATGTCATGGTACCAAGGTGATTTGGGACAAAAAAAATAATATATCAATTTGGTTT
>VDFB02256089.1:25017-94904 GCA_007258455.2 Sequoia sempervirens
GAAAACCTGTAAGGCCTCAAGTAAAATCCTTTTGCAAGAGAATTCTTGGAGGTACCACGTGAAATGTGCAAAAAAAATCGAAGTCATCTATTTCCTAGTTTGGGATATTTTAAAGTTGGAAGTTTGTTAAAAAACATCGACAGTTTATGAAAAAATAAAAAAATTCAAGATTTTGGAGGGCTAAAGTGAAATTGTTTTGTAGGGAACCTGGGGACATCATTCCAAGCCTACTCGCCCAATTTCGTTCAATTTAGAGATGTTTGATTTTTTTTGTCTTTCGACACCTTATTATGTCAAATTGGAATATTTAGTTTTCTCCAAATTGTTGAAGCAACATCAATTCACGTTTGTTAATTACTTTTCTAGATTGAAATAAAAAGAGTAAGAATATTCATGTTGGAAGCAATATAAAAAAAGAGAACAAGTTGATAGAATACCAAGAACCATGGTAAGTATGGGATGCCAAGAATTAATAAAATGAAATGCAGATGAAAGAAGCGAGGGAGCAGCATGTGAAAACTTAGGGGGTTGCACAAAGATTGGAGAGAGGTTGTGAAGGGAGAATAGGGGTAGCTACAACCATTTGAATAACATTTTTGAATTGCAAACAGGCAGGTTTGGAATAACAGTGAGGAAGAGAAGAATTTTGGGAGTGTTTAGATATTTGAACCAAAATTTATAATTGTGAATTGTAACCATCTGTGGCCTGTGAATAAATTGGATTATAGAATTGTTTTTTTGAATTTCATTTAAGTTTGTTTGGATTATTTTAATTGACATCTAAAGTTGTCAATTTAAATGGTAATGGTTGTGAATTTGAAGATTGATTTGTGAATTTTGAATAACATTTTTGAATTGCAAACAGGCAGGTTTGGAATAACAGTGAGGAAGAGAAGAATTTTGGGAGTGTTTAGATATTTGAACCAAAATTTATAATTGTGAATTGTAACCATCTGTGGCCTGTGAATAAATTGGATTATAGAATTGTTTTTTTGAATTTCATTTAAGTTTGTTTGGATTATTTTAATTGACATCTAAAGTTGTCAATTTAAATGGTAATGGTTGTGAATTTGAAGATTGATTTGTGAATTTTGGGAATTGTAATTTTGTCTACATCAATTGGTATCACAGCAGAAGATCTTGAAAGTGGAGAGAATCCACCAAGACTCGCAGGTAGAGTAGAGGATAGAAGGCAGTAAAGAAGAGCTCATGTGAGGATCATTACAGGTAGAGAGAAGCCCTAAGCAATCAAGAGCTAGGAAGCCATGAAAAGAAGTGTGAGAGTTTTAAAAGATTGCAACAGATGAAATGGGTATAGTCATAAGGAAGAGGTTCGTGATTTGGGAGGCATGGAGATGGTATGAAGAAACCAAGACATGGAGGATGATCACAAATATAAACAAGTGATTGGATAAGCTGGAAAAATACATGGGAAAAGAAGACGAGGATGGAGTGAATAGCAAAGAGCCTACAGTAAAGGTAGTTGAAGAGGATAAAAATGAAAATGTAGCAATGAAGTACGAAGAAGTTGCAGCGAAGACATGCCATGCGGAAGGTATGGAGAAAGAAGAAGAAAAGAATGAGGTGAGAAGTGAAGATATTGGAGTGAATGACAAAGATGATGATTTATTAGCACAGATTTTGGTGATAGAAGAAGAGTGGCTTGAGAAGGTCACTAATAAAGATGAGAATATGCACGTTGCAGCGAAAGATGAGGAAATACAGGTTGCAGTTGTGAACAAAGATGAAGGAAATTTATTTTATGATAATATTTTTTTAGATAAGATGGTAGAAAAAGAGATGGTTAGAGAACAAAATCATGTAGAGAAAATGGAGAATGTTCTAGATGCAGATTGGTGTCTAGATGTTGCGAGTTTGTGCATAGAAATTGTAAAGGATATTGTAGGATTTTGGTGGGGGTGGTTGGTCTGTGGTGGGATTGATCCCATGAATGAGGAGCCAAGAGAAGGAATAATTTGGTGGAGGAGGACGGTACATGGTGGATGTGAATCCACGAGAGGAGAGAAGGATGGTGAATGGAGTTGTGGAAGGAGGATGGTTCTTGTGTCAACGAAGTGCTAGAAAAAGAGAAAGAAGAATAACCCTGTGCACATTTCACAGCGATGGAGTTTTTTGTAGATTGCTTGCAATCTAAAAGAATGATTCTACCATTCAACTCCACTTTTGTGAGCCTATGCTCACAAGATTTTTACTTGGCGTGTCTGATGCAGAAGCACCCGAGTGCACATGTAATCAGCATCACCCAAAAATATTTTCAGTTGGTTGTTTCAGTTTTGGTTTTCTTAGTTTTTGTTTTGGTATCTCTCAGCATAAAGAACTTTGTTGTGCAACCAAACTGTCAATTTGAAATTTTTGCCAAAATGTCATTTTTATCCACTGGCAGTTTTAAAAATTGTTTCTAGAAAACTTGTAAGGCCTCAAGTAAAATCCTTTTACAAGGGAATTCTTGGAGGTACCAATTGAAATGTGCAAAAATAATCAAATTCATATCTTTCCTAGTTTGGGATATTTTAAAGTCAGAAGTTTGTTAAAAAATATCAACAATTTATGAAAAAAATAAAAATCTCAAAATTCTGGAGGGCTGAAGTGAAATCGTTTACTAGGGACATCATTCCAAGCCTACTCACCAATTTTCGTTGAATTCAAAGATGTTTGATTTTTTTTTGTCTTTCGACATGCAATTATGTCAAATTGGCATATTTAGTTTTTCTCCAAATTGTTGAAGCAACATCAACTCATATTTATTAATTAATTTCCCAAATTGAAATAAAAAAGAGTAAGAATATTCATGTTGGAAGCAATATAAAAAAGACCAAGTTGATAGAATGCCAAGAGCCATGGTAAGTATGGGATACCAAGAATTAATAAACAATAAAATGCAAAGGAAAATGGTTTGCATTGGAAGGAGAAGGCAAATTTAAAAGGATAAAGTGAAATGCAAATGAAACAAGTGAGGGAGTAGCATGGGAAAAATTAAGGAGCTACACAAAGATTAGAAAGAGGTTGTGAAGGGAGAATAGGGGTAGTTGCAACCATTTGAATAACATTTTTGAATTGCAAAAGGCAGGTTTGGAGAGCAGTGAAGAAGAGAAGAATTTTGGGAGTGTCTAGATATTTGAACCAAAATTTGTAATCGTGAATTGTAACCATTATAGAATTGTTTTTTGAATTGCATTTAAGTTTGTTTGGATTATTTTAATTGACATATTAAGTTGTCAATTTAAATGGTAATGGTTGTGAATTTGAAGATTTATTTGTGAATTTTGGGAGTTGTAATCTTGTCTACATCACAACTACCAGTTAATGGTGGACTGGTTGTCGTTTAATGGTAAAAGTCTCCAAAATATCAAGTAAAAGCCCCCAAAATCTCACTTATCACATAAAAGCCAGATACAATCTAGATTTATCTAAGTTTATTTCATTTCATTATTACGTAAAAGTAGTTCTTTATATGAAGTGAATGACTTGCTTTTGAAAATCAACGATTCAAAATTGTAAAGAAGGATGCAAGACCATTGAAATGATCTCAACCGTTAGATTTTAAAAAAATTTAAAAATATAATATATAATTAAAAAAAATGAGATGAAAATTGGTTTTTTCTTTTAAACTTTTTAAACTTAGACTTTTAGATAAATAATAATTAATTTTTAATAATATATATTTTCAAATAATAATATTAACCCTTTCACCCACCTATCACCCATTTTCATACTTTCCATACTTCTTTTCAAAACTCAATTACCTAGTCTGGGCTGAACAAAACATCTACAGATCCTAAAAATACCAGAAAAGACCCAAAAAACATATACAGTTCTTTTTGATAGATAAACCTGTCACGACCACACCAAAAAACTACCACCTACAAATAGAGAAAACATAAACAATTTCTTCAATTACAAAAAAAAAGGACCAAGCAAAATCTTGTCATTTTTGCCACTAGAGAAAATAGTTGCAACATGGGATTCAAACCTCATAAACCTTACTTCTCGCCATTGCCCGTTATCCGCCTTCTTGGATGAAGCACTCTGTGAACAATCAAGCATGCTTGCACTTTGGCTTCTTCCAGTTGTGCCTCCACCTCCATTAATTGAATGAAAAGCTTTAGAGCCTTCCAACCATGTCGAGCCTCCTCTCTCCATTGGTCCTTTAGTTTGTCTTCTGGCCATCTCACAAATGGGATACAATTCCCCACCACCTCATGCTCCAAATGTTTGATGCCCTCACTAATGTCAAATCCTTCTCCTAGAACTGCCCACTCTAGAATGGAGTCCATCCTCTCCAAATAATCCTTAGCTACTACCGCTTCCATTACCCCCTTAACTGTCCTTTCCAACTCTCCTAGGTCCAATCCCCAAGCCATAATCATCAAATAAATTTCCATGTTGGTTCGGTATCGATGTCTCAAATCATTGAAAATATCCCCTAAAATTATCTGAACACACTTAACCAGCCTTTCATCCTTATACAGAAACATGCCCCTTAACCGTTTTTCAATTATAGGGCCGAAGAAAGGAACAAATTGTTTCTTGGTTCGTAGAGTGAAAATTGCTTCCATTATTTCCCCTACTTTGCTTCCACAAGCCTGTAACTGCCTTTACAAAATTTCTTTGCAAAAAAATCAAACACAATGCCAAAAATGAGAAGAAAAGGAAATCTATTGCGGAATGAATCTATCGCACTCTGCACCCCTCGCATTAAAGCCTTGTACCACCAATTACTTTGTTGCCACTTCTCTTGCTCTTTGTAAATTAGGAAACATGCCTTTACCACCTTGGCTCACATTCCATTACAACTCTATCATAAATGCGTCGTACCTGCTTCCACTTCAATTATGCAAATCTGTTGGTAAAATAGATCAAAAATCTTCTATCTTTAAATTTTTAAAAGACACCGCCCAATTGGATAAAACATCAGCTTCGTTGTTACTAGCTCGTATGACATGACTTAATTTAAAATCTTCACAGGATGCTAGGTCTTCTACAATGGTTGCAATTATACTTTGAAGGTGCCAAGCTTCAGGTTTCCCTTTCATTATTGCTTGGATCATGATTAAAGAGTCTCCTTCTAGATGAACTTTTCTTAGGCCCATCATCTTCCCAACTTTAATGGTCGTCATAGCCGCTAGTGCTTCAGCAACATTGTTCGTCCCCTCCTCTAGCTTTTTAGCTTCCATCACTAATGTATCTCCCTTCCAATCTCGAACAATAAAACCTGCTCTCGATGGACTTGGATTTCCTTTGGAGGCCCCATCAAAATTAATTTTCCACCATCCCTCCATTGGATTTTCCCATTTAATCTCTTTGCAACCCTTTGAATCCATATTCACCCAGCTAAGCCCCTTAACTGGCCTAATTTTAATACCCAACCACTAGGCCTACATACACTTATCCTCCAAAGTATAAGGGACTATAGGATTAAAGAATTGTGATGCTGCTACTCCTACCACTTCTTCTATAGCATGGTTAATCCTTTGAGCCAATCTTTCTACCGACTCCTCTTTCTCCAAAAAAATCCTCCTGTTACATTCTTTCCAAATTTCCCATATAACAATGGATGGGCATACCTTCCAAATACGAGAGAGAGTCAATTTTTTACCTCCCATCGGCCATCTTTCAAGCATTTTCCTAATGGTATCAAGAAAAGGACCTTGGCATCCCAACTTTCCTACCACCATCTTCCAGCAAGTTGCAGCCACCCTACAATTAAGAAGCAAATGATCAACCCTCTCCTCCACTTCTACACATAGAACACACTTTGTCGAACCACAAAAACCCATTCTTTTTCTCCGCTCTCCTATTAAGATACGACCTCTTATCACCAACCAAGCAAAGATCCCTGCTTTAGGCAAACATTCTTTTCCCCAACATAAACTAACTGGCCATTCTTCACCCCTGTCACCCCTATCCAAGAATTGATATCCCAATCTGACTAAATATTTTCCATCCAAGGCTTCACACCAAGCAACCTTATCCTCCCTATTGAACCTTATCAGTGTTCTAGAATAAAAAATCTCATTCATTAAAGCCACCTGATGATCTAAAAGATTGACATTCTATAAATATTTCCATACCCATTCCCCACCCAAGGCCCCAATTTGGAACTACAAATAATCACTCACCTTTTCACCCCAATGTTGAAGGAACCATAGTCTAACATCTTGCAAATCACCTCTCTTTCAAAGCCAGGAAACCTTCCCAAGAATCGTCCCAAAATATTTCCTTCTATCCATTGCCCACCTGCCACGTGATATGATCTATAATTACATGTCAACAAGAAACTATAAAATTCCAGATTGTCAAACCTTGAGGGGGGTTTCTTATTGTTAAAATCCTATTATCCTCCATCGTATCTAAATATTTGGTTTTCAATATTTGTACCCATAACTGATTGGGTTGAGAGTAAATATTACATGCCAATTTCATACCCAAGGCCTCATTCATGACATGCCAATCTCTCATACCAGCGCCTCCTTTTCCTTTAGTCGTGCACACTTTATCCCATGAGAGAACAGGAATTTTGTCATGTTCATTTCCCCATTCCAGAAAAATGTCCTCATCCTTTGTCCCACTACCTTGATAATCTTCTTCAAAATTCTAAGGAACATCATTGAGAAGATTGGAATAGCAGAAATAACAGTTTTAAGCATCAAAATTCAACCAGTCGACGTAAACCATCTACTTTTCCAACCATCCATCCTCCTTAAGCAACTATCCACCAAGCCTTTCCATATAACAGATTTGCTCGCTCCCCCAAAGAGAGGGATGCCTAGATATTTCCCAGGTAGATAACCCAGTTTCATTCCCAAGATAGAACATATTTCCCTTTGTTTTTACCAGGAGTATTGAAAAAGAAAATATCATATTTTCTCCAATTTATACACTACCCTAAAGTCCGACTATATTTATCCAAAGTTTCCTTCATTATCCTGGCTTCTCTAAAAGAGGCTTCTCCAAATAGTAATGTATCATCAGCAAATTGGAGATGAGAAACTAGATCCACACCTTTAGCCACCATGACACCTTTCCACAAACCATCTCTCTTTTTTTAAGAGATCAATCTACCCAGAGCTTCTGCCATGATTATAAAAAAAGAGAGGAGATATTGGATCCCATTGCCTTAAACCTTTATAGGACTCAAATAAACCATGTGGGCTCCCATTAACCAATACGGAAAATCGAGGAGCTTTTATACAACTTCCAACCCAATTAACCCAAGCTTCACATAAACCAAACTTTCGAAGAATGTTAAGCGAAAAATCTCTATTTACCTCATCATAAGCCTTTCGGATGTCCAATTTAACCAACATTTTGTCTTTCTGAGCCATTTGAATAGAGTGTATGGCCTCGTGTGCAACAATGAACCCTTCATAGATAGAGCGATTTGGAGAAAAACCACTTTGCTCTGAAGATATCACCAAATCCAAGACTTCCTTTAGCCTATTTTCCATAACCTTTGAAATAACCTTATAAACTGTATTACACAGGGATATAGGTCTAAAGTCACTGAAAGAAGTGAAGTCTTCCTTCTTCGAGATAAGAGCAATAAAAAGAATTATTAAAATCTTTCAACACAAAACCCCCACTCCTTGACTCCTCCACAACCTCCCAAAGATCAGAAGCAAACACATCCCAAAACTTTTGAAAAAGGAGAGTAGGAAAACCATCTGGTCTAGGAGATTTATCACCACCCAAACTAAAGAGAGCAGCTTTGACTTCTATGGTGACAACCTTCATTAGAGCAGCATTTTGAGCTTCAGAAATACATTTAGGAATATTCTCCAAAATATCTTGCTCTTGGAGATTCACGACTTGATTATTCATAAAAGCCTCGGAAAAGTATCCCACTGCCTCTTTGCATATATCATCTTTCTCCTTAAGAACAACTCCATTTTTATCCTAAATAGAGTAGATTTTATTAAAAGATCTTCTGGCTTTTACCGAATTGTGAAAAAACTTTGTATTACGATCTCCTTCTTTAAGTCAGGTCTCCCTTGATTTCTGACACCAGATAATCTCTTCCCTGGCTAAAATCTTTGAATATTGTTTATTAAGGGATTTTTCTTTTACAAAGTCATCCTCCTACATACCACCTTCTATAACTTTCAAGTGCAAATCACCCAAATCCTACTCCAACGGGAACTTCTCAGCAAAAATATTTTTAAAGACTTCTCTATTCCAACATTTCAACTGTTCCTTGACATACTACAATTTCTTAAAAAAGATAAAAGCTTTATTCCCAGTCCTTTTCAGGGCCTTAGACCACCATTCAATTATGAAATCCTTGAGCCCCTCTTCTCGCACCCACATTTTTTCAATTATAATAAATTAAAAAAAATATAGTTTTATTTTTTTATTAAATCATTTATTAACTTAATAAGATTATTATTTGTTATTAATTTTTAAAAATTATTAAGTTTTTTAATAATTGGATTTTGATATATTTTGACTTTCTATTTAGTTTATTTTATTTTAGTTTTTAATTTAGATTTAAATTTGATATTTAATTTTATTATTTGTCTTTTCATGAAATTACAAATAATAATTAAAAAATATAATTTATAATTATTTATCCTATTAAAACTTTAATTATTGTAGAATAGTTCTATTTTAGATTTTTGTTATAATTTATATAATAAAATGAATTTCAAACTTAAATATAAATTAAAATTTATAGAGTGAGAGAGAGAAGGTAACTTTTGATTAGTCATTTCATGCCAACAATCCAAGGATAGCACATCCCTAGGGAGTTATGCTCAAGGTAGCATTACATTTGATTAAGGATATGATAATTCACCTTTAAAACCTCTTCAGTGTACCCGTTGTACACTTAGGAGAAAAATAGATAGAGAGAAAAAGAGAGAGAAATAGAGAAATGGAGAGGGAGATAAAGAGATACGGAGAAATAAGAAAAAAGAGATACAAAATTAGAGGTATAGATATAAAGGAATAAATATGGAGAGACAAAGAGATAGAGATAGGAAGAGAGATAAAGAAAGAGGAAAACAAAGAAGAGGAGAGACAGATAGATATAGTCACATAAAGAGAGAGAGAGAGAGAGAGAGGAGACAAATATATATATAGAGGTAGAGAGATCAAGAGATAAAGAGAGAAAAGGGGAGAGGGGAAGATAAATAGGGATAACGAAAAATAATAAGGGGAGAAAGATAGAGGGAGATAGAGAGAAGAAATGAGAGAAAGATAGAGGAAGAGAGAGATTAAGAGATAATAAAAAATATAAAGATAGAGAGGGAGACAGAGATATAAAGAGATCTCTATCTCTCTTTCTCTTATATCTCTCTATATATATCTCCCCATAATACCTCTCCCTACTTATATATATATCCTCTCTCTACCTCTCTCTATATAACTTCCTATCTCTATCTTTCTATCTCTCCATCTCTCTCCCTCCATCTCTACCTCTCTCTTTGTCTCCCCCTCTTTCTATTTTTATTTCTCTCTCCATCTCTCTGTCTTTCTCCATTTCCATCTCCATCTCCATCTCTCTCTCTTTCTCCATTTCCATCTCCATCTCCATCTTCATCTCTATCTCTCTCCCTATCTTTATCTCCTTACCTCTCCTTACATCTCTTTCTCTTTCCCCTCTATCTTTCCCACTATATATCTCTCTCTCTCCCTCTCTCCCTATCACTCTCTCTTTTTATATCTCTCAACTTATCTATCCTCTCTAGTTCTCTTTCTCCCTCCCTCTCTATATCTATCTCAATATCTCTCACACAAACACACACTTCGTGTTTCTCCTTCCCTATCTCTATCTCTATATCTCTTTCACATACACACACACTCATTGTTTATCCCTCCCTATCTCTATCACTATCTCTATCTCTATCTCTGTATCTCTCCCCTCTCTCTTTATCTCTCTCCCTCTATTAATTGTCTCTATCATCTCATTTATCTCACAATCTTCCCCCTCTATTTCTATCTTTTCATATCTCCCTCTCCCTCCTTATTTATGGGTAAAAGTACAAACCTGTGTCACACTTTTATAAATGAATTGACCAACACAAATAAAAATTCTCAAATTTGACCACATAAAAGTGGTATTTATATTTTGAATTTCAAAATGATGTAAACTAATGAAATGTAGAACTCTTGATGCAGTTTATTCCTATAATTTTCTAATTTTTTTAAAATTAGTTTTGATATTTTTTTATAAATTTAAAAGTAGATTTTGAATTGTTAATTTTTTTTTAAAAAGTGATGTTGAGTTGACGTAAAAAAATAGAAAACAACTTTATTTTTCCCTAATTTTTTTTCCCAAATAGACAACTTCAATATCTAGTACATGGAAAGAAAAAAATAATGTATATTTTCTTTATAATAACATGTTAAACTCAAACATACCAAAATTTGATAATTTTCATTTGACATCAACTATTGTCTATTCTTTATCATTTTTGAAAAATAAATTACCTTTTTGGAGAAGATTCTCTCCTCTAGTGCACCATATATTTTTGAAAAATTTTAATATGTTTTAATATTTTTTAATTTCTAATTAGCTTCATTTTTTATTTCAATAACCTACTTGTATTATTTAAAAAAAAAAAACATATTAAAACTAATGATAATAGGTTTCCACAATCCATATCATAAGTCTGTATAGCTTCTGGATTTGATTGTGTGCAACAATTTTTAGCATCAACGTTTCGGATCACACTACATGATCCATCATCAGGATGAAAGAGAGCAAGAGGAATGAAAGGGTAATTGCAGACTTGGACAAGATAAAAAGAAGAGAGGAGGGCGAGGGTGAGGAGGCACGTAGACCAAGGCCAAGACTAAAGATGAGGAAGAGCAACACATTAGAGCAAAAGAGAAGACCAATTATAATAGGGGAAAGAGCGAAGGAAAGAACTAAGAAGGAAGAAAAACAAGAAAAATATAAGAATAATGAAACCTAAAGAAAGACTACAAGAAACGTAGAACAGAAGAAAAATAACACAAAAAAAATAAAGGGAAGGAATAACATAAAAACAAAAAGACAAAAGAGAAAAAATAACACTCAGATTATATATATAACTAATTATGAGAATAAATATATACAACCTTATTATATCCTACATATAAAATACAGGGATATTAATATATTACTAAGAAGGATATTAATATATATTTATATTTTATATAAATCCAAATAAAATAAATATAACTATATTTTGAGAATAAGTGTATTAAGTATGATTTAAATAATATATTATATGCTAATAAGAATTATTAAAACAATAATATATTATAGCAAGTATTAAATAAATAACTATGAGAATATAAATATGATGAGAAGAAATAATATATTATATCATGTATTAAATGAGTAACTAAGAGAATATATATATAATGAGAAGAAATAGAGAGAAAAAATGAGAAACCAAAGAACAAATGAGAATAACTATAGATTGTGACTATTATGAGTAAGGGAAGAGAAGAAATTAAGAGAATGACTGACAAGAAAGGAATAAAAATGAGAATAATTAAGAAGAACCAAAGAATAGATGAGAAAAACAAAGAATAATTGAGAAAAAATATATATTAAGAAGAAAATAAGAGAATAAATGCGAAACCAAAGAATAACAAGAGAATATAAATGAGAACCAAAGAATAAACGAGGAAATATATAAATAGAGAAGAAATTAAGAGAAAAAATATGAGAATATACAAGAGAAAACTTGAGAAGGAGCCAAAGAATAAATAAGAAACCGAAGAAAAATTGAGAATATAAATATATTGCAAAGAGATTGTGAGAGTAACTGAGAAACCCAAAGAACAAAAGAGAATAACAATAAATTATGACTATCAAGAAATTATGATAATAATATATAAATAAGATAATATGACCATAAGTTAATATTAATTATATAAAAATATATGTATATATAAGTTAATATTAATATTAAAAATATAAGAATAAATATATATATATATATATATAAATTAATAGTAATTATATATATATATAGAGAGAGAGAGAGAGAGATTATTGGAGAAAATAATAAAGGCCAAAAATCTAAAAAAGGCAAAGAACTAGAAGATAATTGAGATAATAAAGGCAAAGATCTACAAAATAACATAATAATCACGACAAGACAAAGGTGAGAGAAGGAGAGGGGACCAAGATAGATTATAATTATCTCAAAGTACATAAAAATCTAAAAAGGCAAAGAACTAGAAGATAATTGAGATAATAAAGGCAAAGATCTACAAAATAACAAAACAATCACGACAAGACAAAGGCGAGAGGGAACAAGAGGGGACCAAGATGAAAGGAGGAGGAGGACAAAATAACAAAAGCAAGCATAACTTTAAGATGAAAGGACAAAATAATATAAAACTCTCGTTCAAGACAAAGGCGAAAGGAGAAAGAGATATAAGAATAACTTGACGTAAGGAACAAATTGATATGAAAGGAGGAGGACAAAATAATATGAAATGAGAAAGAGGCACAAAATAACATAACAATAGCAAAAGTAAGGAGAAATAGCTAGCATAACTTTTGATGAAAGGACCAAGGTGAAAGGAGGAGGAGGAGGACAAAAAAGGAGACAACAAGGGAGAGGACGGGGAGCGACGAAGGAGGAGGAAAAAAGGGGAAAGGAAAGAGACACGAAAAAGAGGGAGGGGGGGAAAAGAAAGGGGGCGTAAAAAGGCTAGGACTGAACGTCGTTTTGAAGGTTAGATAGTAAGGGCTGCACACACAATACTAACACCCCAACCCTCATCACGGTTGAGGTTAGAGGGGTGGTTGTTAATGTGAATGGCTTCCATGAGCTTCCTTTTGAAAAAGTTGTCCTCTTTGCACAAGATCTGAGTGTTTTCTAAGCAAATGTGGTGCTTAGTTGTAGAAGAGTGGTCCGCAAGTGCAGATTTAACAACTCGTTCATGTTTGATGTCTGCACTGTGCTCCTTAATTCTTGTGCAAAAAGAACGACCCGTTTCACCAATATAAGGGATACCACAAGAGCAAACAACCTTATAAACCCCAGACTCATGTAATATGTCTCTCGAGTCCTTGAGAGAGGGGAGACGGTGTTTCACGGTGGCAAAAGGTTTGAAAGCACAATGAAGTCCTTTCTTCAAAAGGATCTTGGAGATTTTTTGGGAAATACCTTCAATATAAGGAAGCGCAACACCAGGGAGAAGATCAGGCTTGGAGGTCGGGGAATTGGAGTGGAACCTCTCCCTAGCATGGCTGAAGGCCCTAGTGATCTGCTTGCTATTGTAACCATTAAGGATGAAGACTTTACGGAGATGGGCCAACTCTTGGTCCAAGTAATCTTCATCACAGATACGAAAGGCCCTCAAGGCGAGGGTTTTGAGGATACCACTTTTTTGACAAGGGTGGTGATGAGAGGACGAGTGCAGATAGAGATCGGTGTGGGTGGCCTTACGGAAAACCCGACGACCAAGGGAGCCGTTAGACTTTTTAACAAGCAAGATGTCAAGGAAAGGGAGTTGGCCATTAGATTCAATCTCCTTAGTAAAGGAGATACAATGGACCAAGCTATTGAGGTGGGCATGAAATTCTTCTAATTGGTCTAGCCCATGTGGCCAACAGACATTGGTGTCATCTACATATCGCTTCCACCATTTTGGCTTGAGGGGGAAGGAGAAGAGGGCTGACTCTTCAAATTGCTCCATGTAGAGGTTAGCAATGACCGGAGAGAGCGGAGAACCCATGGCTACACCATCAACTTGTTCATAAATGACATTTTGGAAAGAGAAGAAGGTGGATTTGAGGCAAAACTCTACGAGCGAGGCAATTTCATTATTAGTTTTGCGCCTAATAATCTCAATGGCGTCGGGAATGGGAACCTTGGTAAAGAGAGAAACAACGTCAAAGCTCACTAAGATGTCATTATTGTCGAGCTTGACGTTCTTGATGAAATCAACGAAATGGGGGGAATCTTTGATGTAGGAATCAGAATTGCCCACCAAAGGCGAGATTAATTTGGCAAGGAAGGACGCTAATTTGTAAGTGGGAGAGTTTATCGTATCCACAATGGGTCTTAATGGAATATCTTTTTTGTGTATTTTTGGGACCCCATAGATACGAGGCGTCACTTCTTTGGAGGGAAAAAGACGCTTTTTAGTAGCATCATCAAAGGGCGAGAGGGAAATAGCTTGCTTGACTTTATTGAGAATTTTGAGACAAGGATTGCGAGATAGGATTTTGTAGCTCGAGCGATCGGAAAGAAGGTCAAGCATTTTAGAGTGATAATCTTGTTTGTTCATGATAACAGTGGCATTCCCTTTATCTGCTTTGCAAATGATTAAGTCTTCATTGCGCACCAAATTTTGGAACGCAATAAGTTCAGCTTTAGGGATATTGCTCTTGGGAGGTTTGGCACGACGAAGGGCAACTGCACAATCTTGTCTAATTTCTTCAGCAATATTAGAAGGAAGCCCGCGCACTATGTTTTCAATTTCTACGAGAAAGTCAGTGTGAGGAATTTTACGAGGCGTAATGGCAAAGTTGGGACCACGTTTTAAGAAATTGATGGCAAGAGGGTCTATGGTGGCACTGGAGAGGTTAACCACCAATTTCGCTTCCCAATCTTGAATAGCATTGAACTCAAGGGAGTTGGCCCTGCGAGACTCACGCGGAAGAGAAAGAGAAGAACGATATCGGCTAAAATTAGACGGGCCAACATTAATGGCAGAGTTGGAACTCGGGGCAAGGTTGGTCACGTGTGAGAGAGGAGAAACGGGCGGGATGACTTGCGAGGAATGACATAATAGGTGTGAGCCGACAGAAGAAGAAGAAGTGATTGGCGGAATGGAGGCCTCGGGATTAGACTGGTAAATGCAATTAATGCCAGAGGATGAAGAACTGATTGGCGGAAAGTTGGCCTCGGGATCAGACAGATTAGAAAAATAAACGCAAGAGGACGAATTAAAAGAGAGAGGATCGCAGCTCGTACCTGGATTGCCGTTGAGACAAGACGGTGAATTGACAGGGTTCAGAGAGCCGTTGAGCCGAGCAATCTGCGCTGAGGGACACTCCCCACTGAGGTCTGAGTCAACCGCTGGAGCTTGAGTCGAGGATGGACCAACTTTGTTCCTGTTACGTGACAGATCTGGGGAGGAAGAGATCGCCAGGGGTGAGCACGGGAAGCTAGGAAGCGGATCGCTGGGAGAGGAAGAACCACGTTCATTGGACGAAGAAGACATTGGAGACCCAACAACAGGGGGTAAAGAAGAGGACAGAGTGCGAGAGGATGACCAATGCGAGGATGAAGAGACGGAGGGCGAGGGAAGGCGCGGAACAGGAGACGCGAGAAGCAGCGAGCTTAGATGATGCACGGGGGACTGACGACAGCGAGAGGGTTGGTTGCTATGTGAGCACCTACCATGCCTGGTAGGATCAACATTTGATTGGGCGCGAGGAGTAGAACGGGTCCAGTGAGGAGAGAAAGACCCGTTCAGAAGCGGATGGGAGGACAAAAATTTTTGGCGCAGAGCAAAGAATTTCTTTTGCTGCCTCTTTACACATTCTTCTTGACGTCCCAAGGCCTTCATATGTGAAGAAACGTCTAACCGTATCCAAACATCAGGGCGCAATGCATTGGCGAGTTCCAGGTGAAGCGGAAATAATCTTGAGTTCAAATAGTTGATGGATGACCTGGTAGCTTGGATAACCGATCTGAGGAGAGCCAAACTGGATCAGAAGAAAATGCGTTTAGTGCGGTGGCTCCAAAGATGATGGCAAATTTTGGTGAAGGAAGGGATCAGACTCGAGTCTCTGCATCTTTTTAGGAAGGCTAAGTCTGCAATTTTCTTTGCGAGCTTAATCCTCAGCAACTCTAATTGTTTAGCTTTAAAACAAATTTCCCTCCCATAATACACTTATATAAATATATAGTTATATTTATTTTATTTAAATCATACTTAATACACTTATTCTCAAAATATAGTTATATTTATTTTATTTGGATTTATATAAAATATAAATATATATTAATATCCTTCTTAGTAATATAGTTATATTTATTTTATTTGTATTTTATATGTAGGATATAATAAGGTTGTATATATTTATTCTCATAATTAGTTATATATATAATCTGAGTGTTATTTTTTCTCTTTTGTCTTTTTGTTTTTATGTTATTCCTTCCCTTTATTTTTTTTGTGTTATTTTTCTTCTGTTCTACGTTTCTTGTAGTCTTTCTTTAGGTTTCATTATTCTTATATTTTTCTTGTTTTTCTTCCTTCTTAGTTCTTTCCTTCGCTCTTTCCCCTATTATAATTGGTCTTCTCTTTTGCTCTAATGTGTTGCTCTTCCTCATCTTTAGTCTTGGCCTTGGTCTACGTGCCTCCTCACCCTCCCCCTCCTCTCTTCTTTTTATCTTGTCCAAGTCTGCAATTACCCTTTCATTCCTCTTGCTCTCTTTCATCCTGATGATGGATCATGTAGTGTGATCCGAAACGTTGATGCTAAAAATTGTTGCACACAATCAAATCCAGAAGCTATACAGACTTATATTAAAACTAATCAAAATATCAAAAAAAAAATATAGTTGGATTGTTCACTTTGAGCTCTACAAAAAGAGTATTTTTAGTTTTTTGAATAAAATCATTTTGACTGAAGAAATATCATGTTCAAGTAGAGAGTTTTAGAAATTTTTGAAAAAATATAAAGTGGTTGCTAACAAGGATGCCACATAGACAGTTTCGGGTGAAAGGGTTTCAATCAAAACTTTTACACTTGAAACTATTGCAATCAAAAACTTACATACAAATTGAGTTGCATTTTAAAGTGACAAAGGGAAAAAATGTGTTGTTTCGGATGAAAGGGTTTCACCCAAAACTCTATGTGCCATATATAGGCCTATTAAAATTTATAGAGCAATCGAATGAATCAACTTCATTATGTAATGAGATTATATACATACAATGACGGTGAACAAAGTGCTTGAAATAGGACTCATATAGTTCAAAATGGATAACAGAAATCACACGTATTAAAACAATCCAAATACATACAATAACAAATATTAAAACTACCTATCTATGTGGATAATGATGGAATACCCAACATTCCCCCCTTATTACATTATTTCTTTAAAGTACTAGTGAGAGAATCTTGAAATGTTTCAAACTTCACATGTGCAAGAGGCTTGGTGAAGATATCAGCACATTGATCCTGTGTTGAGCAGTATTGGAGCTGAATGTTGTTCTGTTGATCCTGTGTTGATATGAGCAGAGGGCACGAATATGATGATTCGTATCTTTCTCCACAAGAGCATGAAACTCTTTGAAGTAGGAAAAAGCCTCATCCTTATGCTACAAACAATAGACCCACATCTTCCTTGTGTGATCATCAACAAAAAGTTGAAAGTACCTACACCCTTTATGAGAAGGTGTCATAGGGCTGCACAGATCGGTATGCACCACCTGCAAAGGGTGACGTGCACGATGCTCACTAGAAGGAAAAGATGCTCGATGTTCTTTTCTAGCAAGACAGCTAGAACAAACAGTACTTGACTTCTCAAGTTAAGGAATCCCTTTGACCATGCTTTTTTTATTAAGTTTTAACAAGTGACTAGTGCTTAAATGACCAAATCTATGATGCCAAAGCATGGCTAGATCAATGTCCTTAGTCACTAAGGCTTGATTACTAGCAGTTGTATCAAGCATAAACATTCTACCAATCTCAGTAGCACTAGCAACAACCTTTGCATTTTTAGACTTATCTTTGATGAGACATCTTTTTTATCCTGACTAGTATCAAACTCAATCCTAAGATTATGATCAAGAAACTGATTAACAGAAAGGAGATTTTCGGTAAGCCCTGGTACGTATAAAACATTAGTGAGCCTACAACGATGTATGCCAAACTTCAAAGAGGTGTCACCAATACCTTTGATGTCATAGGTGGTATCATCTCCAAGAGTGATTGTACCATGATGAGGTTTCAATGTGAGAAACCACTCCTTCTGTCTAGGCATGTGCTTTGTAGCACCTAAGTCCACATACTATATAGAAGCGGAGTGTGAACCATCTTCTAAAGTGTGGGTTGAAAGCATGTATTCCTCATCTGGAGAATCTTCTGCTTCAGCAACATTGTGTTGTTGTTTCTATTTGTTCTTATGCTCCCATTGTGGTTTGCCACTTTGAAGTGGCTTCTTTGGATGTGGTTTGTTGGATGATCCTTTGTTGAAGGAATTGTACCAACAATTCTTCACATCATGTCCAACTCTTTCACATATTGGACACTGCTTCATAGGCTTCTTGTCTTTATGACAAGTGGTCATAGCATGATCCTCATGTTCATGCGTTAAAGATTCTTCTTTCTGGAGTAGATTCAAAAGCTTCTCAAAAGTGGGTGTCGTCTCTGTTACATTCAAAGTTGTCACAAAAACTTTATACCTTGAAGGTAGTGCCTGAAGAACAATAGGCACCAATACTGCACCATCAATTATTTCTTCCAATGCTTGTAAGGAGGCTCTCAATTATGCAATCCTTTTGAGAAAGGATTCCAACTATTCTCCGTTCTTCATCTTCAGGCTATGTAGTTGACTCTAGAAATTCAAAATATGATTCTAATTCTTTGCCTCATACGCCATCTTGAGCTTGTCCCATGCATCTTTGGTTGTGGACGAGTCGTGAATAAAGGGCTGGACATCATCAGACACACTGAACAAAATGATCAATTTCACACTTCTATCGACTTGATCAAATTTTTTTTGTTCATCAACATATGTCTTGTGATGTGTTGTGGTTCCACTGACCACATCCCAAACTTCTTCAAACTCAAGTTGAGTTTTGAGTTTGGTTTTCCATGCAAAATAATTGTTTTCGCGTAGTAGCTGAGAATCTAGCTGAAGAAATTTTGGAGAACTACTTGCCCTTTTTGTTAACAGTAATGTGGTTTTATGGAGCATAGGCTTCAAAATGGATCTTTAGCAAAATGAATAATTCTTACCAAATCACTGACATTGACAAAATAGATCATAATAGAACCCCCCTTAAAATTGCAAAATGTACAAGCTCATACTTACTCATAAATTGACTCTCCAAATAAAAGACTTATAACTTATTTCTACAAGATTATTGTATCAATCCTTTTTTTTTTTAAAAACAAGAGAACGCCATTGAGAATATTACCACGCACGTCTAAGGCCCAAACACTTATTGTGCGCCTGGCTACTGGTTCACTGTTGCCCAAAATATGGGCAGAGACAATTGAAGCAAGAATACTTTTACACAAGATAATGTCGTACTTCTTCACTACATATGTTAGTACCATTGGAGCAAACGGGTCAAAGAAGGCCACTTTACAGAACACATAGGCTGATAATGCCACCCGAGAAAACAAGAAGACGAGAAGACCTTGGGAGAAATATGCAGCCACGAGTCAAATCCGCCACAGGCCTGTCAAATCATGAAATTTGGCATATCATGAATTACTGCGTGTTGGAGTAGAATATCCACCACGTCCAGATAGCTCAGCTCCAATATTTACTCTGCCTCATACATATACAACCATACTTAATCGACGAATAAGCCAATCCACCTCCAAATCGGGCCCAATGACAAATCGAGGCTACGTGTCTGGCAAATCAGATGATCACAAGGAACAAAATGCTAATCAATATAGAGCATAAATCATGAGCCTCCAATACGGGCTGCAAATCAGATCATGACTTGATCACCAGAGATAATGCTCAACTCCTCCCGCCATTGACAAATCCGGCCATCAAAACCAGCACACGAGCCCGGTAGCAAGCAATATAAGAATTGATGCTAATGTAAGAGGAGCCTACAATGAAATCTGATTCAAACTTTAGACCGATTCAAACTTCAGAGATCATAAATATAGGTTGCAGCTACTGCATTACAACCGTAGGCTCGTAGGACTAAAATCTAAGTCATAGCAGACCCGCGCAACAATAACAAGGAGATTCTTATTAGATTTCTTTACTGTAAATTATCACAGTACAATAATACTATCATAGGCACAGAATCTCCATTGCTCTGATACCATATTAAAATTTACAGGGCAATCCAATGAATCAACTTCATTATGCAATGAGATTATATACATACAATGACGGTGAACAAAGTGCTTGAAATAGCAATCACACAGTTCACAATGGATAACAGAAATCACATGTATTAAAACAATCCAAATACATACAATAACAAATATTAAAACTACCTATCTACATGGATAATGATGGAATACCCAACAAGGCCATGTAGTTTCAGGCGAAATTGTTTTGCCCAAAATTGTTTAGGGTGAAATTATTTCACTTGAAACTATTTAGTTGGCCGAAAATGTGACATAAGTTTGTGTCATTAACCTTATATCTCATTATCTCTATCTCTCTCTCTTATTTACTCCATCTCTCCTACTCTCTTTATATATCCCTCTCTCTACCTTTTTCTATATATCACTTCCTATATCTTTCTATTTATCACTCCATCTCCCCCTCTTTCATTGTCTCCCACTTTCTATCTCTATCTCCCTCTCCCTCTTCCTCTCTTTCCATCTCTCCCTTTATATAATATATATAGAGGCTCTCGCTCAACCTCTCTATCTTTCCCAACTTATATTTATCTCTCTATCTCTCCTTTCTATCCCTCTCCCTCTCTCTCCCTCTCCCTCTCCCTCTCCCTCTCCCTATCACTTCCTCTTTCTATCTCTCTATTTCTCTCTACTATCTCTATTTCTCTCCCTCCCTCTCTATCTATTTATACATATCTATCTCCCTCTTTATCTCTCTCCATATCTCTCTTACTCATACACACACTCCTTTTTTCTCCCTCCTTATCTCTAGCTTTAGCTCTAGCTCTAGCTCTATCTCTATCTCTCCATATTTAAATTCTCTCTCTCTCTCTCTCTCTCTCTCTCTCTCTCTCTCTCTCTCTCTATATATATATATATATATATACCTCTTTCTATCCCCATATCTTCCTCTCTCTCCCTCCCTCCCTATTGCAAACATAACATGATCCTATTGGTACTGGAGCCTTATTATCTTCCCGATTCAAAGGTTTTGTTTTAGTTGTGTTTGGATCCCTATAAGAAGATGCATGGTTGATTTGAAGCTCACTTCTCCATTGAGACCTTTGTTGCACAAACAACATCATTTTCTAAATGGACTACCAATTGATCTCATGTATACTACACAATTGTATGTAAAAAATAGACCAAAAAAATCCTTAATTGACTTTCCACACTTCTTCGGTGTGCCCATTGCACACCAAGGTGTGATTGCTAATTTAGCACTTATTATTAATTGTTTAATCCAGCCGCACGCAACTAGAATTTGCATCGCATCCATACACAAACACACTCTATAACATATTAAAATACATATAGTTTTCTATCGATGTAATCCTTGAACCTCCTTTAGGTACTTGTGCTAGTATATTATATTTAAATGTTCAAGAAATGTTAGAGTGGTTATGAACATTCAAAGAAATTTTCTATGTAGTGGTACTTAAGGTAGCCGTAAGTCTTGGCTAATCAAATGGGACAAGGTGTGCAAGTTGACATAAGAAGGGGGGTTGGAATTTAGGCATTGTGGGACAATGAATAAAGCTCTTAGAACTTATAAGGAGAAAGATAGATTATGGAGTCATGTCATGCAAGCCAAAATACTTGGGTGTTGATGCTAACAAAAACATCATTTGTTGAGAGGAAGTTCTAAGGGGATCCAAAATATGTAACTTTCTTGCACAATTGCAAGCTGACATCTAGATGCATACAAGATGGAAGGTGGGGGCAGCTGAGAAAGTTGCACTCTAGAGAGTGCCCTAGATTAAGGACATCGACTATTTCTTCTTACTAGCTTCATTTTTTCAAGCAAAAGACGAGGAGAAGTATTACATATTGGAGGGCTCTAAGGGGAAAGGATGAAGCTCCCTTCAAGCTCCTCCATTCAACTTAGCCTCTACTTGTAATCAAGTTATGGCCCTTTTGAGTAATTGGTCCATAAGCTTTGAGTAGAGGTAGGATAGATAGGTAAGGGACCACAACTCGAATAAGGAGGTCTCAATGAGAGGTATGTTTTCAAATCTCCAAAAAGGTTCAATGATAGTAGGACCTTCCCCTCTAAGATCATCTAGAACAAGCAAGGCCTCCCAAAGGCAAACACATTCTTGTGGATTGTAATGAAGGAAAGAGCTTTCACCTAGGACATAATGGCTAAGGTAGGTTGGGTAGATCTGTCTAAGTGTATTTGGTGCAAGGAAGAAGAAGAAACTAACAAGCATCTCTTTCTCCATTGTGCCTTCTCTAAGATTTGGAATTGGTTTAAGAAAAGATGGGGAATCCCTTGGCCTAACCCAAGTAGTCCTCAAGATACAGAGTCCTCAATTATCTTGTGCCTAAGAGGCGGCCCCCTACTTGATTGTCTGGAGCATTCGTTTGTAAAGAAACCAAAAGATTTTTAGGACAAGGAAAGACTGAAGGAGCAAGTGTAGGACAAGACTTAAGTCCTTGCTCTTAGAATTGTAGGATTGTTGCAAGAAGTGGTAGCAAGTAAATGATGAAGAAGACAAGTGAAGCAAGGACTAGCCTTGATTAAGCTAGCTCCATAAGAGAAGCAAGGATGTTGTCCCCAATTCAATGGTCACAAGTGGAATCCTCCAACATAGTACCGATCTAAGCTCAACTTTGATGGGACTATCAAAGGCAATTTTAGTCCAGTGAGCGGTGGAGTTGTTTTAAATAATAGTAGTGGTCAACCTAGCCTCTCCTCCTTGTGGCTTTTGACCTTGGCAAGGACTCAAACAATATGGTTAAGGCCAAAACTCTATTCATTAGGCTTGAGATAGCAAAGGAATAGAAGCGGAAGAACCTAGGTTGAGGGGAACTCAAAGGTGGTGGTGTAGAGTGTCAAGATTGGAAGGTGCAAGGCTTGAAGATTGGATACCCATTATCGCTGAAGTGTGCAATTGTATAAAAGATTTTGAGAGCATCTCCTACCAAATTCGTAGAAAAGGGAATGCAATAGCTGACTAGGCAGCTAATTTCAATGTCAATATCAAGGACACCAAGGGTGATGAACAACAAAGTTGGACCAAAGACTTCCCAGATGGTCCCTGGGAGCTCCTTGTTGAGGATAGAAGAAGATAACCTTGTTACATGATAAGGGGAAAGTAATCATTGTTGGGAAGTTGAAGACAATATTCAAGATTTGGGAGGATTCAACAAGGGCATATGGTATTACATTTGCCTAACCGAGTGGTATGGGAATATTTTGGCATGAAATATAATGATTCCATTCTAGGTCGTGGTGTTAATATGGCTTTGCCAAAGGGAAAGTATGATTTTTTCATCTGATGCCAGCTTGGGCAGCGTGGACATCCTTATTCTCCCTCATATTGGGAGTACGAGGAGTCTCATATGCTGTAAGCCATCTGTAGACCCAAAAACAGACCGCCTCATATCGTGGACTATAAAAGGACCTTTCCTTTCCTTTTCCCTTAATTTTATTGTGTTCTCTTATATTACTGCCTCATCTAGTTGGCACAAAGGTCACTAGCAAGGCATGACAAGAGAAACTATAGTGAAATCAAAGTGTAGTGAACCAAAAAGCCCAGGGTGGGTGACGATAAGACGCTAGAGAATTTCATGAAGTACAATGAGAGAGAAATCTCTAACCCAAATCTCAAAGAATGGGTCATCAAGTTTTGGCATCTTGTAAAGCAAATATAGAGAGCCCCGTGTGTTGGTGTCAGAGTAACCATGACCGACCTACTTTAGGACCTTGGCTAGACCTTGGGACATTGGAATGTATTTGACACGATGCATTCTCTTAGTTCTGTCACCATGCTTTCCCTAGCGCCAGTTACATATCTCTTGCACAATGATAACTTATATTTTAAAAACCAATACCTAGATCACATCCGCATAACATAACATACATATGGATGTGCCACGATTGCTGAAGCAATGAAGGTTCCGCTGGCCTCTGGTGCATCAGCTAATGGGTGTCCTTGTTGTGATTCCTCCTCCCTCAAAAAGTTTTTGTTTGTAAAAAATGTACAGGTCATGTTGACCTGCGTAATTTGCCTTGCCTCCCATTTTTTGTGTTGCAACTTAGTGTCAATTGTGGCGTTCAAACAGATTTTTTTGCTACTCTTGGGTCTTGTTCCCTGAGACTATAATAGATGTGGGACTATTGTAATTTGCCCCCTCCCATCTATTTTATACATTTTTTATGATCGGTCGGCCTACTAGGATTGATTTTGGGCAGTTTCAGTAATGATATCAGATGATTATGATGTCAAGACTACTATATTCAGCTATGTTTAATATATGTGATGATTAGATATCCAGGGCTACGAGGATTGCACTTTGATAGGCTCCTATCTCATGAGCTTGGAAGTTTCGATCTTGATGGTCAAGCCTGGAATTTTCTTTTTTAATTTTAAGGAAGACAATGTCTTTTGAGATGGATATGATGAGCTCCTTGCTACTAGAATCCGAGCAACAACACTATTTTTTTTTTTGGCTCCAAGGTGCCTTACCCAGATTTATGAGAAAAAGAAATTAAATGTTAAAAGATTAAAATTTAAATAAACTTTAAAATATCAAAAGATAAATTTTTAATTAAAATTTATCTTAAATATATTATATAAAAATTTATAAAATAATTAATAGTCATAATATACTATGCATTTGGGCAATGTAATCAGCCATCTGCAAGTTAATGAAAAAAATGTCTCGATATTTTAAAATTAATTCTTTCAAATGAAATATGTAGTTTGCTCACTAATAAACTCGTGTCTGCCATCTGAAAGTGTAACAGCATGACCGCAATTCTTTTAAGTGGTAACAAACACGAAGTTTCTTTAAATAGCCACAACATATACATGAGTACATTTTAATGTGTCAGATCTGGAATGCAATCATCAAATAAAACCACACAATTTACAGTTTCAGCAAAGATACACGAAAATATATATATATATATATATCATAGTAGTTTTAGTAAGGCTTTTTTTCCTCAGTTGGCTAATTTTTACAAGTTCTTTATATATTTGAAATTTCCAATAAAAATTTATAAAAAGCACCAACCAAACTTTACAAATAAAAGAATAAAAAGTACGTAATTTTTCATCCATTGTAACTTCGAGCATTCAGCTTGAAAGAGAAGGCATTAATTTTTTCAACATTTTACAGGAATGGTATTACATGAGAAAATAATCAAATCAAATTTATTTTTTTCACAATGCATCTAGCTAGGCTCCTATCTCGTCTGGATGGTCATGTCTGGAATTTTCTTTCTTAGTTTTCAAGGAAGATAATGTCTTTTGAGATGGATCTGGTGAGCTCCTTGCTAGTAGAATCTGAGCAACAACACTATTTTTTTTTTACTACTAGGTGCCTTACCCAGGTTTATGAGAAAAAAATATATTTACATGTTAAAAGTATCAAAATTCAAATAAATTTTAAATATCAAAAAATAATTTCTTAATTAAAATCTATATTAAGTATATTAAATATTTTTTTAAAATAAATAGTAAGAGTAATAATATACAATGCATTGGCAATGTCATCAGCCATCTACAAGTTGCTGAAAAAAATGTATCGATACATTAAAATTGAATCTTTCAAATGAAAGATGTAGTTTGCTCATTAAGAAACAAGTGTGCCATCTCAAAGTGTAATAGCATAACCGCAATTCTTTTAAAGCCACAACATATACATGCATACATTATAGTGCGTCAGATCTGGAATGTGATCATCAATTAAAACCACACAGTTTACAGTTTCAGCAAAGATACACAAATGAATATATATCATGGTAGTTTTAGTGAGGCTTTTTTTCCTCAGTTGGCTAATTTTTACAAGTTCTTTATATATTTGAAATTTCCAAAAAAAATTGTAAAAAGCACCAACCAAACTTTACAAATAAAAGAATAACAAGTATGTAATTTTTCATCCATTGTAACTTCCCGCATTCGGCTTGAAAAAAAAGAAAATTAATTTTTTTAACTTTTTACAGGAATGTTACATGGGAAAATAATCACATAAAAAAAAATGGCTCCAATACAGGAATGTTATAGATGCAAGCTTGCTCATATCTAATCAAAAGAAACGGCTCCAATACTTTACAGTGCCTTCAGACACATTCAAAAAGATATTAACAAATCAGAAGTATTCAACCATCTAACAGAATCAATTAACTGTATTAAAAAATCATGAAATCTCTAGAATATCAGGTCATGTTTCTTTTCCTTCCCATGATGGGATTTTGTCACCCTTCTGAATATGTGACCTGACTTGGATATTTATTATTTATTACAATGAATCATGATTGATGAACGCTTGAATGATACAAGATCATATTGAAACAAAGCAGTGGCATCAAGTAATATAGAGGGAGATTAACTGCAGATCAAACTACTGGGTTACCTCAACATCATAATCACTTTGTAAGCTGTCGTCTGAAGGACCGACCTTGTGCTGTCTTTTTCTCTTTCTCCACAGCAGGTTTTGCACGGTTCAATGCCTGAACAAAATACAAGATCTTATTTTCTGAACACCAAAATTAATTAAGGTTTTCAAGAAGCTAAAATATACGATACATACTTGAATCAAAGTCTCAACACGCCGCCTCATTCTGGTATGCATGAAACTCTTTGAACACTGAAAATGAAGAAAAGAATGTAAGTGACATGAAACTGGAATATCCCCTACTGTCAAAAGAGAGATTTCCAAGAACTTCTGAACAACACATAATTAATTAAAAAGAAAAACTAATTGAGCTCTTTTGCAGAAAATTCAATTCTAGAACCAAAAAAACTTCTACCAGATCAGCTGCAATCATGTCCTCTATCCTAAAGTGAACCATAAAAACATGCATAATAATTTCTGCCCATTTGACGTTCCTATTTGAATCTTTTTACTATTAATCAATTTGAGATCATCATTAGAATCAATTAAACTGTATTTTGTTTTAAGATTAGTCAATCGGGCAACAGGTCCCCACCCCTAAAATAAAGAGGAAGAGGGGCAACAATGCAAATGTTAAAAGGCAATTCAAGCCATAACTGTGTCATGCCTTTTCATCTGTATGCCAAGAAGCAGATTTATAATATTTTAACATCCACCAGAGACCAAAACAGAAACTACATGGATCAGTCTATAATAGAATTGCCTGTTAGGCCTTCAAACTGCTTATTTCTAGATTACGCTGCACAACTGCCAACACCGAACAAACTTGAGAGAAGTTAAAACCATTGGTCTTTGCAACAGCTTTCCCAGATATTTTGATCAAAGAAGCAAGAGGAAGAACTGGGACCTCATAATGCATGATTTAGTATTAACTAACATAGCAGGTAAATACTGTCAAGTGTCAATGTCACATGCAGAGATGCTGAAAAAAATAGAGTTCATCCTCACAACAGTCAATCCTACACATCTCACCAACAACCTTATAATGCATGATTTTTCAAGAGGAAGAACCTGGGACCTCATAATGCATGATTTTTCATTAGCTAACATAGCAGGTAAAGACCGTCAAGTGTCGATGTCACATGGAGAGCTGCTGAAGAAAATAGAGTTCATCCTCACAACAGTCAATCCTACACATCTCACCAATGTTTGCCTACGGAATGGAATTCAAATCTTATGTACTACTGGCAAACTAGTCATGTGCAGAACATAGAATAAAACAGTAAACTGAAAGATATCATATTTGAACACCAGAAACTTTATTCATTATCAGAAATATCATGTACAAAAGAGTATCAGCAGTGCTTGACCATATAACCATCGGCACATAACTCCTAACACCTTCCCGACTATCCCAACAGGCTACATACAACGTTCGGCGGTGGTTAGATAACCAACCGACACGACGTTTCATAACAACATTAACATTAACATTAATCTGAACATGATTTCCCGAAAGTACATGACATTATTATTCTTTACTAATCTATAACTTTATTAGCAATTGGCCGACTACGGCCGACAACAAAGTAAAGATATATGACTAACATCATCCCCCCCACAAAAGAAGTCGTCTTCCAGATGACATACATATAGCAAGACAAGTTCAATGAGAAGTAGGGGGAAGGGAGTGCGTCCCTGGATGCACAGATGACGTCGGAGTAGTAGAAGAATGCTCCGCTCGCAGTCGCCTCACCTCCTCGGTACGTGTGCAAAGCTGCCTATCTGCCAATATCTCCCTCTCCCTTGCCGCCTTTAACATATGGGCTGCCTCCATCAGTTGGCTTTTTGCCTTCTCCGCCTCTGCACTCTTGGCCGCCAAATCAACATCTTTTGTAGCCAACTGATCTTCCAATGCTTTCACTCGCTGCTTCCATGCTTCCTCTTTCTGCTTTGCTTCCTCCTCCAAGACGGCCACCCGAGGCTCCAAGACCTCCAATCAAGCTCCCCTCTCACTGGCAAGCCGAGTTTGTTCGGCCAAGTCATTCTGGATGCTCCTTATGGTAGCAGTGGACTCGTCCTTAACCCTCTGCAGGAGTCTATAGGCTTCCACCCTTCGTGATACCGCTACCTCAGTAGAAAATACTTGGCGTTTCATGAGAATAAAAACATCCCAAAAGGCAAGCTCTATGTGATATAGGCTTTCCAGAACCCCTGCGTCTCGCCCTACTAGTCTCGGTGGTCGACCCCGCCAGGCTCTCATCATTGCAGGAGTCTCTCCTGCTGGCCACCCTTCGCCGAATACCCGTGTGAACTCAGCCTCACACCCCATCTGTACGAATCCTCGGATGCGCTGAACTTCCTGGCCCACTAGAGGAGATCGGCCAATCCTAAGGTCTCTAGAAACCTATCCCACTCGGATCATCAACCTGCCCATATGCTCTAGCTCCTGCACATATCGTTGCACCGTCCCTAGTGGGTCTGATGGGTCTGGTTGTGACATCTCCACGATGAATCCCTCCGTGGAGTCACCCTCCTCGTTCTCCTCATCGCCAAGTTCTGTCTCCTCCTGGGGCGGTTCCCCGACTATCTGCTGAGGCTCGTGTATGGCTGTCCCTGGTGCCTCTTCTGTTCTAGCCTCAGGGTGTGCAAGTGCATCCTCGCCAACTCTGGCCGTCTCACTTTGCTGAGTGTGGACGACTGGTCCTTCCTCACCCCCTAGTCCCTCCGAGGGACTCTTCTCCCGTTGTTCTGGCTGTTCGGCCACTTCCAAGGTGAGGCCTACTGATCCCAACCAGCTATCAATCTGGGCTACCCCGAGTGCTCCTGGGGTTGGGGTAGTCTCCTTAGTGGCCGCAGTCGTTCCCCAAGTTCCTGCTACTGGAGTTGCCACTCCTGACATTGTCGATCTTGGCGGTGGTGTAAGGGAACAGGCTGCTCGCAATATCTCGACCAAGGCAGTGGAACCTGCCGATACAGTGGCTGCCCCCTGTGATGTCGTGGTGGCAAGTGGTGCCCACCCTGGCGATGCACCAGGTAATGAGGCAGCTACCCTCAACATTCGCCCTCCTCCAACTGGCGAAATAGTTAGAGTGAATGTCACTGAGTGTGTGTTCTCCCTGGCTGGCGGTGCGGGAAGAGTAAACCCTGCCGGCTACAACAATGGTATGTCGATCCCTCCTGCTTCCTGACCACCGATGGCGACAGACACCTCCTCATCGACCAGTGGACTAGACTCCGAGGGCGAGGAAGATAAATCAATGGGCTCCTCCCTGTCCGATGCATCACTCTGTTCAGAGGCCTCCTCCGCTGATGTTTCCTCTTCCACCGACGCCTCCTTCCGTTTTCTCTTCTTTCCTGAAGCGGTGCCCTCGCCGGCTTGCTTCGCTTCCAGTTCAGACCAGTAAAATACTGTCGGCAACCCAGGATCCAAGTGAGGAAGTGGCTGCAATCGACCCCAATTGCCTTCGAGCACCTGTGTGTGAACGGCATCGAGAAAGAGGGCTATAGCATGCTGGGTCATGTAGAAAGCCTTATGCCTCTGCGATAAGAAATCTCTCATCTTCTCTGCAAGTAGCCTCGCCCAGTTGTATACTTGGCCGACGCGGAGTCCGACCATGTAGTCCACCATCCAGATAGCAATATCCAACGCTCGGCTGGCACCTGTGAGTCGGCATTTTATTAAGTCCATCAGGCATTTCCATTCGGTCGACGCCAGATGGTGTTTCCGGAGGCCCCTGTTACCTGTGTTCCATATGGTCTCCTATTCCTCCGCTGTCAGATCACTGCGACACACTTGTTTGATTAACACCTCCTTGTGCTGCTGTGTCATTTTCTTGGGTTTGTTAACCCCTATTCCGGCAGCTGGAACGCCAAACACTTGCTCGAAGTCTTGTGGCCAAAATGAAATGGTGACTGAGCAACCTCTATAATCAATTGTCGATTTGTGCGTATGCCTGCAATAGTTGTCCACCATCGCCTTCAGCCAAGGCTCAAACTCCCGAGAATTGAAGAAAGGCACTATCACAGCTTTGTCTACCCGAGCGTGCTGAAGCGCAACCTTCAAGGAGTGGTCATCGGGAGTGCTTCGCCACCACTGTTTGCACTCGTTCCCAGTAAGATTCTCCCATGCCATCGTCTCATTATCAACATCCATCTTCTTCCTTTTCCCTGTCGAGGCTACCTTCGGCCTATGCTGCACAGCCTTCTTGCCCTTGTCCATTTTTCTATCAATTCGGCGATTCCAGCCGATTTTATAAACCTCGAGACAGTTACAGAAACTGCCGAAACTATCAAAACTGTCGGACTCCAATTCTTGCCGTACCAACCGAAACTGCCAAAACCCTGAAAAAGGCTGGAAATGTCATACGCCCTGGAGAGACTGAGTTTGTACGGCCTGGAGATTCTGTGTCTGAAAGGGCCGTACGACCTGACAACTTTGGCAACTTTGTACGTCCTGAGAGGGCCGTACGACCTGGCACACTTGAAAAATTCGTACGACTTGAAGGATCTATGAAATCCGTACAACTCTGCAACTCTGGAAATTTCGTATGTTTTGACTGGAGGGCTGTACGATGTGAGAGAAGAGTGAAATCTGTACGACTTGAGAACTTGATGAATTCCGTACGGCCTGGCAACTTTGGGAAATCCGTACGGCCTGGCAACTCTGGGAAATCCGTACTGCCTGGCAACTCTGGGAAATCCGTACGGCCTGGCAACTTTGGGAAATCCGTACGTCCTGGCAACTCTGGGAAATCCGTACGACTTGAAGACTTGGTGAATTCCCTGCGACTTGGAGACTCTGTGAATTTTGTACGACCTGGAGATCTTGCAAATGCCGTACGGCCTTGGGCTTCTATGAATTCAATACGACCTGGCACCTGTGTGAATTCCGTACAGATTGAAAGACTAGTGAATGTCGTACGCTTGAGGCACTTCACCAAAATCGCTTGATGTGTTGATGCCGTACGCTGTGAAGACTTGTGACAGCCGTACAATTTGGAGATCCTTTGAAGGCCATACGACCTCAAGACTTAGAAATTGATGAGAGTGTCGTACGATCTCCTTCCCTGTGCTTGACGTGCCTTTGCTACTGATAAATCCGTACGGATTTTTATTCTCTTCTCTCCCTTTGTGATTTCGCTGTATTTTGCCCTTTCTCCAAGCTATCTCATCTTTAAATGGCCGTACGATTGGGGTTTCTGTATTTATTTTATTTCTAACTTTATTTAATTTGATCACTTTCTCCCTTAGGCGCCCACTTCCTCTCATGACTACTTGTATTTTAATTTTTCGCATTTTAATACTTCTTTTCTTGGTGTCCAAGTCGTTTAATTTATTATTTAATTTTTTCTCCTTTCTTTTACTTTCTTTTCTGACTTCCTTCACCTTTCTTTTATTTTTTTCTTCTTTTTTCTTTTTTTCCCATTCGCCTTGTTCTTCCTTATTTACTCTTTTATTTTCCTTTACTTTCTGATGTCTCATAGCTTTTTTCCTTTCTATTTTTATTTTTTTCAACTTCTGTTCATTTTCTCTCTCCTCCCTTCTCTCTTCTTTTCCATTTTTCCTTTCATCTCTTTTCTTTTTTTCTAATTTTTTCATACTTTTCATTTTTTAACTCCACAATTTTTTCATCTCGTACCTGTTCAAACTTGTGGACTGGCGATCGTCCAATTTTGAGACTCTTCCTTTGTACTCTCCATACTCGGCCGGAAGTTTTTGGCTGGGCCTTCCCTCTTCTTCCTTGATTTCCCCGATTTGTAGCATGTTACACTCTCCGTGGAACACTTCATAGTCTTCCATCTGCCAATGAAACAATCCATTGAGCGAGCTTGTCTCGTCCTCCGAACAATTCTCGAGTTCAAGTACGCCTTCGATGTTTGGTTCCATAGCTTTCCTTCCTTCGTCCATAACTGATTCACCTCCATCCGATTCAGATCCGGAGGAAGCCAATTCTTCGCTCATGGCCTGGTTCTTCAAGTCAATGACATACTTCCCCCCATTGTTCTCAATCGAGAGTGTGTTCCTCTTCCAATTATGATTTGCCTTCGCCGCTATCAGCCATCCTCTCCCAAGTAGTGCATCGTACGCTTTCCTCTGTAATGGGATGACAACAAAATTTAGCAAAAATTGTTGTGTCCCGATCGTCACCTTCTGCGCCATCAGCGCTCCCAATGGCTTGATACCATGTTGATCAGCGCCAACCAGTTGGAATGTTGGCGGCCAGAGTGTAGGCTTCCCAAGACTCTTCCATGTGTCTTCAGGTAGTACGTTGACTCCTGATCCTCCATCGATGATAGTATTTGTCAAGATATTCCCTTTAATTTCCATATGCACGACCGCTGGCATCTTCCCGATGTTCGCTGTGAGCAATATTGGGTCGATTGTTTGTTCACCGTACGGTGGCGGTTCTGGTATCAATTCTTGCCTTCGTTCCTCCAATCGCGGTTGCTTGCCATCCCCAACGACGTTTGTGATCGCCAGTCCCAACTGTGGCATAGTTTGGAGAAGGTCAGTTACTTTGATCGGTATGGTGGTCTGCAGTACCTGCCGTATGATGTTGGTTTCCGCCTCCGACCGTCGAGAGGTTCCTAGCTTCTCCAAAGATACTCTGTTTTCCTTCACCATCGCCAGTTCCACTTCGATTTTTGCTTCCTTCATCCTTTGTTTCTCCATGCATGGATCTGGGTAAGTGGCCTTTTTTGCTTGTGCTCTAGTGATCGCCAATACCTCTTGTTCTTCTACTTCCAGCATGTGGATACCCTTTTGCTTTGGGCATTCGTTATCTTCATGATCGCCTAGTCCACACCACTTACACAATCTTCCTCCCGAACTTTGACCGTTCTGGCAGTCCCTGGCGAAGTGGCCCCATTCGTTGCACTTCCTGCATTGGATCATGGGCCTTCCTTTTGCATCATACTGTATCATGTTTCTCGGACTTATGTTGCTTCGGTAACCTCCAGGGGATGCATTGCTATTGTACTGGGGCTTTGGTGGCGTGTTCGGCGGTGTTGACGGCTCTCCATGAGTGAAGAGTACTTGTGCACTTCTGGCTTTTAAGTTGTATGGGCATTCCTTGACGGAATGTCCCATCACTTGGCAGATATTGCAGAATAAGTTTTTGGGACAGTTCACTTTTATGTGACCTTCCGCATTGCAGTCCGTACACCACAGTTCTCTGGCTTCTCTCGTACTCTCCTTGTCGGCCTTCAATTCTTTCATCATTCGCATCATATCTTTCGAGTGCTTGTACAGTCTTGGATTCACCGTCGCTGTCGTTGTACTCTCCTCGTCATCTGTCTTCTTTTTCCCTCGGAGGATGTTTTATTTTCACTTTCTATGTCCATTGCCCGATTGTATGCTTCAGGCGTACGACGAAGGAGGTACGACTTTCATTTTCTTTCTTAATGACGGAAGCAAGCCCTCGATGAACCATCTTTTCTTCAACCCATCGGCCGGCTGTGCCTCCAATTTCCCCAGCAAATCTTTGAGTCTTCGGTTGTAGGTCCGCACACTCTCGTGCTTTCCCTGTTTAGTATTATATATCTCTGTGACGATCTCGCTATCGTCCCGTAGGAGTTTGAACTCCTCTTGAAATGCTTTCTTCAATAATCTCCATGTAGCTTTGTGTGCTTGATCTAATTCAGAGTACCAATCAATGGCACTCTCTCTGAGTGTCGCTGGAAATGCTTTAAGCCACTGGTCGGGATCATCCTGCCCGCTAGCTATCCAGATTGTCTCACATGTCTTGCAATGCCGTACGGGATCCTCAGAGCCATTCCCCATGAATTTCGGCAACTTTTGCCGCTCCGGATGAGCCATCTTTCCCAGTTGACCTCCTTGTGTGTTGGACCCGATTAGACTAGTGGATTCCTCGCTATCCTTGTGCGTCACTTGCACTCTTGGCCACGTATGAGTCACTCCCACGTCCTCCGTCAACGTCCTCAACACCGTGGGTCTCCTCAGGATCCCTCCGATGCTCTCTCTGCCTTGGGGTCTTAAGCTCTGGTCTTCCCTTCCTTAACTCGTCGTCGTCGTCCGAGAGGGACAACTCTCGAAATCGTTTGATGCTACTATTCAAATCATCTTCATTTCCATAGAGGTTATATCTTCCTGCGTGTGGAGTGCTGAAGGGGTCTTCGTCCCTTCCTTCTGTCAAACTGTGGTGCGCTCGTTCAATGGATGTGTCTATTCTTGTCAGATTTTCATATGTTCTTTTTATGCTCTGATTTATTTCAATTAAGTCTTCATCCAATTCCTTACCGACTTGCCTTAGTCGTCTTCGCCGATTTTCTTGTTCTTGCAGCCTGAGTGATCGCCGAACTTGCTCTTCCGAAGTCCCATGCCCGTCAGGTACTCGATGCTTGTCTTTGTTCGGTCGTACGGGCATTTATTAGTTGTTCAAGCAATCATTGCTGGTTGCCGGAAGTACGGCGCCGGCTAGTATCTCATTCTTCCTCCTCATGTTTGGTTCTGTCTTCACAACGTTGTACGATTTGCTGCCTTCGGCGCTCGCGATCCTCTTCTTCTCGCAAGTCTTGCAGGATAATGAAATGGCGGGCCAGTAACCTGGGCATGCGATTCAGGAGGTGGTTCACCTCATCGTTCACTTCCAACCGATCCCAGATCACTTCCTTAGGGATCTCCCGAATGTGGGATTCCCTACGCACGTGGTCACGTAACGATATTTTCCACGAATTTACCAGATCTTCTGTCAATGAGTCTTCCCGTTCCTCATTAGCATTTACAGGTTCTTCCGCCGGTTGACCCATTACGCTGCCATGGCAGGTGATGCCCTAGTCCGTTCAGGCAACGGCGCCAAATGTTTGCCTACGGAATGGAATTCAAATCTTACGTACTACTGGCAAACTAGTCATGTGCAGAACATAGAATAAAACAGTAAACTGAAAGATATCATATTTGAACACCAGAAACTTTATTCATCATCAGAAATATCATGTACAAAAGAGTATCAGCAGTGCTTGACCATATAACCATCGGCACATAACTCCTAACACCTTCCCGACTATCCCAACAGGCTACATATAACGTTCGGCGATGGTTAGATAACCAACCGACACGACATTTCGTAACAACATTAACATTAACATTAATTTGAACATGATTTCCCGAAAGTACATGACATTATTATTCTTTACTAATCTATAACTTTATTAGCAATTGGCCGACTACGGCCGACAACAAAGTAAAGATATACGACTAACAACCAACAACCTTAAAACAGACAACCATAACTCCTTGAAGACCCCAACCATTGAAACAATCTCTAATAAGCAAATGGAGAAGAACCAAAGCAAAATGACACGAGAAAATATATGCAGTATTGAAGAGAATATATAAAGCTCAGGTGTGCATCCTCCAGACAAAGCAAAGCCCTTAACAATTTTTCTGTGCCCAACTGCTACGCTGAATTTGTCTGTAAACCAGTACCCACTTACTACAGACCGACCAACACAAACATAGGCTTCAAATACAGATGGTCAAGCAGACCCAAGGCAGATCACCCTAAATCCATGAAGGCCAGAGCTTTCATTTTCCCAGAGCCAGCAACCACACTCCTACCCATCTTACCATCTGCTCCATTTGAGGAACAAGAACCAAGGGACCAGCACCATTTCTTGACTTCAAAGTTACATTTTTCCTCTGACTGAGGTTCAACTAAGCCTCAAATCAGGCTTTATAACTGCATGCCAAAGAGGGGGCATTGATAAAGTCAGCAAGCCTTCTTTGACATTGTGAACCACAAACCACATGCAAGTTCTCATATTGGCTGAAATCCACATAGCGCACTCTCATAGCTAATAGCTTCCAATCTACTATGAACAGTCTGAATAGCCTGTCATAGTGTTGCAACTTCCACTTAGTCCACTTGCAGCTCAGCCCATGAAGGATATTCCTCTTCCCTTGAGACACGGTAGGGAAACAAATATTACATTGCTTCATCTTTGACCATTAACACCAGTTTGCTGTTGAAATTTTCTTCAATTGAAGCATGACTTCGCCCAGCCACTTTATCAGTATCACCCAAACTGTCTTCCCCAACAGTGCCCTGACCATTGTTGAAGGGTCCTAAGTCCACAAAGTGTTCCTCGGACAATGATCAGATACAGCCCCCACAAAGGGTGTGTGCCTTAAGTCACCTTCAGCCATTCCTGAGAAAATGTTTGCTTGAAATAGCCCAGCTAACAAAGCTCTTTCTCATATTGTAAAAGATACCTTTCTGTAGAACACAACAATATTGAGAGAGGGCCTGCTAAAACAATAATAAGAGGAGAGTGAGCATAATGATTTCAGTTACCATCTGAGAAAGGCAACGTAAGCTGCCTCAAGTGGCCATTCAATAGCTTCATATGGTTCAAGGTTTTGGAATGTATAGATTGCCATCAAGATTTCAGTAGAGATGTAAAAGATTTCCTTCCTATTTAAAAATAATTGAAAGATTATTGACCCTTGGGGAACATTTGCTTAAAAGAACCAAGGTGGCCCTTTACATAGCAAAGGCACCCTTAATTAGGACGGTGCGAAGATCAGGCCACTCCTCTGAAATTCGACTTACAGAAGAGGCTAATGAATGTTGAGTCAGCAATACATTTGGAATAAGGTATGCAAGGTCTATTTGTCTCCCTAAAGCAATGCTAGAACCTGATTTCTGCATTCCTGGAAACAAGAGCTCTCGCATCCTCCAGAATATTTTAAAAAACTCCAGCTGGGAGTTGATCCCATCCTCGTTGCATATATTACAAGCATAAATTCCCTTTCAACAATCAGTAATTAGATGCCAAGGCTAATGATAAGTTTGAGTTCTTGACACCACAACTACAAGAAAATTTGACCTATACACCAAGAATAAGGTACACTAAAAGCAGTCTTCTTGAGCTATGCATCACTATATGAACATTACAATTTGCAATCCATATGGTATTTCATGGCTACAGAATCTCACCTTTATATGATAGTTTACATAGGCATGAAAGGTCGATAAGCTCCAGACTGTCCTCTCCAATTTCTTACCAACAACATGTCGAGGAAATATCGCTGCAAAAATTCAGCCCACAATGCACAGATGTCAAGTTGTGTTTCCTGTTATGACACCAATATCACTTATTTTTCTAAACCACTATATGTTCTGCATAAAATTCCAAATTTAATTGTAATTTAATTTTCAGCATAACCAATCAAAAAATTCAGACATTACACTTAAAAGTTAAAAACAACAAAATTAACCCTTTGAATAATCTGTTAGAATCATTGACAGGAAATTAGCATTAAAAAGCAACTGTTAACCAAAAGCAGAATAATATCAATAATTGGAGTAAAGAATTCGGAAGTACCAAAAGAAACAAATCCTGCATTTGCATGCAATGCATGAGCAGGTGCTCCTTTAAGTTCCAAAGGAGGAGATGGAGACCAGACACAAGGCGGTGCATTATTCAACCCGGCTGTCCGCCTTGCCTCCATAAACTCCTGCATGCTACAATTCTTTTAGGATTGGATTTGAACATGTATTCTAAATACCATATTGTAACTCTGTAAAAATCTATAATAAAGATATGACCTTACCTGCAAAAACGATGTTGCAAGTATGACATCAACACTATCTTTGAAACGCATCGGAAATACCACTGTCACCTTTTCTGGCTGTCAAAGAAAACCATGCAACCAACCTGTCAAGCTTTTGAAAACTTCCAATGAACTTGACTTACCAAAATGTGAAAAAACGTCTAACATATTAACTAATTAACAAATAGAAACAAAAGACTATACGCATCTCAGTTGTACAATGTTTTTTTTGTAGCCACAAAATAAGAAACATATTAGCAATATCTATATAGCTTCAACAGTAGAGCAAGCCATGTCATTATTGTAAAAGATTAGTTATTCAACATTTCAACATTTACAGTGCACATGAATGTAATTCAGAAATGGGGACCGCATATGGTGGATGGCCCTGGGCAGGCAAAAAATTTGAAAACTTGAATGTCAGAGTAGGGTTCAGAGCACGCCAGAGGCAGGGAAATGTTGCAGAGAATGTCAGTTTTCGCTCAAGCTTTCGCCAACATGGTTTTAGCAGGCAATACCCGCACTTCGAGGCTCGACAGAGACAGGGCCTCCATTGGCAGAGAAACGGCTATGAGGCAGAAAATGGTAGGGCTTCTTCTTTCTGGCAGCATGCAAAGACTGATCGAATCAGATCTGCAAAGGCCAACTGGTTGGCGCTTCGAGGGTCAAGAAGGTTGAACAGAGACAAGCAGGGTGTTTTCGACATTTGTGAAGATGATGGATCTGCAGTTGCTCACCAGGAGAGTACTAAAGATCGAAATCATGAGAAACATTTAGGGCCTTTAGAGAGATTCAACACAGATAGTGCTGCAGAATATCTTTCATCAAGCAAGGCTTGCCTCACTTTCCCAAATAACATACCTTTGAAAAATACTGATGCATCTTTTGGCCGCACAGGCTTTCTCAAAAAGGGAGATAAGGGTTCTTTCCCAAACAATATTCACTTGGGAGCCCCTTTTAAAACAAAAAATTTGTCAGCCTCTTCTTCGCAGCCAAGAGGGTTACCAGTGAAACAGAATAAGGAATCGCTCAAAGTATGGGTTCGCAAAAAACCAATAAAGCTCCCCACTCCGGAACCTTTACCGATTCTTTCAAATGCGGGTAGAGGAGATAAGGAAGGCTGCTACAAAATTAACCTTCCGGATGATGTCTTGAATGACCAGACATCTCTATTGAGAGACACAGCTCTTCTTGATAAGTTCTCCAACAAATTTTTTCAAATTTCAGAACTGAGGAAGTGGGCTTTTCAGGTTTGGAAAGGGATTGATGATGTTTTCTACATTGATAATGGAGATGGGTTTTTTATTGCCATTTTCTCTTCAAAGTTAGACAGAGATAGAGTTCATAGACGGAAAGACTGGTTCTGTGAAGGTGTTGGTTTATCAACACTGCCTTGGGTTCCAAATTTCAATCCTAAGTCAACAAATCTCCCCTATCTGGGTTTCTTTTCCTGCTTTGCCTTTGGAATATAGGGATCCAAAGATCATTGAAACTTTTGCTAATCAAATGGGCATATTTATTAAACATGATCTAATTCCATTTGAACTCACAGAGCTCCCAGTTAGAGTTTGTCTTCTCATTGATTTGTCCAAATCTGCTCCAAAGCAGTTGACTATCACTTCAAGGTTTGGTACCTGGGTTCAGGAAGTAGTAATAAATGATTCCCTCACAGTGGAAAAACATTCGACAAATTTGGGCCATTTTACTTCACAATGCTCTGGTTATGCCCAGGGTGAAGCCAAGGTTTGTGATGACCACTCTTCAGATCCCCTAAACTGCACTTTTAAATCAGATTCTTTAAATAGGGCTTCTCAACATTTGCAGTCTTCCCATGAAGAAGAATTTTGTTCCAGTAAAGAAAGCTCTTCACTTTATTTTGGTCTTACTATTCAGATGTTTTGTAAGTTCCTATACATACTTTGGGTGTGTGGGTTTTCTTCACAACGACATCTTAAACAGATTACCCACCCCCCTGATCTGGTAATGTCTCATTTTTATCACTGTGGGTCTCCTTCTTCCTCTCAGAATAAGGATGTGCATTCCACGGCTGTTGACTCTCAAAATCTGCATTCTCCAATCTTGGAATCTAACAGGGATCTCTTGATGGAATACAAGCAAGCCTTCTTTGAGGGGGCCTTAGATGTTATTATTGACGCACAATTATTAAAGGTCTGCACTCAAATCATTAATGAAGAGGCACAAATATCTTGGCATTATACAGATTGAGCATCCTCTGGTTTTTTGGAATGGGAGGGGTCTGATGCTCTTGTCAGTGTGGACAACTCAAGTTTAGATTCTAATAATCTCAGCTGATAGACTGTGTCCAAGATTTATCAAAATATTGTTTTAAGTTCTCAAAGACTGTTACATGGCTTGGGACACACCCCACATTTGTCTTGTTCTGACAACTCTGTTTCTGCACCCACTCAGAGCTGGATTCCCAGCTCGTATCTACAAAAGAGGGAAACTACCATACATATTCTTGTTCAGGAATCTGATTCTCTCTCATCCCCTCCACCACTTGATTTAGTGGCAGCAAATTTTTCAAAACCTTCAATTTGTCAGACTCCATCAGAAAAGGAACCACTATCAAAGAAGCCTAAAGGAAAAGTGGGTAGACCACCAAAAAGAAAGAGATTGGCTAAAAAAACAAAAGAGGAAGTCCAAGCAGGCACTCAGTCCACATTAGATGAGAAATTATGCCCCAGGAGGGTATGTAACCCTCCGGGCAAAGCATGAAGATCATTTCTTGGAATGTTAGGGGCTTGAATGCCCCTAACAAGAGACGCCTCATTAAGTCTCAAATTGACATGAGTGGGGCGGACATAGTATTACTCCAAGAAACAAAATTTTCAAATTCAGCACAAGATCAGTCTTTTAAGTTCTGGAAAAACTGGAAGTTTGTTGCCTCACAGTCATTAGGTGCTTCAGGTGAATTAGCTATCCTGTGGAAAGAAAAAAGTGCTCAACTAATACCCTTGATCATAAAAGCAAACTTTATTCTACTGAAGTTTCTCTTTCCAATGCTGCATTTCACTTGCTCTCAGTATATGGGCCAAATTCAACAATGGGGAAAAAGCACTTATGGGACTCTATCTCATTATCTTTAGCCAATTTTCCTGACATGCCAGTCATAATTGCTGGGGATTTCAATGCTATTCTGTCCTTAAGAGATAAATCGGGAGGCATTATTCCACCTCTAAAAGTGATGCAGGATTTTTTTAATGAGTTCTTCAACAATAATGGTCTCAAAGATTGTGTTCCTTCAAATGGCAACGTAACTTGGTCTAATAGGAGACAAGGTTTCTTACATATTGCAGAGAGGCTGGACAGGTCCTTTGTAAATCCAACTTGGATTGCCAAATTTGGCTCCCCTCCAGTACAAAGTTTACCTTTCACTGGTTCAGATCACTTTGCCATTCAGATTTCTTCGCCTCTATCTCCTTGGGTTAAAAAATCAGTAGGTTCCTTTAAGTTTGAGCAGATGTGGTTCCGGGACCACTCTTTTCTGCCTTTACTTCATCAATGGTGGATTATCTCCCCTTTTGTTTCTGGGTCCAGGATGTACCAATTTTGTAAAAAATTGCAATGGATCAAAATGAAGATTAAGGAATGGAATTCCACGGTTTTCAAAAACATCTTTGTTCAGAAAGCCCAAGTGGAAACACAAATTAGGAATCTTAATGAGGAAATCATTGAGAAGGGTATGAATGACCAGTTTTACAATCTGCAGAAGCAGTTAAACTCTCAATTGGAAGAGCTTCTACATAGGGAAGAGATTTATTGGAAGCAAAAATCTCGAGAGTTGTGGTTACAAGAGGGGGACCGAAACACAAAGTACTTTCATGCTTCAGCAAAAATGAGGAGAGCTTCTAATCTTATAACTCAGATTAAGGATTCTTCAGGTAACATTATCTCAGATAGAGAAGGTATTCAAAAAGAGGGGGTTCTTTTCTTTACCTCTTTATTTGCTGATACTTCTTTGAAAGATGATAATCTGTCCCATAAAACTCGAGGTACTGCAGCATATTCCTCCTTTAGTTACCCATCAAGATAATGTGGAACTTTCTAAGCCATTTTCCATTGAAGAGGTCAAGCAAGTGGTGTTCTCAATGCATCCATGTAAAGCTCCCGTCCCTGACGGCTTCTCTGCTTTATTTTTTCAGAAATGTTGGTCATTTATAGGGGTTGATGTTTGGAGAGTGGTTGAAGAATCCAGGAAACATGGAAATATGTTAAAACAATTCAATACCACACTTATTGCTCTTATTCCAAAATTGGCAAATCCACTTTCTTTTTCAGACTTTAGGCCAATTGCCCTTTGCAACACCATATACAAAATTGTTACAAAGGCAATCACAAACAGGCTGGTCAAATTGATCCCCAAGATTATTTCACAGCAGCAAGGGGGTTTTGTCCCTGGAAAAGAAACCTCTGAAGGTGCTTTAGTGGCTCATGAAATCATTCATTCAGTAACTGAACATCAAAAGGAAGCCATGATTGTCAAATTGGATATGATGAAAGCGTACGATAAACTAAAGTGAGAATTTCTTCATCAAGTCCTCATCAAATTTGGTTTTAGTCCCAGCTGGTGCAAATGGATTCGTTCTTGCTTGTCAGGTGCCAAATTTTCGGTTTTAATTAATGGCTGCCCTTCAAGTTTCTTCTCCTCTTTTCAAGGGGTTAGACAGGGATACCCCCTCTCCCCCTTCTTATTTATCATAATGGCAGAGGCTTTGAGTAGGTTGATTTCAGCTCATCATTCTTCTGGGTTATGGCATGGTATTTCCATTTCTCAGTCACATTTTTCTGTCACTCACATATTATTTGCAGATGACACTTTATTATTTGGGGAGCCTTCTATGAGAGAAGTTAAAGTTATCAAGAAAACTTTGGATTTGTATTGTTTAGTGTCTGGTCGAAAGATAAGTGCCCCTAAATCCAAAGTCTTCTTCCTGAATTGCACCCCTCATTTATCAAACAAACTATCGGGTGTATTGGGCTTCAAACAAGATTCTCTCCCTTGTAAATATTTGGGTATTCCTCTCTTTGCAGGTAGTAATAAAAGAGGCATTTGGTCTGATATCATTTCTTCAATTAAAAACAGAATAGCATCCTGGAAAAACACATGGTTGTCACTAGCTGGTAGGATCCTTCTAATTCGAGTGGTCTTGGCAACAATCCCCAACTACATTATGTCCTTTCTTCCTATGCCTAAGCAGGTACTAGCAGATATTGAGTCTATTTCGAAAAAAAAATTATGGAAAGGCAATAAGAACCCACAAAACAAAATTCACTTACTTGCATGGGATAAAGTCTGCACTTCTAAATGTACTGGAGGGGCTGGTATCCATAATATAAATCTGAGAAACAAAGCACTCGGGGCTAAGCTTCTGTGGAAATTATACTCAAACAGTAACTCTCTGTGGGAAGCTATCATGAAAGCTAAATACTTGGATTCAGATGAACCAGAAAGAATTTTTACTGTCTTGGATCCTCCTAAAGGATCTCAAATGTGGAACTTCATGTTATCTTGTAGACAAATTTTTCTCCCAAATTTATCTTGGCTAATTCATGATGGGAGTAAGGCTGGTTTTTGGGACGAATCATGGAATGGATATCCCCCTCTGTCTGATATTGCTGGGTTAGAGGATATCAAAAGGGTTCTCAAACTGGATTGGGGTTCCAAAGTTAAGGATTATTTTTTTCTGTCTTCTGAAGATGAGATTCACAGAGCAATTTGGAAAAACGTATTAGATGTTACAGCACCTTTATGTCAAAAACAATTGTTATATTCAGAATTAAACAAGAGAGAGATTCATTATAAGAATGCAGAAGATAAACTCATTTGGCTGCCTTCAAAATCAGGATCTTACTCAGTCAAGCAAGGCTACAGAGTTCTTGATCATGGGGAAAATTCCTCTCCTTTAAGAAGATACTCTTTTTGCTGGGCTGGTGAAGGACTACAAAAAGCGGGCACTTTTGCATGGCTTGCCTTTAGAGGCAGAATCTTGACAAGTGAAAGACTAACTTCTCTAGGACTTGCACAACCATTCAACTGTGTACTTTGCAATGAGGCTAATGAGACAACAGATCATCTGCTTCTAAACTGTCCTTTTGCTTCTTTATGCTGGAAATGGCTTCAATCAAAATTAAATTGGGCAGCACCTCTCCATTTTGAAATCAAATCAGTCTTTAACTCTTGGCCCGCTTTGTATTCAGACTCTTTTTTCTCATGTATTTGGTCTATTGCCCCTGTTATTCTAATATGGAACATTTGGTGGGAAAGAAATAAGAGAATTTTCAGGTAGGAAAGAAATGAATTCAAAGTAGTTCTCTTAAAGATTGAATCTTCAATTTCAGAGGTAGTCATGGCACATGTATCAAAGCACAAGAAATTGAATTCAGCTTTCTCTTCATGGGACAGTGCTTTATTGTCAGAATGGAAATCCTTGTCTCTCCCATTCAAAGGCAGCCTATTGATAAACTCTTGCAAGCCAATAAACAGGAAAGAAATTAGGTGGAAAGCTCCGGTTATGAACTTTTGCAAACTGAATTTTGATGGTGCATCGAAAGGAAACCCAGGGATCTCTGGAATTGGGTATGTAATTAGGAATCATCATGGATCAGTTATTAAAGGAGGGATGGCCAGAATTGCAAACAGCACCAACAATGTGGCGGAAGCTCAGGCCTTACCTTATGGTGTCAGGCTTGCAATGTCCTTAGATTTGAAAAAATTAATCATAGAAGGGGATTCTATGAACACGATTTTGGCTTTCAGAAGTCCAGAAGATAGGAATTGGAAAATTGATTACATATTGCAAGAAGTTAAATCTATTCTCTCACAAACAGAGGAGTTTTCAATAATACATTGTTACAGAGAAGCAAACTCTGTTGCAGATCATTTGGCCAATCAAGGTTGCAGTTTGCATCAGGGAGAAAAAATTCTCTCAAACCATGATTTCCTACTTGATCCTGAGCTTCATGCAAAAGTTCTGAGAGACACAGAGGCGTCCAAAAGAAGATAGTTTTTTCTGTGCTTTCTTCCTAATATTTCTTTCTTTTCTTTGTGCAGCTTGATTCTCTCTCAACTTAGCACTTTTTGGAAAATGAACTATTGGTAGCCAAACTCCACTCACAAATTAAATGATCTTCATTTAATTTGCCAATTCATGAAGTGTCTGCACAGGATTTTTAGCAGCTGCTTTGGAACTGCCAATCTTTCTTGCCTGCACTCGACATTCGCTGTACTTTGCTCGATGGTGGAACGGGCTCTCAAAGAAGTGCTTGGTGAAGAATGTTTGCTGGGGAAAAATGGTTACTTGGGAAGAGCTGAATGTACAATCAGCATGCTACAACTTTTTTGTTGGCAACCAGTGGATTGGCGGGTTCCTCCATCGAGAGGAAGTTCTTGAAGATATGGCGGCAAGATCACAGTAATTCTCCTTTATTAATGGTCTGATAGGTTTTGAGTCCTTATTCCTTATGTGGAATCATTTTTGGAACTTCTTTCTGTTTGAGGGTGAACATTCCCCTCAATTCGAACAAATTTTCTTTATAATTATTGTATTTATTTCCTCTTATTATTAATATATATATTATAGGCTTCGGCCTTTTGCCTTAAAAAAAAAAAACATTTACAGTGCACATTTAAGACTTATCTAGAGTTGTATAAAGTTTTATAGAGTTCATTTCTGTTTTCCAATTTTTTTAATTTATGCATGTCTCCTGCCTTTAGTGACAGAGTGATGAGTTCGACTTGCAGTGCAGCAATCCTTGAATGTTTATCTCTGGAACACAAGAACTTATTGTTAATAGGAAGTAGCTTTTGTGCATTAGAGTAGTTTGATATATTTTTATCAGTTTCAGATGCATCTTCTCCCAATAATCAGAAATCCATTTGTGAATGATTCTTTATTTCATTTTCAAAGGAAGAAAGATGGGAGAACTGAGTTTAGGAATAGCTCCCACCACTCCAGCAAGTATCTACGCACAGTGCAGGGTTTCAGTCCCTTTACAAAATGAATCCACTTACAATCCTTCTCTGCAATTGCACAGACAGATGGAACCTTCCAAGAATTTTGCGAAGGGTTCCCATTCCTCCTCCGATGGGGAGCACACTGCAGACAGATCTCACCCTGTGTATACATGGTTTTCCTCACATAGGTGTGTCATGGGTGCAGACACACAGACTCCTTCCAATGTTTGGCTCAATCTTGAGTCTCCCAAACACTCTCATTTAATGGATCATTCCAAAGATCTCCCTGATAGGGAGAGGGATTGGAGGAATCACTCGCTAATTCCTGCTCTTGGCCTTTCCTCAATAGACCCCCTTGGTGCCTTGCTCCACCAAGCTAACCTATAGGTCCCTGCTTCTGCCTAGGAACCCCTGGTTGACTGACCAATCCCTCTTCTATCCACTTGCTGTCTTTTTCCCAAGCAAATCTTGGTGCTTCACCATGTTCTCTTCTTTGGCCCTTAATCTGCCCTAAAGGCCTAATAACCTCAAACTTCTTCAAGGTTCTTGCAGGGGTTTAAAGGTGTTTCAAGAACTTCAAAATGACCAATCTAAGGTCCTTGTGCAACCACAATCCTCCAACTCTCCATCGCTTCCTCAAGGTTCCTTCCTAAGGCTTGAAAGGCTAGTAGCCTTGAGCCCCCAATTAGGTCTCTGAAACAGGGGTTTGATGCTTCTTCCTCCTAAACCCACCAAGGATCTAGGTTCTTGGCTTAGGAATGGTGTTTCCCCTGCCCTCACCTCCAAGAATTTTGTGGTCTCAAGCCTGCTCAGGCTGTCTACTGTCCAGACACAAAAATGCACAAGAACCCTAGGGTTTCAAAATTTCACAGAGCTGTTTGAAGACTGTCAAAGAATGCTCTCACAAGATGAACTGCCAGAACTCTTTCCTGACCTCCAAGCATACCTAAGACCTTCCTTTAAATTCTACAAAAAGAATTTCGCTCAGATCTTTGTTCCCCTACAAAATATGGAACTTTTACTTCAAGACTGCCCCAACCGGACCTGCTCTGGCTCGCCTAGGGCATCCATTTGCTAGCCACCAAAGAACTCACACAAACCCTATCTACAACCATATTTACAAGCATGGAGGTATGGCACATTTCCCAAGAGGCCGTACAAATTGTACGGTGGGAAGGTGCTCTAAGCCTCCATCTTTTCAACACCGCTTGATTCAGGCCAGAAAACACAGAAAATCAAAGTATTTACAAATGCAAATTAAAAACACACTACAAAGTCAAAAAGAAAGGCTTCCCAAGATTGTATAAGCCTCCCACTACATACTACACAGTAAAATAACATAATCACGCCATTAAAGATCAGTTTCAACACAAAAATACAGGAAAATTGTCTCTTCAACGTTGTTTTTTCCAATTTCTCAAAACACAGTCTGTACAAAAACTTTCTAACCAACCAAAAGGTCGTGGCATGCCTTAAATATGCCTCCACAACAACTTAGGTGCTTTGGTCGAACTCAAAGATGACCTAAAGATTCAAATTATAAAACCTCATGTGTTTTCAAACACCTTGGCTAGATTGGTAAGGATGACAAGTTGGGCTTCAAAACCCACTCATGATTGCCACCTCCCAATCCATTGATCATGGCTAGATCAAGTTTTATTCAAAACAACAACAACCAAGCAAGATGGTCCACATGACCTCAACTTAACACAACAAAAATTTGGACTTCCAACAAAAACTTCAATAAAGCAAAACTTTGCCAGGTGCTCCTGCACCACTCCCATTGTCAAGTTTAGGTCAGGAATTTCTGAGTCTGAGCAATCTCACAGGGTGCATACTGTAATCTGCTGCTTCATAATTTTGGCCAGGTTTGACTGATTTTAATAAGTGGATTTCAAAAACCTTGATACCTTTTGTAGATGACGGGCTCTTCATATGCCCTTGTCTCAAGGGTTTCTTCTTGGTGATAGGCACTTCTTGGTGATAGGCAGATCCACTAAGGATGGGGAATTTTTGCTTTAAAAAGGACCATGATCTTGTGAATAAAAAATACTTTTGCCTGAAAGTTTGGTACCCAGATTTCAATAACCCCACAAAAGCCTTCTCAATGTTTCCAATTTGGGTTTAGCTTCTCAATCAGCCACTGCATTTTTGGGGCCTTTCCAGCCTCTCTTGGGAACTTCAATGTGGTTCTAGAAAAATTGCATCCACATTCTACTTTCACTATGCGAAGATCCTTGTGGAAATGCACCTTTCCCAACAATTACTAACAGAAATGGAGGCAACTGTTGTATTATGAAGGTGTGGCTTTCAGGTACAGATTGTGCTATGCAATAGGTCATTTGGCAACTACTTGTACCTGAAGGGTTTGGTGCTATCCAAACCCTTGAAGCAGGCTACTTGGTGGATAAGGGCTGACTTGAGCATTTTATTAGAAAAGAGCTATAGAGAGCAAATAAAAATGAAATTTAGCCCATGGTCAAGTACAGATTTTTCATTTATATTCATATTGCTGATTACATTAAATTGCACGATGCAAACTGCATAGCGCATAAATGATAACTAGAAACCAATAGTTTTCAAATTTTCAATTATAATCTACTTTATGAAACACAATATAGGAAAACAAGGATTGATTCTTCTAAAATGTGAAACTTTGACTTCGGTCTTTAATGCCAGAGGATGAGTGGTTATTTTCCCACATTACCAAGGGACATTAGGATTAGTCTATATAAGAATTGTCAATGCTACTATGTGTTCTGTAGAAATGCTAGTTATGGTCTATTCCAATATATATAATGCAAATTAAAAATATTAAATAGAACAAATCAAAATTAAAAATATATTATAATATTAAAATATAATTTATTACTTTATACCTAAATATTATAATTTTATTAATAATAAATACTAAACTTATTAATTGACATACTAATAAAAAATTAAACACACCTAAAAATCGAGAAACTTGCCTTTTTAATTTCTTGATGTTAAATATTAAAAGGTACTGTGTAAACATGTACCTGTCAGGCTTCTGCAGATTTTCTACTATGTTTACGGCCAAGTTTTAGAATATTTCAGATCTGTTCCAGGATTCCCACTTCTATCAAAATCAGAATTATGAAAATCAATTTTCCAGTTTATTTCAGATTCTAAATGCTACATACTTGTGAGTGTATAAAGTAGATTTCTGATCATCAATTCCAGATATTATAAATGTTTATAAATTCAGATTTAGAATATATGTTATGCATACATCCTGCCCTAGAATGCATGGCCCAATGATGGTAGTGGTACATCAATCCCCAGTTATGGTGTATGCAATTATGAAAGCAATATTAACATAAATTCAGACAATAATGCCCAAAGGATTCAAGGCATGGCAATACATATATACATATACATATACAAATACATGCACACATACATACATCCAAACAATTTCACAATTTACAAAAATGCTGCATTTTTATGACATCTGAATATGCAGTTACTAGAGATGTGTCTGGGTGTCTAGTGTAACATAGTGTCTATTGCAGTTTTATCCAAACAACCCACCTAATACTCCTTTTTCCACACTTTCTAAGCACGGCAAAGAATTAATACATCAAAGCAGAGACCATCTTACTTCACAGAGTACAGCTCTCTATGTTTCAATGGTCCATGTAGATTCATGACTTGATGAACAGTCAAATTCTCTGAGTCTCATCCAACACGAATTGACAAATAAGGAACTTTGAATCAAAACTGGAAGTACACAAAATGAGATGAAACAGCCATTGGACACTCACACTTTTAGGGAGCATTTAAGTTAACAGTGAGTAAGATGACCAACGTCAAAAATGGAGTTGAATGTCCGCAATAACTTTTGCAGGGTAACATAAAGGCTGTCCTAGAACATAAATTCCTAAAAAGACAAGCTTGGACCTAAATACAGATAGTTAATATTTAAGATAAAATAGCAATAGCTTGATTCATACAACTGGGATTGAAGGAAATAGTTTCTTGCACAACAAGAAGAAAACTTTGCTTAAGGAACAAGCAGTGCAACATAATTTGCAAAAATGAGAAGGAAGAGGAAATTTTCCAACTATCTCACCTGAGGAATGAGAAAGAAAGACTCCTTTGGACGGTGCACAAGGGCAACCAGCCTATCTGCATCAGGTGCAACTATCTTAAAAGCAAGATGCTTCAAAATCTCCCTCATAGGTGCTCCTAGTAGCACTGATCGCAGTGATGCAATCTTTGTCATTAATTGAGTTCGACGCTCTGTGTGAAAAGAAAGTAAGAACAGTGTGTACCATAAAATAAAAGTTCAAAAAGATTAAAACAAGAAAAGACCTAACACAATTTCTAATTCCATTCTAAACTATCACGTTCTAAATAGTAACAGAATTTGTAATAAAATGCAATCATGTAAAAGAGAGAAAAGATCAGCAAAAACTTTAATTAAAAATATCAAAGTCCATCAATCTGCTTTTCATGTATCATTAGAATAAAGAATATTATTTCAATACAAAAATTGATTACAACTATAAACATTCTCCAAAATCCTTTAACTAAAGTCTTTTTATTTCTTCTTCCTATTACATCATACTGGTCTAGTGCTTTGATGGAAAACAAGAGATAAATCATCTTGTGCAATTGTGTAAACACATAAGGAAAAGTTAAGCCAAAAGTTTGACCGGAAAATTCATCAATCTCCACAATCCTTAAAAGGAAAACAATTAAAATTTATATTGTTGCTACTTTCTATTATATTATAGAGGTCTACTACTTGCAGTGGCAGGATGACACATTAACCATCCCTTGTATAATAAGGTTAATAAAAATATTTTTTATTCATGAAGATATGGATGCTGTATCAACATCCAGAAGTTTACAGATTGGCCCATTTCATTCATCCCAAACAACTTAAAGCGGGGAATCAAAATTTTGGTCTCGCTTATGTTAATGATATAGCAGCTTCGGTAGCTCCTTCCAGCTCAGCTCCGTCATGGTATCATAAATTGGATGATAGCCGTTGGCTATACAATTTATATTTATTGTTTTGTTTTATTCTCACTTCATATTATGGGCCAACATAAAAGAATTCGAGTTGATCTTTTATTAGAAGATACTTAATATTTATTTGAGGCCGACCATTATTAAAGATATTCGCAATTTATTAGAGGCCGACTTGAAGGTTTTTGAGGCATGCGTCTCTATCATTCACTTGTATATATTCTCCTTGATTCGTCTATTGTTATCACCTAGTAGAGTTCAGTTATTCTCATTAGCTTTGCATCATAAAGTGCAGACATATTTGAATGTTAAAGTGTGAACATAAAGAGTGAGGAGATCAGTTCAGTCGGTTACACAAGTGCGAATATATATTGTTTGATCAAAGTGTGATCATTTGCCAGGGCAAAGCTACAGCTATCGAATTCTGTCAAGTGCGCTTAAAGTCTGAAAGTATGTTCAAATGCGAATGTGCTATTCAAGTGCGAATGTGCTATTCAAGTGCGAATTCAAAATACAGAGCAAACATTACACAGTGTTGAGCTAACTCAGATTGAAGACAATCCAGTGCATAGATTGAAGACCATCCAATGCAAGGTGAACACTGCCAGATCTGTCATTTGTCAGGCGTGATTTAACAGGTTCTTATCTGTCATTCCATACTGCCAAGTGCAGTATATCGGTCTTGTGTTAGACCTCTTGTATTGTGTAAAATGCCACTGTTACATCAAATATAAGAGAGATCTTTGTTGCTGGGTTTTTCTCCCTCAAGAGGAGGGTTTTCCCAGGGTATATGCTGTGTTATTTTGTCTGATTTCGAATTATTTTTCTGTGCATTTAATCTGTTCACTTAAATTTAACATGGTATCAGAGCGGGTTTGAGGATCGTGATCAGATTATTGCACTCAGTTTATCTCATTTGTTCAGTTTGTCAAGATGGTGTATGATTTGAAGGTTGAGGATTCAAGTGAATACCTGTCTCATTCAGCATTATCAAGCTGTGTACCTTCCGACACCAACACTTGGATAATCGACAGTGGTGCCTCTCGTCACATAACTGGCTTCAAGGAGCACTTATCGAGTTTGGTGGAAAAGGAATCTTCTGAAGAAGTCATCATTGGAGATGATGCCAGCTACTCCGTAAAAGGAATTGGGACCTCCACACTTCACTTGGATTCCGGCATATCGTTTCAATTGGGTAATGTTCTTTATGTTCCCGGAATCAAGCGTAATCTTATTTCTATTTCAGCTTTGGAAGATAAAGGATATCAAGTTGCCTTCTCCAAAGGCAAAGTTCTAGTGTGGATGCAGAACTCTAACTTCAAGGATGCTCAAGTAATTGGAGTTAGATATGATAACCTCTACAAGGTTTGCTCACATCCTCTTCAAGCATTGGTTCATGACTCTTCCAGTCTTTGTGATCTTTGGCATCGGAGATTGGCTCACTTACACTTCCGAGCCCTACCCATTATGGAGAAGATGGTGACGGGCCTTCCTAAATTCAACCAGGAGCACGAAGGTACATGCAAGGGCTGCGCATTAGGTAAGAATATAAAAGCCCCTTTTCATAGTAGAGAAAATAGATCTAAGTGTATTTTAGATCTAATTCATTCTGATTTATGTGGTCCTATGTCTGTTCCTTCTTCGAGTGGTTTTTTGTATTATGTTCTTTTCATTGATGATCACTCTAGGAAGACTTGGATTTATTTTTTGAAATCTAAAGAATCTGAGGAAGTACTGGATAGGTTTAAAGAGTTTAAAGCTTTAGTAGAAAATCTTTCTGGTAAACGAATTAAGGTTCTCAGATCTGACAATGGTGGAGAATACACCTCCATTAGTTTTCGAAACTTTTGTACTGATGCAGGGATTAAGAGGGAGCTCTGTGTTCCCTATAATCCACAACAAAATGGTGTTGCCGAAAGAAAGAACAGGACAATTGTGGAAGCAGCAAAGGCCATGATTCATGATCAAGATTTGCAAACCTTCCTATGGGCAGAGGCTTCTAGGACAGCAGTATATGTTCAGAACAGATGCCCTCACAAGATCTTGGAGAATATGACTCCAGAAGAAGCTTTTTCCGGGAAGAAGCCTGAAGTCAGCCATTTGAGGATCTTCGGTTGTCCTGTCTATGTTCATGTTCCCAAAGAAAAGAGAACCAAGCTGGAGCCTTCTGGCAAGAAGGGAATATTTGTGGGCTACAGTGAGACATCAAAAGCTTACAGAATTTACATTCCAGGTCAGAAGTTGATAGAGATCAGTAGGGATGTCACATTCGAGGAAGATGTTGCATTCAGGAGATCCAGAGGGATTCATATGGAGATAGATAATGAAGAGTCTCCTCAGGACATGGAAGTTGTCCATACTCCTGAGACTCAGAGGGAGACAATGGAACCAAAGGAAGATCTTGATCCAGTTGAACCCTTGGAACCTACTGATGGGCCTACTGACATTGTTATTGGAAGAAAGAGACCTCTATGGGCTAGTCACACTATGCAAGAGGCTGAAAGCTTTGCAGCACCTAGAGGCACATTCAGAGAAAGCAAAAGGCCACATAAGTTCTCCAGTTATGTTGCCTTGATGATTCAGATTATAGAATCTGAGCCTTCCTGTGTTGAGGAAGCATCTAGACTTCAAGTCTGGAGAGATGCTATGACAGAGGAGTATCAGTCAATTCTCAAGAATGATGTATGGGATATCGTTCCTAGACCCAAGGGCAAGTCTGTGGTATCTTCTAAATGGCTATTCAAGATTAAGCATGCTGCAGACGGAAGCATTGAGAAGTACAAGGCAAGATTTGTGGCTCGTGGGTTTTCTCAGAAAGAGGGAGTTGATTATGATGAGACTTTTGCTCCTGTTGCTCGCTACACTTCTGTCATAACCATCATTGCTATTGCTGCATCTAGAGGATGGAAGATTCACCAGATGGACGTGAAGACAGCCTTTCTCAATGGAGTGATTGAGGAAGAGGTTTATATAGAGCAACCTGATGGATTTGAGATTCATGGGAAGGAGTCTCATGTTTGCAAGCTGAAGAAGGTCTTGTATGGTCTTAAGCAAGCTCCTCGTGCATGGTATGAAAGGATTGATCAGTATCTATCAAGCCTGGGTTTCTTGAAGAATGATGTTGATTCAAATCTCTACTTCAAGGTAATCAATGGTGATGCATTAATTTTGGTTTTATATGTTGATGATCTAATCCTCACTGGAGAAGATCACCTAATTCTTGAATGTAAGAAGGATTTAACTTCTGAATTTGAGATGAAGGGCCTTGGGCTCATGCATTACTTCCTAGGTTTAGAAGTCTGGCAGAAGTCAGATGGTATGATTTTAAATCAAGGGAAGTACACCATTGATATACTTAAGAGATTCGGCATGATGGATTGCAAATCCATGTCTACTCCCATGGAGACCAATCTTCATAAATTGAAGGAGGCTGCAGCTAGTTCAGATTTGGTGGATCCTACGCTGTACAGACAGCTGATTGGATCCTTGATGTATCTAGTTAACACTAGACCTGATATTTGCTATGCAGTGAGTGCACTTAGCCAGTTTATGTGTGATCCGAGACAGATACATCTTGTTGCAGCTAAACATATCCTCAGATACTTGCGTGGCAATGCTTGGATATGGGTTGAAGTATACTTCGATGCGTAATTTGAGTTACTGGTTTCACTGATCGATTGGGCAGTTGTGTCACGATCGAAGAGCACCTCCGGGCCGTTGTTTCCAAATTTGCCTCCGCATGATTTCCTGGTGCAGCAGCAGCAGGAAGCAGTCTTCTGTAGCATTGAGTACAGCAGAGGCTGAGTACATTGCAGCTTGCATGGCAACTCGGGAAGCAGCGTGGCTTCGTAAGCTCCTTGCAGGATTGATTGGACAATCAATGGAGCCTACCATTATTCATTGTGATAATCAGAGTTGTGTGAAGCTTTCTGTCAATCCTGTGTTTCATGACAGAACCAAGCATGTTGAGATCAAGTACCACTATATCAGAGATATGGTACTGCGGAAGGCTGTACAGTTGAGGTACATTAGCACGATGAGCAGACGGCAGATATTCTCACCAAGCCTCTCGCCGGATAAAGTTCATATACTTTCGAGACAAGCTTGGTATGGTGGAGAATCCACTTTGACCGAGTATGAGTCTCAAGATCAGAGCCTTGCTTAATGAGTTCTTCTCTGTGAGAGAAGTTCGAGGTGAAATCCCTTGTTAATGCATTTTCTTCTGTGACGGAAGAATTTGAGGTGAAAGCCCTTATTTCCACCCTCTGAGCTGAGTCATGGTGGATGTCATGTGTGCGACTCCATGACATATGTTGTACTTGTGTTTCACCCTCTGGGAGAGCCATGGTGAAAGTCACGTTGAGGTGATAGCATCATGCAAGTGATGAACACTTGTACTTACTATTGCACTTTCTTCTGTGACGGAAGAACTTGAGGTGAAAGCCCTCGTTTCCACCCTCTGAGCTGAGTCATGGTGGATGTCATGTGTGTGACTCCATGACAACATCACGCGAGAGAGTCCATGATGATCTTCTTGTACTTGTGTTTCACCCTCTGGGAGAGCCATGGTGAAAGTCACATTGAGGTGACAACATCACGCAAGTGATGAACACTAGTACTTACCATTTGATGGTTGATATCGAGACGATATCAAATATCACATTGAGGTGATATTTCTCTCTTTATATCTGATTGCAGGCAATGGTGGCAGATGAACCTCATATGGAGGTGATTCATTTTATGCAGCTGGAAGTTCTCTCCCTAGCTGAGAGGGAGTGTTAATGATATAGCAGCTTCGGTAGCTCCTTCCAGCTCAGCTCCGTCATGGTATCATAAATTGGATGATAGCCGTTGGCTATACAATTTATATTTATTGTTTTGTTTTATTCTCACTTCATATTATGGGCCGACATAAAAGAATTTGAGTTGATCTTTTATTAGAAGATACTTAATATTTATTTGAGGCCGACCATTATTAAAGATATTCGCAATTTATTAGAGGCCGACTTGAAGGTTTTTGAGGCATGCGTCTCTATCATTCACTTGTATATATTCTCCTTGATTCATCTATTGTTATCACCTAGTAGAGTTCAGTTATTCTCATTAGCTTTGCATCATAAAGTGCGGACATATCTGAATGTTAAAGTGCGAACATAAAGAGTGAAGAGATCAGTTCAGTCGGTTACACAAGTGCGAATATATATTGTTTGATCAAAGTGTGATCATTTGCCAGGGCGAAGCTACAGCTATCGAATTCTGTCAAGTGCGCTTAAAGTCTGAAAGTATGTTCAAATGCGAATGTGCTATTCAAGTGCGAATATAATAAGCAAAGTGCGAATTCAAAATACAGAGCAAACATTACACAGTGTTGAGCTAACTCAGATTGAAGACAATCCAGTGCATAGATTGAAGACCATCCAGTGCAAGGTGAACACTGCCAGATCTGTCATTTGTCAGGCGTGATTTAACAGGTTCTTATCTGTCATTCCATACTGCCAGGTGCAGTATATCGGTCTTGTGTTAGACCTCTTGTATTGTGTAAAATGCCACTGTTACATCAAATATAAGAGAGATCTTTGTTGCTGGGTTTTTCTCCCTCAAGAGGAGGGTTTTCCCAGGGTATATGCTGTGTTATTTTGTCTGATTTCGAATTATTTTTCTGTGCATTTAATCTGTTCACTTAAATTTAACAGCTTAGACGAGTGAACCCATAAACCAGTCCAGTCATTGTCATGCCCCCGAAATTGCAACACTAAAAATAACTAAGCGTTGAAGTGCAAATAAATAAATAAAATAAATAACAAATTACATATTAAAAATATAAATACAAATATTAACAAATTAATATTATTATTATAATTATAATTATTATAATATAATATTATAAATATAAATATATATATATATATATATATAACTAATATAAAAATAAATATATTAAAATAAGAAAATATATATATATATCCTGAATATTATTATGATTCAAAGACAAGGCAGCGATCCCATGTTAAAAGGCAGCATTAGAAAAGAGCACATATTGGGAGGGCAGCGATTACATTATGCAGACTTTAATTTAATTAAAAGAAAAAACAGTATGAACATATAAGGGAAGCAAGTTAAGTATAAATTCATATATATATATTAATTATACAATTAAGCAATAATGATGCTTGCAGCAATTATTAATCAGAATCCTTATTTGTAATTATTCATTTGATTTAACCTATTTGTTTCTCTTTAAGCAATATCTCCTGAATATTAGAAAACAGATCGAATAGAGGAATAAAAGTGCTATCGACATCTATTAGAGGACTGAGCAATCTGCAACTCTGATGTATCAATAAGATTAGAAATATCAGTAGATTACAGCAGCATTATTAACACTGTGGTATGCAATTTGATATATATATTTTGAATACATAAATTTCATGCATTTTATGTAGAACATAATAAGAACTGCATTTCTAATTAAATTATTGGTCCAACATTAAGTTACTTATTCCTCTACAATCAATCATGGGAAGGAGAGAAGGAAGTACAAGGAGGGATAGCAGTTACATGGTTCCCTTCTAAGTAGGCCATCCATAATGGATGACCAAAGTGTCTGCCATTTGTGGGCCAATGGGGTTGCCTATCCGCCCTTGGGCTTAGGAAGAGGACTACTCCAGGCATCCTATCGTGGCTTCCTCTCCAACCTCCCTGATGGTTGATTGTTGGAGTGGATAATAACCTTAAATTCGTGTTGATATTTACTTATCTGTTTTAAGATCAATGAACCTTATGTATGCTAAATAATTTAAGGATGTTGTAAACAGTACAAATGATCGAACTAATTGTTTATGATTTATAATATTAGCTAACATTATTGCAGGGTTAAAACCGGAGTCTATTGGTAAGTTGTAATCTAATAAGATATACTTCTTATTTTTTCATTTGAAATTGTGAGTTTTGGGCAAAATCTAAGTATATCCAAAAAGGGGACATTACAGTCATAGTCTAACCCAGAAACTGATTCCCCCCAGTTGTAGGCGATGAAAATAAAATTTAAGAATCATTACTATTTTACTCAGAGATTTTAACTCAAAAGCCCATCTCTCTCCTCGAGATTTCCCATAAATCCTTTAGACAAAAGTTGGCTTATTACTTACCACTTTATATTGTACACAAATATGCTACTTGCAATGGCAGCATAAAACAAAACCCATCCTGTGTAAACTAGTAACTTGTTTCTGAGTGACCCAAATGCATCTAAAGGCTAAAAATATTTCAATTGAAGCGTAATGTATATCTCTCTCAGGCAATCTAAAAGCTACCAATATTTCACTTGAAGCATACTGTCCTGACATATAATGCATATCTCTTAAGTACTAATATCCTGCCAAGTTGCATTCAGAACTGGATAAGACAATGGAACGGCAATCAAAATCTATGGCCTTCTTAGCTGGACTGAACATCATTAATTGTCTCTAGTAATATGGACAGATTGGACTCTATCATATATTATTTGTTATTAATATTTAATGTTTTAGCATTCTTGCAGTCACTTAGTATTATATTTCTTTTCCATTGGTTTTCCACTATGTTATCAGTTTTGTGGACAGGGCCCCAGATCCAGGTTTGATCCACACCTAGTTCAGCATCTGGTTTGGTACAGCCAGGGAGTCAACTAGGGAGCACCATTCCTCTGTGGGTTTGCCCAGGACGAACCCATGATGACTCTGACAGTAAATGCAGGTTTTTGACTGAATCTTCTCAGAAAAATGCAGTGTTTTTTTTCAATTTCATCCAACATACAGGCTCGGGGGAGGCAAGGGTGAAGGTCCAACAGCACCCCTCTCAACTCTGGTGCCTGCATATCCCACCACTTGTGTTTCTGGAGGGTCATGCTGCCTTATTTTTGTCTGCCTTCAACTAATGCTTGAATGGCTGCATCTGAGGCCTCATATGGCAGAAGCTATTGCTCAGGGAAATGAACGGCAATGCAGATGCTGCATTTCACGCTATTAAAAACAGTGTTTACTAAATGAACTCAAATAGCCAACCAGTGTAAGTATATCATGATTTCTGATTCATTCTCAAGAGCTTGGAGTGCATGTACACTGTCCCAGACAAACTATTTGAGCCAATTTAAGCAATTCTATTAAAAACCACACATGCTTTACCTTTTAGCACCTTTAGGCTTTTAAGAGTCCATACAAAGGGGTTTACAGATTTTAATAAGTAATATCGAAGTCCATATGATTTTATAAAGTTTATTATATCAATATACTAAACTTTTTTTTATGCTGCAAATATGTATATATTTATAAAGTTTTTTTATGGATGAACACAATCCCCACATCTTTTTAACTGAATCTGCAAACCAAAACAGCAAACCAGAACCAGAACCTGAACCAGGATCAGTAACTTCGGTTTTCCACAAGCTTATGTAAGGTATACGCCACATCTACATTAAAGGAATATGGATCTCAATCTTTTCAATGCTAAACATTGGGAACAAATACATATAAAAAGAAAATTGCTACTTGTTTTCTTTATGCACTATTAGTCATAGAGTTAACTTGCTTCTAAATCATGTTAATTTATAGAACACAATTGACAGCTATTTCTGTTGCCAAGTAATCTCAATAATATGTGTCTGAAGTCCCAAATCCCTCACTTATACACGTTGGATTTTGGATTGCTGCTTGCTTGGTTCTCACCTTCTTTAACAGATTGTACTTCTTAATTTTCTCTTTTTCCTGTGACTGTAATTTAATTAATTGTTGATTCATCCTCCTTTCTTTAACAAGTTGCAATTCTCAATTCTCTCTTCCCTGTAAGTTGTAACCATACTATCTTAATAGAATTCATTCAGTGGCAACAGATGCCCCATATTTATAAAAAAATGTTAAGCAAATAAATGAAACTTGCTTTTAAGACAGCTTCAGTCATGTAGATCCCAGAATGCTAAAGATCACTAAAATACTATGTTTCCGGGTTCTGCTGTTTACCCCCCTGTACCCAGGTGGGTTTCGTCTGGGTCCGAGTATGTCACAGGTACAACCCTGGGTACGCCCGGGTGGAACATTGGGCGTACCTGGAAGAACCCACGGCCTCGACTATGTGGGCTCAACCATAATGAGGATGTGATGAGGTGCCCCAAGTATCCTCTACCCTAGGCCCAACAGCAAGACCTTATCCTCTGTGGCCTCATATGGTCCTTAACCGATGGTCCTTAACCATCATCATGAGGTGGTGTACCTAGTGAGGGCTTTACACCATTCCCCTCCATCGCGCCAATCCCTCCTCTTATGATTGAAGATCCCTCTTTATTCACTTCAACAATTTATTCAAGCGGGGATAGTTGAGAGGCTGCAATAGGGTGTCCTTGATCCTCCCTTTTTGCATAATAGGGTGACTACTCACAATTCTCCCTTTTTGCATAATAGGGTGACCTACTCACAGTTCTCCCTTTTTGCAGTCCTGCCTCATCCCTTCATAACCAATTATTGCCAAACTAGGATCATATCACTGTTAATAATATCATAAAATATATCCTACAAAATATGCTATTATATCAGTATTTAATATCTATATTTATCTGATTGAATAAACATTATACCACAGAATTTAATTATGTTGTTATCCTGGTTAAATTTGTTGTATATGGCGTAAGAGTTTATGCTGGGGGTCGATCACTTTACTGCTCTTTATCCCCTGCAGATTTTGTATATATAATACTTTTGTATTCTATCTATGATTCTGTTCTTAATATTCAGAAGATATTGCTTAGTGCAAATCAAATGAGTAAGAATCTATCATCCATATACATGTTAAAGAATCATAATTACTTATAAAGCTCAATAATTGCTGCAAGCATCATTATTGTATAATTGTAATTACTTATCTGATTACATCTGCTGCTGCACTCAGAAATATGTCCCAGACTTCTTATTTATTTCTTCTTCCATGATTTGATTCGCTGTTCTTCTTTCAGATTTCTTATTCCTGAATTTCCCTTACTGATTTGTTATTTGTCTTCATATACCCCTTCTTGAACCATCTTCTTCTGCCCACGTATTTCTGCTTCCATATCTGATTATATCATATCAATGTATCTGCTGCTATGCTAAGAAAAACTCCTCTTTCTGTCTATTCCCCCATTCCTCTCTCTCCTTTTAAATCTCCACCTTATGTTCCTTTTGTTATTTTTAGATCAGATATGAACAGTAAGCAGAGAAATACACACAGAACAGTGAACACAGAGATTTTACCCTGGGAAAACCCTTCTACTCAAGGGAGAAAAAACCCAGCAACAATTTACTAATAAAAATCAGATGGAATAGTGCAGAAAATCACACTTGAGAATCATGCCAAGGAGGCAGAATACAATAATATAATCCAGCACTGAAGTAGTTCGAATTTCTGAACAGGAATAGATTTCCTTCTTGAGCAGCGAATTTTTCTTCTTAGTCACAAAGGAATGAATGAATTGAATTATGGAATGAGGAGAGTCTCTCTCCTTTTTATACCAATCCAAAATAAGCTTCCACTTGAGCCGACCCAGCAAGTATAATTTCTATTTATAATTAATTTTGACTTGTCTCTTGGCCGACTGGGGCAATACCTCCTGAAGCTAAACATCAACACTCCCTCTTAGCTAGGGAGGTATAGCAAAGTCTTCCCTGAGTAATATTGCCTAGCCACATGTCGTGACTCAATTCATCATTCTCGGCGTTGACCACCCCCGTCCAATTCCTCCATCGGGATGTTGCCAAGACTTTGGAGGATCTCTCTCCGACATCACCATGTCACATCGACAAGCTCCAACCGGAACATAATCGGAATGTCTAACAGACATTCGAGGATCTCACATCGAACTGCATATGTCACCTTGACATCGATGAGACTTGCCTTGTCGAAGAGACTCAAGTGAATCTCACATCGACCTGCATATGTCATCTCGACACAGACATCCGCACGTCCAACGAATGTCGAAGAGACATTCAAGATTGTCTCGACGACAAACCATCTCTCGCCGATAAAGTTCCACTATGCCCAGATCATTGCAATCCGACATGGAATGTCGAAGAGACATTGATGAATGTCTTGCCCACCAACCTGTCTCATGCCGACAGAACTTGTAGTAGTCTTCTTTGATCTTGTCATGGATTCTCTCAACATGACGCCCACAATGGTTACACCCAATTGTGGGAAACACAACTCAGTCTCAGAGATGTGTTCAGTACAAGGGCCTTCACCTCATATTTCTCCGTCACAGAGAAGTATACACTACAAGGGCTTTCACCTCATATTTCTCCGTCTCAGAGAAATATACGCTACAAGGGCTTTCACCTCATATTTCTCCGTCTCAGAGAAATATACGCTACAATAGATTTTAATGATGCTGAGACTCCCTCTCGGCGAGGGCGACATTCTCCACCACCCCAAGCTTGTCTCGGAAGTGTACAAACTTTACCCTAGAAAGAGGCTTGGTAAGGATATCAGTCGTCTAATCATCAGTGCAAATATACTTGAGTTGGATTGCTTTCCTCAGCACCATGTCTCTGATGTAATGATACTTGATCTCCACATGCTTTGTCCTATCATGAAATACAGGATTTACTGAGAGCTTTACACAACTCTGGTTGTCACAATGGATCAATGTCGGCTCTAACATCTGACCAAACAATCCTGCAAGGAGCTTTCGAAGCCATACTGCTTCACGGGCTGCTACACATGTTGTAATATATTCAGCCTCTGCTATGCTTAATGCCATAGAGGCCTGCTTCCTGCTACACCAAGAAATCATGGCAGACCCCAAACTAAAGCAACATCCAGAGGTGCTCTTCCTATCAGCTACACTCCCAGCCCAGTCAGAATCAGAATAGCCTTGTAATCTCAGATCCCCACTGGAAGTATACCTCAAGCCATATCCCACAGTACCATGCAAGTATTTAAGTATATGCTTTGCTGCAACTAGATGTATTTGTCTTGGCTCACACATGAATTGGCTGAGAGCACTCACTGCATAACAAATGTCTGGTCTGGTGTTGACTAGGTACATCAATGATCCAATCAATTGTCTATACATGGTGGGATCTACCAAATCTGGATCGGATGCTGAGTCACTTTACTTGTTCAAATTTGTCTCCATAGTTGTAGCCATGGACTTACAGTCCATCCCAAACCTTCTCAATATATCTATAGTGTATTTCCCTTGACTTAGGAAGATCTCATCAGGTCTTTGCCATACTTCCAGTCCTAGGAAGTAATCCATAGGGCCAAGTTCCTTCATCTCAAACTCGGAGGCTAACTCTTTCTTACATTTGACAATGAGCTTCTCTACTCCAGTGAGAAATAAATCATCAACATAAAGGACCAAGATCAAGGCCTCACCATAAATTATCTTGAAATAAAGGTTGGAATCAGCATCATTCTTGGTGAAACCCAAACTTATCAAGTATCTATCAATCCTTTCATACCATACACAAGGTGCTTGTTTAAGACCATACAAAGCCTTCTTCAATCTGCACACATGAGACTCCTTCCCATGAATCACAAAACCGTCCGGCTGCTCGATGTACCCTTCTTCCTCAATCACACCATTAAGAAATGCAGTCTTTACATCCATTTGATGTAACTTCCAACCCTTGACGGAGGCAATAGCAATAATCGTCCTGATGGAAGTGTATCGAGCAACAGGAGTAAATGTCTCCTCACAATATATTCCCTCCTCCTAAGAGAAACCTCTTGCCACAAATCTCGCCTTGTGTTTCTCAATGTTGCCATCAGTTGCATGCTTGATTTTGTAGAGCTATTTGGAAGTTACAACTAACTTCCCTTCAAGTCTCGGAACAACATCCCATACATCATTTTTAATGATGGACTGATACTCTTTTGTCATCGCATCTCTCCATACCTGTTGGTTAGATGCCTCCTCATAACTGGAAGGCTTAGAATCAATGATGTGACTCATCAATGCCACATAACCTGGGAACTTCTGAGGTCTCTTGCTCTCACTGAAAGTGCCTCGAGGAGCTGCATATTTTCCTGCCTCCTGCATTGTTTGTCAAGCCCATAGGGGCCTCTTCCGACCTACAGCAATATCTCTAGGCCCATCAGTTGGTTCTATAGGATCAATTGGATCAACAGTCTCAGCTGGTTTGACGGACTCCCTCTGAATGTCAGGAGTATAATCAAGGGATGAATCCATATCCTGTGGAGACTCCTACTTCTCACTATCTATCTCTATGTAAGATCCTTTAGATCTTCTAAAGGCTACCTCCTCTTCGAAGGAGGCATCCCTGTTGATCTCAATCTGTTTCTGTCCTAGAACATATATTCTGTAAGCCTTTGAAGACTCACTGTAGCCCACAAATATGCCCTTCCTGCCTGAAGGTTCTAGTTTTGATCTTTTGTCCTTGGGCACGTGAATGTACACAAGACAACCAAATATTCTCAAGTGACTAACCTCGGGCTTCACACCTGTGAAGGCCTCCTCTAGAGTCATGTTTCCCAATATCCGATGAGGACTTCTATTCTAAACATATACTGTGGTTCTGGAAGCTTCTGCCCATAGGAAACTCTGCAAACTTTGATCATGGATCATAGCCTTAGCTACCTCTACTATAGATCAGTTCTTTCTTTCGGCAACTCCATTTTGCTGAGGGTTGTACGAAACACATAACTCCCTCTTGATCCCTACCTCAATGAAGAGATTACAAAATCCTCCGGAAGTGTACTCCCCTCCATTATCTAATCTCAAAACCTTAATCCTCTTCCCGAACATGTTCTCAACTTGTGCCTTGAATTCTCGGAATCTATCAAGGACTTCCTCAAACTCCTTGGATTTCAAGAAGTAAATCCAAGTCTTTCGAGAATAATCATCAATGAAAGTCACATAATACCAGAATCCACTTAATGAAGCCACAGACATTGGTCCACATAAATCTGAATGAATAAGATCTAAGATCCCCTTGGATCTACTTTCACTGCTTTGGAAGGGATTCTTGATATTCTTACCAAGTGCACATCCTCTGCAGATGCCATCGTGCTCTAAACTAAGCTTCGGAAGACCAGTAACCACCTTCTCCATAGAGGGAAGAGCTCTGAAATGTAAGTGAGCAAGTCTCCTATGCCGTAGCTCACTCAAACTGATAGAGTCGTGTAATAATGCCTGAACTGGTCGAATTAATAATCTGTATAGGCTCTCCTGACAAATACCAATCACACGAGCTAATTTTATGCTAGAGTTATTGGACCATCCAAGAACTTTTCCTTTAGAAAAGGCAACCTTGTACCCTTTGTCCTCCAAGGCTGAAATGGAGACAAGGTTTCTTTTGATCCCTAGTACGAACAAGACCTCACTCAAATGAAGAGGTATACCTGAATCTAGTCTATAATATGCTCTTTGTAGCCTGTAATGTGACGTGAAGCACTGCTATCTATCAACCAAGTATCACTGTCAGTTGGTACATTACTTGAAAGAGCAGAGATGAATAGAAATCCCTCTGAATCGTCTTTTGAATGTCTTGATTCCTTCTGAGGTGTCTCTTCATCAATGTCTGTAGTAGAAACATGCTGCTTCAACTTTAATTTGCAATTTGGGACATAGTGTCCATACTTGTCACACCTGTAGCACTGAATATGAGAGAGATCCTTCTTTTTCAATTCTAGAACAGAATCTGATTTTCTGTCTCTATTCCTCTTGAAGGTACCTCTTTTTCCTTCTCTTCCTTTGCCTCTTTCTCTAGTAGCATGTGCAGCAAGAACTTGATTTTCTTCATTATGATAGTTTCGCCCATTTCCTCTTGTTGCCAATCTGGTTTCTTCTTGAATACAGTCAGCTCGAAGGCAATCAAACTTGGGTAACTTGGATCTCCCACTGATGCTCTGAATAAAAGGCTCCCAAAATTGGGGAAGACCATTTAGTGTCAACATAACAAGATCTTTGTTTGCAACTATATCCCCAATAGTGCTTAATTGATCTCTTAAATCAAAGATCTTCATAAAGAATGAAATGACTGAATCTCCTTTAGCCATTTTTACATGATGGAGTTGTTGTCTCAAAGCAAGGGCTCTGCTGGTATTGTTGATCTCATACAGTCCTTTTAGAGCATCAAACATTTCTTTAGTTGTCTTCATCTTGGAGATGATCAGTACTAAGTGATCCTTCACGGAGTCTATCATGATCTTTCTAGCCTTCCTGCCATTTTTCTTCCACTGGATTTTCTCTATATCATTTGATGGCTCAAGCATGTCATTTTCTACAAATTCTAGAAGATCATTCTCTTCTAAGGTAATGAGTACCCTAAATTTCCAAGAGTTGAAGTTAGAAGCTCCATCAAGCCTATCTTCTACCTTGACACCGGTCACCATCTTCTTTTTCCGAGTAACTGCCCTAAACAAGGAATTGTCTTCCACACACTGCTTAGCCAAATCTGATCAGTTCTTCCTGAACCTAAGCTTTGATACCATGTTGTTTTTAGATCCGATATGAACAGTAAGCAGAGAAATACACACAGAACAGTGAACACAGAGATTTTACCCTAGGAAAACCCTTCTACTCAAGGGAGAAAAAACCCAGCAACAATTTACTAATAAAAATATTAGATGCCATAGTGCAGAAAATCGCACTTGAGAATCATGCCAAGAAGGCAGAATACAATAATATAATCCATCACTAAAGTAGTTTGAATTTCTGAGCAGGAATAGGTTTCCTTCTTGAGCAGCGAATTTTTCTTCTTAGTCACAAAGGAATGAATGAATTGAATTATGGAATGAGGAGAGTCTCTCTCCTTTTTATACCAATCCAAAATAAGCTTCCACTTGAGCTGACCCAGCAAGTATAATTTCTATTTATAATTAATTCTGACTTGTCTCTTGGCCGACTGGGGCAATACCTCTTGAAGCTAAACATCAACACCTTTTATATATCCTTTCACAATGGATATCACTTTTCACAATAGATACAACCCTTCAAACTAAATGTATACCTCTTTAGTATCTTAATAGCACCTTCTCATATCATTTGTTTAAAACCTTTTGTCTTGTACTTGGAGAGCTGCTTTCATAAGATTTTTTATTGCTTCCCTAACTAATGCTTCATAATATATCAAATATGGATCACAGCCCTTAACAATATCAATCGCTGCTATTAACTATCTTAATTTCTGCCTTTATTGAAATTGCATGACCTATATTATACTCATTGATCGCTGCATTATCTGATATATTAATCGCTGCATTCTTTAACTGCTACTCTTATGATATATTTTTTTTATCGCTGCTTTTCATAATCTTTCCTTTTAATATTATTTGCCATTGTATAGTCACAGTGTTCAGATTATGGGTCGGCCTAAATGATGGTTTACAGTTAATTTATCCACTAATGATTAAGGCACCAAGGGAGTCGGCCAGGATTTAAGCTTGCTTTGGAGGTCAGCCTGCCTAAGAGTGTTTGATATAAATCTATGCCTTCACCACATTATTATTTGGCCAATTAATATTCATTTGATAATTCTATTTATACTAATATTAAACTATAATATTATATAATTATAATTATAATATTATATTATGATAATTATAATTGCTAATATTTATATTATATATTTTTTATATTTATATTGTTATTCATTTTATTTATTTATTTGTATTTGGTATTCATCTTATTCATTTTTATTTATTTGTGTTGCAATTTCGAGGGCATGATAAAGAGAAGCTTGCAAAGACCTAGTGGCTTATCACAACCGGCTGGCCCACATCCTTTCATGCAAATGCCACCATCTTCTGAAGGACATAATGTTTTGGTTTCACAAAAAAGAGGCCCATTGGAGAATGCCTTCAAAAATGAAGGATGGGAGATTGCAAATCAAAGCATTGCTCGTTGCATTTATGGCAATGGGCTTCCTTTCAACCTTGTTAGATCACCTTATTGGCGGGAAATGGTGACGGCCATTTCCAATACTTTTGATTATGTTAGCCGTGGGTATGAAAAGAGGCAAACCACCTTATTGGCGAAGGAGAAAGCTTCAATAGAGGCATCATTGAGAGTAATCAAGGATATATGGTCCGAAATAGGTGTGTCCACTTCTGACAGATGGAAAGATTGCAAAAATAGACCATTGATCAATGCTATAGCAGTGTCCCCTAAAGGGGCGATGTTTTTGAAGGCAATTGACTGTGAGAGGCAAATAAAAGATGCAAGTTTTATTGCTAATATCCTCATAAAATCCATTGAAATGGTGGTGTTTAAAAATGTTGCCCAATTCATAACAAACAAATCTACAAATTGTAGGGCAACTAGGTCTATAGTGGAGGGTACATATAGTTACATTTTTTGGACACCATGTACAGTCCACTCACTCAATTTGATATTGCAAAAGATCGGCACACAAATTGAGTGAATCAAACAAATCTATGTGGAGGGCTAGGAGATCCAAATGTTTGTGACTAATCATCATATGTCACAAGGCATTTTCAAGATCTTCTCCAAGTTGGAGCTGTTGAAGGTAATTTAAATTTGATTTTTTAATATAATTTTTAATTAATTAATTTTAATTCTTCATTGTTGATGTGTGACATGTATTTTTTATACCATGTTAGGTTGCTGAAAATCGATTTGCATCTCACACAATCGTGTTAAGACAACTTGTGAAGGTGCAAGAGGCCTTGAGTTATATGGTCATCAACAACCAGTGGAGTGTATGGAGGCAATCAAGCACATAAATAGCCCAAAAACGTAAAAGCATTGATCTTAGATGATGAGTGGTGGGCTCATGTGGAATATGTTTTGGATTTCACCGAGCCCATCATGAGCATGATTAGGTATGTTGATATTGATCGCCCATGTTCGGGTGAAATTTATGATGGTATGGATTCCATGGTGGAGAAAATACAATCAATAATAGATGCCAAGGAACATGACCCAACGGAAACATTTTTCAAAAGTGTGCAAAAGATTATTGTTGAACGTTGGAACAAGATGACCACCCCTTTACATCTTTTAGCATTTGCTTTGTCACCAAAGTATTATAGCAAAGAGGTACTTTCATTGCCAAGGAGGGTGCCACCATATAGGGATGGGGAGGTTGTTGCTAGCTATAAGGCTGCATTTTGAAAGATATTTTCAAATGAAGATACCCAAAGTATTGTCTTGAGCGAGTTCGGCCACTCCATATCTTCAAAACATCATGTTGTTTCCATTCTTCTAGACAAAAATAGGAAAAATGCTGATGAGTGGTTGTATCTACATGGTCAAGACTCCATTTACCTGCAGCCTCTTGCAATTAAAATACTCTCCCAGGTATGTATATTTTATTTATTTATTTTTTCATTTTACATTTGATGCTATTATGCTATATATTATATTTTTATTTTATAATAATATAATTTTATAATTTATATTTAAAGTTTGAATTTATAAAATTAAATACTAAATGTTGTATGCAAACTCAACAAGTTGCAAGTTCTTCTTCAATTGAGCAGAATTGAAGTACATACTCCTTCATTCACTCAGTCAAGCACAGCCCTTTGGATGCAAAAAATGTAGAGGATTTGGTCTATATACACTACAACCTTTGTCTCTTGTCACATAAGAAACCTGAATAAAATGAGAGTGTGACAAAGAATTGGGATCTAACCCCTAAGTGTGCTGATTTAGATGCTATAGTTGCACAACTTGCCTAAGCTTCTATAGATGAGACAACTGTTGCACTTGACACACCTAGTGGGGTTGGCAATCCAATTGATTGTGGTTCAAATGAAATTGAACCAAGTGTTGACTAGGACCTTGATGCTTTTGATGAAGACGATTATGAAGACTACTAAATATTGATTGTAATTTGAATTTTCATTGTATAATTACATTTTGAGACTTTAGTATTTACATTTTTGCAAATTATGAATATGATTATATGAGGTATTTAAATATTCTATTTATTGGCA
>VDFB02256090.1:0-13108 GCA_007258455.2 Sequoia sempervirens
AAGTGACAGGACCAAGAGATATACAGCTAGAGAAGAAAGGAAGCAAACACAAGACACCTTATCAGCAGTTGTGGCAGCAAGGGACAAAGAGATTGGTGGACCTATGGAGGAAAGAAGAGAGGGAAGTCCTCCTAGAAATGGGAGAGATGGTGATAGAGAAGTACTTGACACTTTGAGGGGTCTAAGGGATGGTCAGCAGCAGGTATCTGGGGTACTTCAGCGGCTTGAAAACACTCTACAGCAATTGATCTTACCTAGGAGGCAACCCCAAGATCATGAAAATGACAGGAGCATAGCAAGTTCAAGGAGAGTACAAAGAGCATCTTCTCGCACTGCAGATAGACTTACACGACCCATCTTCTTGAGGGAAGAACGTGCAGTAAAAGAGAATGTTGAAGAAGTTGAGGAGCCTACCTTTACTGATGCATATATGGCTGCTCATGATGAATGGCAACTATTGACACCAGGAGCTCGAGAGCTCATGCATTTTGATCGTTTTGTACAAACGAGGATGGACTACTACAGGTCTCGACAGGAGAGGAGACCTCAGAATCAGAATAAGGATCTTAAGCAAGCTACTAATAGACTTATTTTGCCCATGTTTGATGGAAGTGGCAAGACTACTGCACAGTCATGGATTCATAAGTTGGATACTTTCTTGGCTCTTCGACCCATGACAGAAGAGGAAGCCATCAAGTATGCCACTTTGCATTTGGAGGGTGCAGCGCACGAATGGTGGTATCATGGGTTAGTCACATTGCAACATAATCAGATCACATCTTATCAGGAGTTTGTGGATAGATTGGTGGAACGCTTTGACAAGAAAGACCCAGAATCATACTTCAAAGATTTGGCTCAACTCAAGCAAGTTGGGAGTTTGGAGAACTACATTGGGGACTTTCAGAGATTGTCAGTAATGGTTCCCAACATCTCAGAGAGACGACTAGTGGTGTTATTTATGGAGGGCTTATTGGAGCCTATGAGAGGATGGATTAAATCCTTTGATCCTCCTACTCTTCAGGAGGCAATGAAGAAGGCTAGGAGCATGGAGTTCGCAGCACCAAAGAGCAAGAGCTTGCATAAGGAAATTCCTTCAACAAGCAATGAGACTCCTCAACAACCAGACAAGAAAAAGAAATCAGCACCTATGATGGATGAGGAGACACGAGAAGAGTTGAGGAAGAGGAAATTATGCTATTGGTGCAAGGAACCTTACAACAAGGATCATGATTGCCCTTTGAGGCCTAAGGGCAAGGCAAACCGTTTCATATGGGCATACTTTGAGGACTCTGATTCTGATGATATGGATTAGCAGGTTGCTTCAGAACTTGATCAGGATGAGAAGACTTCTGATCCCATGGCATTTCTTGCCAATGTTCAGGATGAGACTACATTCAGGTTCAGAGGGACAGTTGATGGACAGCGTTGCATCGCTATGCTTGATGTTGGTGCGACTCATAACTTTATTAATGGAGATTTTGTAGCTCGGTGCAGACTTCAGGTTGACGATTTTGATGGATTCAAAGTTCGAGTTGCAGATGGATATACCCTCGCATGCACCAGAAAGGTTGCTAATCTCACCTTGAAATTGAATAGCTATGAGTTACATTCAGATTTTTATGTGGTCAACATAGGAGAAATGGACATAGTTTTGGGAATGAAGTGGCTCCAGGACTTGGGAGTATTTACCCTCGATGTACCTAAGATGGAAATGTCTTTTGAGGTTGATGGTAGGAGGCATGTATTGAGAGGTATTATGGATGGAGGCTTACATTCTATCAGAGGGTTGGACAGTAAGAGAAAGAAGGTGATTCAGGAGAAACCTGAGATGATTTTCAATCCATTGTTCGAAGTGGAAGCCGCTTGGTCATACGATAATCCACTCTATGGCTTGGATGATGATAGCTCTCTTGATTCTAGTCTTGAGATGTGCATTGTTGATAGTATTTGTGATCCTACTAGTGCATCAGGATTGCAAACGGGGCTCACAGAGGAGATTTCAGAGGTGTACATGGTGAGGAATGCTTACAGTTTCATTTTTGATTCTCATGTACATGACCTATTTATGATGCACAATTCAGGGGCGCTTGTGATGGATAGTTTGGATGATAGTTTATCTTGTACAAAGTTTGGAGGCAAGGATGAACAGTCTCTTGGCCTGCTTCCACTTGAGACTTATACTTCTACAGCACTTGATGATGGTATTGAGTTGGAACGACAGTTTCAGTTTGAGAAAATGTTGCAGAAATTGTTCAGTGATGTCAGGGACATTATGCAGTTCTTCTTGTGGGATCCAAGTGGTGAATTGCTTGAGGTCAAGCAATTTCAAGAGGGGCGGACTGTAATGTCCCCTTCTAGTTGACCATGACATATCAGCAGGATTGGCCTATTAACGGCTCTCGTAGGCTAATGAGGCATGGTGAGAGAGTCATCTGGCAGTCATTGGGTGATTACTTGGCTCAGTATTTGGTTGGAGTAAGGTTTTCCATCATATATTATTATTGTTTCTATTTATGGAAACCTTATTTTATAATTTGATGTTGAGATGCACTTTATTAATAATATAATATTTTATAAAGTGCAAAAATTAAATTATATTGGAATCTTCTAGAAGTTAAAAAGATAATATTATTTTATTGAGGCCGACCTCTAGAGGAAAAAGCATAAATAGACCTTGAGGTCTCACTATTGAGGCAGGCAGATTTGATGTTGTTGATGAATGATGATTTCTTCTTGAGTATTTGTGGAGCCAAGTGGTCTGCAGATAATCAATTTGTCTTTGGGAACAAAAACTCCCATTGATAGCAATTTTGAGGGTGTGAAATATCACCTGAATTATTGCAAGTTGTGGAGGTGATAAGGCAGTAATCTCATCTAGGAAAAATTTGTGGCCTAAGGCCAATTCTGTTTATATCTCTTGGAGGAACCTTTGATGATATTTTGTTTGGACAGAAATAATCAGATTAGTGTATTGCATTCTCATATTTGTGTTTTCAGACTTCATACCAGCCATCGACTTCTTCATTAGAGACACAATAAGCATCGATTTTTCATCATAACATAGTGGCGCTTCATTGTGGAGGGTTGGTTGGAGTTTAATTGTTTCTTGGGGACACTGCCATTATTTACCAGATTTATCAGCACATGGAGGAAGCCACGAATTGTTATATATAGCAGCTTGTAAGCCACGTCTTGGCCTTCCACCTTGGGCGCACCATAATTGGGGGTTGTAGAGATTGTTATTGTTGCATATTGAAAGCTATAGACCTGGCCATTATTTATTTCTTCAGGCCAACCAGAAATAGGGGTGAATTGTTTATGGAGCTCGATTGGAGATTTTGATTATTTCTCACTTATGCTTAAGCGATTTTACTTGCTGCTTGGGGCGCTCACTTCTTTGGAGGATAACAATAATATTTGATGCAATTTTGGGGCTTGGCAGATTGAAAATTATTTTATAATAATCTTTCTTATCAGAGCAGGGGCGGTTGTTTCAGACATGTGCATGGGGCACTTAAGGCCTTCACTCTTTGAGACATTGATTGCTTCTTCATTGGGAATACAAGGCGGCTCCTAAACCAGGTTCATTTGTTAATTTCATGCATGTTAGATGTCATTTAGTTGCATAATAAGAGGTGCGGCTGTAGGTGACAGTCTGCATCAGATTTAAGCATTAATTCAAATGTATCAGCCAAGAGTCTTGGCTATTGGATATTAACACTGTATTGGAGTAGTCATAATAACGGAGATATAAGTAGCTAATTTCAATAGATGCTCTTGCAAATGGAATTGTGAATGATATGATGCATGACAAGTGTTTTACAAAATGTCTATTTACTGTAGCTAAATTTTGCATACCTAGTGTCTCATATATTTGCATTAAAAATCCAAAAGAATTGCATATTAGTATGTAGATCAGATTGTGGGCATTATAGGGGTATTAAAATCAATCTTAGCATCCATTTTATCAAGCAACTTCAGACTGAAACACTACATCAGCAAGCTGCAAGGTTGCATTTAAACTGTTTGACGAAATTACAATCAGCCAATTAGGGCAAATTGTTGTCAGTTTTGAGTTAGGCTCATTACACTCTCCCACGTGTTGAGGATGCCTCCAAAAAAATTTATATTTCACATGAGTAAATGTCATTAAATTCCAAGTTTACTAAGATTTAATTGCATTCTCTATCAACTATAATTAATGATCATGTTGGGTTAACCTCAAGTTTACTATAAAGAGGAATGTTGAGTTCAACTGAAATCATTGTTAAGTCCATAAAATGTTTTTGAGTGTAGTATTTTGAATTGTAATGAGTATTTTGTGAGATTAGTAAAGATGATATAGTGGTATTATTGGGGATACTCTAAATTCTCATGCATCTAGATATGTAGTTTCAGAGGAAAGAGAGACCAATTGCCTTTAGAATGGGTGGAATTGGAAAGAAGTTGATTTGGTTCACTTGGCTATTGTGCGCAATTTTGAACCAGATTGAAAATATCTAATCGAGATAAATGATGCCACTAAGAGTGCAAGAATACGAGTAGATTTTAATCTTTTCCCCATCAAAACCCATCAATTTCGCATACTCTATTTTGATAGAGGCCCTTAAAGAGGAACTATGGACTTTCAAAGTCATTATGATCTTTCCTAGTGACTCGGAGCTACTCGAAGATTAGGGTAGCAAATTTAATACCTCTTTAGCATCTTCTACATAACTCTAGTTGGTACCCAAGAAAAGTGCATTGTCTATATTCACAGCTCCAATTTCTCCAACATGTTCGGAAAACCCAATGGTTTGAGAATATGAATATTCACAGCTCTAATTTCCTCAACATATTCGACAAACCACATGGTTTGAGAATGGATAATGCTTCAACGACAACTCAAACTATTTCATGAATATGTTACCTTTGTAACGAGTTGGAGAAATCCGACAAGCAATTTTACCCATTCCATGACACCACTACCAACTTGGTATCAATTGTGTTAGATGTAAAGTTTGCATGCTCTACTCATCTTTAAAAAGGGATGTAACATTACAATTCATTTGTAATAAAATAAATGTTGTTATTCTTCATTCTTCATTATAGATTTGAGTAAAGAATTGTTTTGTGTGTTAAAATGTATATTCAAATTACAAACAATAGTACAATATTTTTCATTGAGAAAAATTAGAATTAATGTTATTAGATTTCCACAATCCATGATATTGTAACTTTTATCGTTTCTCAATGACATATTTTTTAAGTGGAAAATTTTAAAAAAATGCCAAGACAAGTGCACGCTCATTCATTTGTTTTTGTACTTGCAAGATCTCTGAAAGACATCAGAAGCATGATCTCCATTATGATCTATGTGATGTAATCATCACTCTCTTCATTAAGTGTTGCTTGTCTTAATAACAGCTGAGTTTGATGGGTTTTATTAAAACCCATAAAGTTGTTTAATATTCATTTAGGATTTATTAGAAAACTTATTTAATTGAAAGTTACTTAGAACAAATACTAACTCAATGATTTCTGACTCAACTTTGATTATCGAAAGGCAAAATAAAGAGTGATTTGAATAATTTACAAGTTCTCATATTACCTAAAGTCCCTCAGGTTTCTTATTTACTTGAGTTACCCAGATAAAAGCAGTGTCATAATGATTCACAAAAACAAAGGAGGTAACATCAAACAAAAGAGATCAAAGGTTGGAAGTTCTGGAGACAAGAACTTCAAGTGGACAATGGCTCCAACTCAGGCAAAAAGGATTTAAATGTTTTTAAATAGTTTTCAAAGCAGAAAGAGAGAAAAGTAAACAAAAGATGATCTGAAAGATTCTCAATACGGAAGAAGCTGACGATAATTTGGGTGACCATCTCATGCCTGACACATTTTCAATGATTGAGAATGTCATCCAATTTTAATATGCTTAAAAGGTAGAGGCAATAATCAACATATAGAACCCCCTTGTTTTCATCTTCATTTTGTCAATTCCCAAATAATCCCTAAGAGCCAGGAGAGAAGAAGTTGATAGAATTCCAAATACATATTGTACTTCGACACATTTTTCAATGATTCAAAAGATATCATCCAATTTTATCCCAATAACCCAAAAATTAGAGCAATAATGCTATAGAACCCTTGTTTTCATCTTCATTTTGTCAATTACCCAAAATAATAATCCTAAGCGTCGGAGAAGAAGTTGATAGAATGTGGATCCAACAAGGATAACTTCCCTGCGCATTGCAAGTCGGGTGACCCCATGTTCTTGCAAATTCAAAATTTATTTGTGGAACTTCTTCATACCAAGCTGCCTCCCCAATATAAATGGTGGTTCTGACTTCTTGCATTCACTAGTGGGATAACAATCAATGAATAGACGGAATAATTTGATATTGCCTAGAATGTCAGTATTGATAATTAAAGTTGATTTCATACTAAAATGCTAGAGAGAGTGCTAAGTAGCTCAATCAGCTCAACCTTCCTTTCTCGATTTCTATACAAAAGTCTGATTCTGATTTGTCGATTTAGTCAACACATACTCAAATGCACTACAATTTGCTGTGTACAGGCAAACTATAATGGTGAATGAATGAATGTTTTAATCATGCGTCCAAGTTACAATGACCTATGGGACCCAAAGATGATATGAAGAGATAAAACTTAAAAATTGTCAGACAATCTAACAGAGCTTCCTTTGAATGTTTTTAATCCGTCCCGGACCCAAGCGTGTTAAGATATGTGAAGACAAAGCCAAAAATTGTCAAATAATCTGCTAATAAGAACTTCTTTGCCTGACCTTGTTATGATTAAGCGCTCCATTAATACAATAATTAGCTCAATTACTATAAACCTTTAAAAAAACCATTTCCTTACAACAGATATACAACCTCACAAGTATGAAATACTATACAATCTTTAAATTAAAAATACGGTATATCAAATCAAGTCAGTCCAAATGCTAAGCATAAAAAGAAAGAACCATCCTTTTCGTTGCGATGAAATAAGCCTCATTTCTAAATTCATCTAAAGAATTAGACAAATAACTTAAATATGGCCCTCTGACCTTATCCATTTAGACAATGTTTGAAGAGATGATGTAATGGGTCAAGCATTGGGCCCTTACAGCTACCAAAGTTTGGAAAGGATTGATAAAAATAATTAAATTGAATTAAAAGTATTTAACTAATTGGCAAATCCAACTTTATTTAAATCCGATCATATCAAGTAAATAAAAAGCTAGAAAAACTATTGTCCAGTGTTTGTTTAATGTCCCCATAATTATTAACAGTGCAAGTTTATTGAATTGAGAGCAATACTGTTAGTGCAGATGTCATACTCAAATAAGTTTATTGAATTAAGACGCACACTGTTAGAGCCCACGTGTCTGTGAAAGCTGTCCCCCACCAACCTTCTCAAATATGCGTGTTTGAAATGTTTTATCAAGCCAAAAAGCTTACGTTGACCAGAATTTTAAAACAGTAGTTGGCACCCAGGAAAACTCAGATAACCAACCAAATAGAAAATGGATGACACAAAAGGGTTTCTAAAAAATATGCTTAAAAATGCAGTAAAACTTACAATATATTTTGTCAGAGGCAAAATATCACAATCAACAATTTTTCAGGGGTTGTAGTTAATTTGATTGAATTAGTGTAAATGTCCCATGGTTTTTTGTTAAATTGATTGAGTGCAGTACAAATTGTCAGATTATGATTAGATCAGATCTCCTCCCTATGGATTTAGGCAAATTCAAATTATCTTCCTGTTAATAATTCATTTTCTTTATAATTTGATTTATTCAATATAAATAAAAAAATTTAAAAAACAAATTTAAAGTTACTGAATTCCTGAAAATTTTGGATTCCCTCTTTACAGTAAATAAAAAAGAGGACCGACTTAATATATACTGTTCTGAATATTGTAAAGCAATAATAACATCTATCCAACTCTTTGCATAAAAAAGAGAAAGTCCAGAGACAAGTTTTCTAATAATAACCAAAAGATCAAATGATATAGAACACATTTTCACTGACCCGCATTCTTTAATTATAAGCAGTCTGGCAACATCATAAGAATATTTTCCACAAACAGCGCCGTCCGAGTTTTAATAACTAGATCACATGATCATTAACATTACCATACTGCTGTTGCAGATTGTTTGGCCAAGTGGGCCTCTGACCATATGCAGAATTGGAACATTGTGGATAGGGGTCAATTACCCCTGGATTTGTCTCATGAGCTGGACAACTTAATTGAGCTTGACAGAATTGTATAAAGCCTTGTGCTGTACTTGTTTTAATAAATTTTTAACCCTCTTTTAATTAAAAACATTACCATTTCACAGTGAACTAACCCCTAAAAGAAGTATTTGGATGGTAATCATATACAAAAATTTGAGGAACCGTGAAGAACAAAACAAACCATTACCAATCTCAAAAGACAAATACTGTGCCTATGTGATAAGATAATTTATTACAGATAGAACCCTAAAAATAATGAATAAGATCTCACAATATTTGACTAAATATCTTCATTTCTGTCCACCATATCAATCTATGATCCATACACAAACACTAAACTCATATACAGATAAACACCAAAACCTTACCCTCAAGGCATGAGAAAATTGAAGGAACTCAACATTTCTGTCCATCAAATCTATCATCTTTACACTAATACTAAACTCATATGCAGAATGACAAAAGAACAAGTCTATTTTCAAAGCAACCAAACAACCTCCACTAAAAAGCTGCTATGCAGTGAGGTCGAGGTCTAGTAAAATGGCTTTGAGCTAAATACTTATCAAAGACCCTACACAACCAAGTTTTGTTATCTTTCCCTAAAACACCATTTCAAACTAGCTTTGTTATGTTTCTCTGAAACACCATTTCTCTTCCAGTTGTCTCCCGTGTGTGTTATAGATGCCTAAATTTCTCTTCCAGTTGTCTCCCGTGTGTGTTAGAAGCCTAATGAAAACCATACCAACAACTTTGATCTAAGCACTTCCCAATGTCCCATATACGCCACCCAACTAAAGTCTTGTTTTTTATCTCTCCTTTTAAAACCATCTCTCTCTTCATAGTTTAGCACAAGCTTAGTAAAAACAAAATTAGTGAAAACATAGAAAATAATAAACTTCAATTTGAAGTTTCATGGAAACCCTACATTGCCTGCAGAGAATGCTAACTCCAAAACTTCACAGCTGATTGAAAAAACACAGGAACTATAGAAACCAACAGCTGATTGAAATTTCAAAAAACACAGGAACTCCGTCAACTACAGTTTAATGTATAATAGAAAAAATATCAAACAACTGACAGAAATTAATACATTTTAATTCAAAATTTAGTAGAATTTAATCACGTAAAAATAATAAATTCAAATTGAAAGTCTACAATAAATCATAGCAATATTCAAAGATTTATGTTGATTAACTATAATATGTTTAATAACAATTCAAAATTCAAAATTGAAAGTCTAGAAAAAATCATAAACAAAAGAAAGCAATAAACACCACAGTTGACAAAAGAAAATCAATACCACAGCTGACAAAAGAAAACAATAAACAATAGCTCCCTACTTAACTCTAGTTTGAAAGCTTAAAAACCAAAAAGCAAAACCATACCCAACAATATAGAACTCCAGTTCTAGTTTGAAGTTTAATAAAAACTATACCCAACAGCTGAGTTTTTTTAAAAACAATAGCCAAACAGCTGAACAGCTGAGTTTAATAACAATACCCCCAAAAAACTACTTGAGTTTTTTTAAAAACAATAGCCAAACAGCTGACAAAGACAGAAAACACTCCAGTGTGACGTTTAATAAAAACCATACCCACCAGCTGACAAAAGAAAACAAAGTCTCCCGTTCTAAGGTTTAAACTAATGGCCATAATTCACATCTATGCCATTATGATGTGGCACGCAATCAATACAATAATTAACTCATCTGCTCCACTACTTAAAAATAATTCTCTGTTACATTTCCTTACAACACACATACAGCTTCACAAATATGAAATACTCTACAATCTATAAATTAAAAAATTCAGTACATCAAATCAAGTCAGTCAAGGTTTCAGCATTGAAAGAAAGATCAAACCTTTTCAATATCGTTTTGGCGTTGAAGCAAGCCTCGTTTCTAAATGTATCCAAAAAATTAGACAAATAACTTAAACATGGCTTCTGACCTTAACCATTTCGACAACGTGTAAAGAGATTATGTATTAGGTCAAGCATTGAGCCCTTACAGCAACCAAAGTCCGTAAAGGATTGATACATAATAGTTAAATTTAATTAAAAACATTTAACTAATTAGCAAATCCAATTATAGTTAAATCTGATAATAACAAATAAGTCAAAAGCTAGAAAAACTATTGCCTACTGTTTCTTTAATATCCTACTAATTATTAACAGTGTATATGTCACTTTAAACAAGTTTATCTAATTAAGATCCATACTAGACCCCACATGATTGAAAGCTGTCCCCCACCACCACCCTTCTCAAATATGCGTGCTTGAAATGTTTTATCAAGCTAAAAAAGCTTAGGTTGACCAGAATCTTAAAAACATAATGGGCACCCAGGATAAACTCAGATAACCAACCAAATAGAAAATGACCGACATAAAAGGGTTTCTAAAATAATATGCTTAAAAATACAGTAACACCTACAATACATTTTGTCTAAGGGAAAACATCACAATTAACAATTTTTCGGGGTTGGTGCTGTAGCTAAATTGATTGTGCAAATGGGGCCATGGTTGTTAAATTGATTGAGTTGATCAGATTGTGGGTAGATTGGATCCTTCCCTATGGTCTTGGGTCAAGTTCAGAGTTATCAAATTCTCTCAATCAAAATACAAATGGATCAGATGGTTATTAAATTGATTGAGTTGATCAGATTATCAGTAGATTGGATTCACCTATGGTCTTAGGTCAAGGTCAGAGTTCCCGAATTCTCTTAATCAACATACAAATGGATCAGATTATAATCCCTCTCTATGTATTAAGGTAAAGTTCAAAGTTCCGGAATTCTCAATCAGTACAAATAGACCAGATTATAATTCTCTCTATGGACTAAGGCGAAGTTCAAAGTTTTTGAATTCTCTCAATCAGTACAAACTACAAATAGACAAGATTATAATCACCTCTCTATGGGCGAAGTTCAGAGTTCCTGAATTCTCTCAATCGAATAGACCAGATTAGATTATAATCCTCTCTAGCGAAGTTCAAAGTTCCTGAATTCTCTCAATCAATACAAATAGACCAGATTATAATCCGTTCAAAGTTCCTCAATCCTCTCAATCAATACAAATAGGCCAGATTATAATCCGTTCAAAGTTCCTGAATTCTCTCAATCGAATAGACCAGATTAGATTATAATCTTCTCTAGCAAAGTTCAAAGTTCCTGAATTCTCTCATTCTATACAAATAGACCAGATTATAATCTGTTCAAAGTTACTGAATTCTCTCGATCGAATAGACCAGATTAAATTATAATCCTCTCTAGTGAAGTTCAAAGTTCCTGAATTCTCTCAATCAATACAAATAGACCAGATTATAATCGCTTCTCTATGGACTCTGGACTAAGGCAAAGTTAAAAGTTCCTGAATTCTCTCAATCAGTACAAATAGATTAGATTATAATCCCCTCTGTGTGGACTCGGCTGAAGTTCAAAGTTCCCGAACTCTCTCAATCAATCTCATGGCTTACAACCAGGAAGGAAGAAGGAAGAAACGGGGGATCAAAAGCAGCTGTGTTCATCAGCTTTTTGTTATTATACTGCTGCTGTTCCGGGCTTGGCTGCTGCCCAAGTACGCTTGGCTGCCATCCATCAATCCGAAAGGGATAGAAGGGGAAAATGCTCTGGCCCCGGCACCTGCCATCCCTTATCCATTCGGATGTGTGTGGTAAGAGAGTCTGGTCCAGCCAGTAGCGCTCGCCCTATGATTGATGAGTTTTATCCGTTCAGATGTGTGTGGGAAGAGAGTCTGGTCTAGCCAGTAGCGCTCGCCTATGATTGATGAGGAACTAGTTACGGGTTCTACACCTAAGTTCCTGAATTCTCTCAATCAGTACAAATAGATCAGATTATAATACCCTCTTTATGTACTCAGACAATTTCATTTATGAATTGATAAGGAACTAGTTACGGGTTCTACACCTAAGTTCCTGAATTCTCTCAATCAGTACAAATAGATCAGATTATAATACCCTCTTTATGTTCTAAGGCAATTTCATTTATGAATCTCTCAGTCAGTACAACAATTAGATCAGACTATAAAGAGGTCTCTCAAATCAGTAACAATTAGATCGGACTATAACACCCTTTTTATGTACTAAGGCACAGTTCGAAGTTACAAATAGATCAGATTACTATCCCCTATCTATTAACTAAGAGTAAGTTCAAAAGTTTTGAATTCTCTCAATCAGTACAAACAAATAGACCAGTTCCACATTGTTTTCTGAATTCCCCTCTCCCCCTCTATGAACGTCGTTCCTGAATTCTCTCAATCAGTATAAATAGAGCAGAATCCTCTCTGAGATTCAAAGTTAATAAATAGAGCAGAATCCTCTCTATAATTCAAAGTTAATGAATTCCAGAATCCTCTCTATGATTCAAAGTTAATGAATTCCACCGAGTAATGGAATGCCCTCCTTACTATAAATTGATAAGTCTTGACCAGATTATGGCTAATAAATTATTTGTGAATTCCACCAAGTATTCTGGATTCCCCTCGTCACACAAAAAATTGGAACACAATAAATTGAAATTGAGATCATGGCGCTAATAAATTGATTGAGTGACAAATTGATTCAAAGTTAATGAATTCCAGAATCCTCTCAATGATTGAAATTGAGATCATGGCTAATAAATTAATTGAGTTAATATATTGATTCAAAGTTTATGAATTCCAGAATCCTCTCTATGATTGAAAGTTGATGAATTCCACGAAGTCATGGATTGCCCTCCTTACAATAAATTGATAGGTCTTGACCAGATTATAGCTAATAAATTGATTGTAAAGTCCACTGAGTATTTCTGGATTCCCCTCATCACAATAAATTGAAATTGAGATCGTCGTTAATAAATTGGTTGAGTTGACCAGATTATGGC
>VDFB02256091.1:0-61819 GCA_007258455.2 Sequoia sempervirens
TGGACTATCAATAAACCACCACTACAATCTATTAGACATGAAATATAAAGCTACTTTATACAATTTGAAATAAAACCTTTAATATTTGATGAGCTTAAACATAATAAATAATCTCAACAACAAAAATACAAATTTTATATAAATAATCAAATAAGAAATATATTTAAAAAAAATATTTTTTAATTAAAAATATATGACTTTAAATTAAAAAATACAACTCTCTATATATAAACAGTAAGATAAAAACGTCACATTATAGGCCTATGTAAAAGAATCAAACAAACAATTAAAAGAAAAATTTAATTAAAAACTCTATAAACTAATAAAATTGTTTATAAAATATTTGTAAAAACGTTACCAATCGCTTTTAGTTTCTGCTAGGAAAGCGACTGAAAAAGTCGATTCATTGGAAAGCTCCGAATATTCAGGGCAGATACTATTAAATTGTTACGCTTTGGTAACCATTAACATCCTGTCGGCCAACGACAGAAATATGGATACAGTGAATATCTTGCCAACGTAATTGCTAACGTTGTAAAAATTTTATATATCGACTCATATCGTTATTATATTTTTAGCTTTGAGTCGATACGTATGGAAACATCTTTCTTGTCATGTCTCTTCTGAAATACTAATAAAATTAAGGTTTTTACTCGAATAAATCTCCCCCCTCAACAACTGGCAATCTCATATGTACCCGGCCCCGCCAATCCCCATCATACCGTCCAATCTAGCCTTCTGCAGGCCTGCCGATTCATTCTTAGTCTACTTGAAACACTCAATATAGATACCCTTTTACTCACTCTTGAGTAAACTGAAGATAAATTATTCGTGTATTTGGAACACCTACAAGCAAAAGGAACCAATCGTTAGGCCCTGCCTATATATAGTTAGGTTCTGCATATTGTTCACCCAGTGCAAATAGAAATGGCCGACTTGTCCCTTCATTTGCTCTTTCCCTGTGTTAGCCTGGTTGTTAGCGTCTTTTTCTTACTGCAGCTTTTCTTTTCTCTTCGAAGGAAGAGTAAATCTGAAGCCCTCACTCTCCTTCCCGTCATTGGCATCCTTTTTCCATTGATAAAAAACCGTAATAGGTTTCACGATTGGATTACAGACTTACTCTCAGCTTCTCCTTGTAATACATTCAAATACCATCGCCCAGGAGGATTAAAAGGGTATTTCACAGCCAATCCTGCAAATGTGGAACATGTGCTCAAAACCAATTTCGAAAATTACAGGAAAGGAGAACGCTTCAACGTTATTCTTCACGACTTTTTGGGCAGAGGAATTTTCAATGCCAACGGCGATCTGTGGAAGAGGCAGAGGAAGGTTGCTAGCTACGAATTCAACACTAAGTCGCTCAGAAACTTCGTAGTGGAGACAGTGCAATCAGAAATTCTGGAGCGCCTCATACCTGTCCTCTCCAATGCCTGCAATGAAAGAGTCTCCATAGACTTACAAGATGTCTTGCAGAGATTCACCTTCGACAATATTTGCAGAGTTGCCTTCGGTGCGGATCCTGCTTATCTGCATCCCTCTCTCCCGCAGTTACCTCTTGCCACAGAATTTGGCAATGCCACGGAGTTAAGCTTCGGGAGATTTCTCTACAGCGTGCCCTTCCTCTGGACAGTCAAGCGTTTCTTTAACCTTGGTTCAGAAAAGCGGCTGCGCGAGGCGATTGGTATGGTGGATGATTTTGCTATGAATATTATTCGCTCTAGAAGGAAAGTGATCGCCAAGAGTCAACTTGAGGGAAGCGATTCCGTTAGAAATGATCTCCTTTCCAGGTTGATGGCAGCTGCTAAAGAATTTGAAACAGACTCTGTTGAAAGTGAGGAGAAGCACAGATCCGATGTTTTTCTAAGAGACATGATAGTGAATTTTATGCTAGCTGGAAGAGATACCCCGTCGACTTCACTGACGTGGTTCTTCTGGGTGCTTTCATTACATCCGCGAGTGGAGTCAGCCATCCGCCATGAAATAATGCAGATTCTATCAAACAGAAATGTGGAAGCAGAAGCGAAAGGGACTGCTTTTACGTACGAGGAATTGAGAGACATGCAATACCTTCATGCTGCTCTCTGCGAATCTCTCCGCTTGTATCCTCCTGTGCCTTTTGATTCCAAAGCAGCGGTGCAAGATGACGTTTTACCGGATGGTAGCTTTGTGGGCAAAGGGTGGAGTATTGACTATAGCATCTACGCCATGGGCAGGATGGAAAGCATCTGGGGAGCGGATTGCCTGGAGTTTAAGCCTGAGAGATGGTTCGTTGATGGAAAATTTGTAGGAGAAAATCCTTACAAGTTCACTGCTTTCCACGCCGGACCTCGTATATGCTTGGGAAAAGAAATGGCCTTCATTCAAATGAAGTCAATTGTGGCTTCTATTATTCATGCGTTTAGTCTGGCAGTCGATAAATGCTTTGTGCCGAGGTATACACTCGACTTCAATATGCGTATGAAGGGAGGAATGCTGGTCCGTGTATGCAAAACATAAATTTCCACAACACCCATGATTTGACAGTAGTCTATGTTTCATGAATCTTTAACTCTGTCTTATTAGTTCTGCGATAGGCAGGTTTAGTTGCATTTGCTTTTCAAATAGTGGCTTGGCCAATGAAATTGTAGTGTTTAAAATATTTTTATCTTTTTTCTATAGTGGGGATTTAAGCACATAGTTTTGTGCTTGAAAATTATGGTTTATCTTTTTTTCTATTGGTTGGAGTAGGTCGATTTTTCATTTTCGTTTAAGCAAATTAGGAAAATAGGGGGACATTATATATTGTGGCAAATATTTAATAGGGGGATGCATATTGTGTGAGTTTTGGCGGCAGGCTAGTGGGTACTGAAGCAGTGAATGCATGTTTAATGCATTAAATTCAAACTTCGCAATGTGTGTTGGATAGTTGGCGAGAACATCGACAGAGAATGCATAGTTAATTCATGAAATATGAGGCAAGTGCTGGTTTCTGCTTATTCTCGATTGTTTATTGTTTGTTTCTTTTTCTATTATTTCCTTTGTAATACGCGCGATGTTTTGATAGATATAAATATACTATAAATTGCCTTTGGTGACGCCGTCCATACAAATGATTTAAGAATTGTTCAAAATTGTAATGGAAGTGCTCAAAGTTTTATAGTATATATCCGGATAGGTACATTACTAATGATCCCTATGTTGATGCCAAGTGTAAGCATCATATTATGTATTGATTAAAATTGAACCTTTTTTATTGAACAAGTGCAACACAATTTTTGAAGGCATCATGATTATAACAATTTTGGAAGACTAAAGGGGAGGAAAAACATTCATAAAATTATACTATTAAAAAGGATAATTAAGGAGAGGCAAATTATTTCTTTTCCATTTTATCAATTTCGACATGAATCTTTAGAAAAGGTTGTCTTTCTCTTTTATTCTACACATAAAACTAAATGGGATATATTCATGTTAATACTATACTATAATATGTAAAATAGAAATTAGTTTAACACATAACTTTCTTTATGCTAATTATTTTAATGAAAAAAGTTTGAGGGAGGATAAAGACTCCAAAATAGGATAAGGTTTAGAGAAACAAATAAATATGGTAGGAGGAGGAGTAGCAAAGACATGCAACAAATTTAACTTTCTCTATAGTGCACAACCAATCCTCCACAACAAATGAACACCTACAACAAGTCTACCTCATATTAATCTTTATGGTTTCACCTATGAACAAAATGACATTAAGTGATATTTATGATCAATGGATATTCAATACATATAAGTAACTCATTTTGAATTAGGAAGCCAAGCAAATAAAAACACATCCATTCATGAAACTTAACCAATTAAAGCCTTCTATAGATTTAAATTTCTAATAGACATTAAGTTTGACAATGGAATGCTAAATAATGTCAACCAATTTAATGGGTCTACATTGATGAGTATTACTTCAATTTGTTTTTGTACCTAGTCATTTGAATCAAAAGAGGTCATAGGTCATATCTAGTCTAGGTGGAGCCTTAATTGGTTTGATAAAGACATCTCATTCCTTTTAAAGGATTTATGACATTCTCCTTGTGAACCCAAAAAGACATATTTTAGGTGGCTTCTTATACTTAAAAATCTTGTTGTTTTTATGGTTCATCAAAATTGTTTTCTTAGAGTTAATTATTCCTTGTGTGATGAAAATGAAACTTTTGATGACCTATTCTTAAATTTTCCTTTTGTTGTTAAGCTTTGTCAAGCACAAAAATTTTAAGAGTCACAAAACTAGAAATGAACCATATCTAGAGTAGATACCAACTAGATTTTAAAATATTAAAAAAATAAAAATAAAATGTGTACAATTAAAATTTGATAAATTATAATATAGTATCCCACAACTATCATTTATTAATCTAGGTTAACTTATGATGAGTTAGCATTTTCTTATATTAAAACCTAGATTAAGCTTAGAGGAAGTTTATTTTCCTTTTACATTTTTTGAATAGGTATCAAATCCTACACTTATTCCTTCCTAGTGTTTCTCATCCTCATTAGAATTTTCAAACAGATGTTTTTTTATTAATTTCACATATTATTGTTAAATCTAATCTAACCTTTTCATCACTAGGTTTTTCAACATATCTAAATTTTAGGATTTGGTTTTTCTTTAAATTTCATATCTTTAACCAACCTTAGTCATCGTATTCCTTAACTTTAAAGGTTTTTCCATTGTGTAGAGAATGAAGCATAATGATATTTTTTTCAAATTTTGGTTAAATGGAGCAAAAGCATATGGAAAAACCTTGGTACAATACACATTTGAGGCATATAAAGGCATCAATAAAAGAATGAAAATAATATTATAATTTCTTCTACCTATACAAAATATTATATAGTGAGAAAGTTAAGAAGAACATTGATATTAGTGTTTTGTGGAATCTTGTTCTAAAACATATAAAACATGTAAAGTTGACGAGGAAGAAATGAAAAATGATTTATTAATAATCATGATTAAAGATTTAATATAAATTTAAATGAAAGAATTAAACATAAATATAGTTCACATCCATGATATATCCAAGATCATTATCATTAGTAATGAAATATTTAACTAGATAAAGTTATAGAAACATAATATCCGAGATACATCTATGATATGCAATCTAAAATAGATAAAGAAAGAATAGCTAGGGTCACACAAAGGGGCCTTATAAAAACCATTAGAATAATCTAAAAACATGATTTTGCACTTGGTTGATGCATTCTTAGCCATCTCCAATAATGATTAATTTGGACACATCCTTAAAAATGTCATGCCACACAATAGGCTCAAAAGGAGGAAGTAGATTTTCCTTGTTTATTCCATTTAGGAATGGAAAATGTTTATATAATATAAAAAAATAGCATAGCCATGTAACTGTTGAAGATATTTTCCTACTCATGCTAAGGTTCTTACTTTACAAAACTTGTAGACCATATAATAGATTGCAACAAAAAATATTCTACATGAAGTGAGAGTACAATGTAATATACATGAGATTTACATAGGTTTTTGAAGCATGTGCTCCAAGAAAAATAATTGCAAGATGCAAAGTTACATTTGAAATTATATAATAATTTTCATGGCACCACATATTATTGCTATATGAAAAATCAAAATGAGAAAGCATTTCTCATAAATCTTAAGGGCTCTATAAAACTCTCTCATGCTAACTAATGGCTAAATAAATTATGCCCAGTAGATTTGATATTTTAGAGATGCAATTCTTAGCTGCTCTATTCTTGAGTTTTAGAATACATAAATTTTTATATTTATCTATTTAAATAAAATAGATAATTAAAATTGTTAGATATCAAGTTATTTAACTGTATTTTTTTTCTGAATTATTTCTTTTTCATATGATTTTCTCAAATTTCTTTGATATATGCATATATTGTCTAATATGTTGAATTCTCTCATTAAAAAAAGTTTGAGGCCTTGTAAGTAGCATTCTTAACATGCAAATAATCCTTAATGAAACACAAAGGAAAACATATGATGATGGAATCTCAAATTCAAGAGGTATTATGCCCTTTATATGATGATGGAATCTCAACTTCAAGAGGTATTCTATTATCGTAATACATCGAGAGAAAATTGAATCTCAACATATTAAGGAATTCAAATTCATTGTAGAGGTATTCAACATCTCATCTTTGCACAAGATATAGTAATCAAGATCAAGAATATAATTCTATTTGATTTAGGATTCCATGGAGGTATCAATATTTTGTGTTTGAAAAGTACTTATGTTTTAGATACAACTGTGAAAAAGGAAAATTCAATAATTTAGATAAATGAAAGAAAAGAGAACAGAAATACCATAAACATAAGAAACTAAGATGATAGTTGCATATGTGTAGGACAATTAAAAAACATAAATTTTGAGGTTTATTAAGCTCTCTGCATGCACAATTAGTTCTATTGTGCTAGCATATCCAATATAGGAGGATTCTCACAACACTAAACTCTTGCCATTTCCCTATCATAAGCTATATGTGGATCAATGTCACTCAACCTATTATATATTACTATTATAGACCTATGGAAATTAGTAGCAAGGATTACTAATTTCTATATAATACATTGTTTTTGAAAGAGGAAAAAATGGGTTTTACATTGTTTCTATAATGATAAAGTAGTTTCTTTTATAAATGTAAGGTATAAGTACAAAGCATGTGTGTTAATTGAGTTGATATCCCATCTAAATATTAATTCAACTAATCATATTAAATCTTATAATGAGACTCATCTCCTCTATCTAAGTTATATGAAATTTTTTATATAGCTTATTATATTCATTTAAAAAAAATAATTTTGGCATGAGGAAGTTTGATACAACTCTTGAGATTTTAGGTTCATTTATATTTCTACTATTAAATATTAATGTTACATTTTCATCTTTATAAGAAAAATAAAGAAAAATTTAGTGGGCAATAAATATGTACATGTCATTACAAAATGTTTCATTCATTTATTACTTTTATATTTAATAATACAATACTTTCTATGTATTAAATTTTGAAGTTGTTGCATGTTCTTTCTACATTTATATTCCAAATGAATAAGAATAATACCTTATGATCATGTAAATTTATATATTTTTTAATATTTTCAATTTTAGATAATGGAAAATCCTCAACAATCTATTGGAATAATTGATGTTTTGAGTATTGATTCTGAAGATTCAATAAAAAGTCATAGTTTACAACAAATTCTTCATTACTATCAATTGCGTCAAACATGTCTATGAATTGGAATAGGTGTGATGAAACTAAAATTCAAAATTTTGCAAAATACATCTTTCATCTTAATGCACAAAGATTATAGAACAAGTTAAAATAACAAGCTTTCATGCACATCATATCAAAGTATTTGGAGTCACTAAAATCGAGAAAGTAGTTAGTAATTTTCATGCAACATGTGATGAGATAGATTTTGTGATTTCCTAAGATAGTTTTACTTCCATGAGTATTATGGATTAGATAATTCTTTTCAATATAAGAATATCTATCCAAACAACAAAAGGAATCTATAATTTTTTGATAGAGCAAATAACCCAAGATCATCAACTGCAGAAAACCTTCACAAAAAGTGAGAGACACGAGGCCATTTCACCAAATAATGAGTGAAAATACTGAGATGAATAATTTACATAATGTACAGGCTTATAAAGCAATGAAAAAAACAAATGGGTGAAAAACTACCCTACGGGAAAAAAACACCTGAATAACCAATGCATAATTATGCCTAAGTTAAAACTTAAGCCTAAGGTAAATGTAATTTACTCTAACAGCCCCCCTTAAGTGCAACTTAGGGAGAATGAAAATGAAAATATGAAGATGCAGTATGTAGTATGGGTCCCAGATACACAACCATTTTAGGTACCCATTTACAATGCAAAAAAAGAAATCTCTCACAACCGGAGAAAAGGAGAAAAAACCTGCGGGAAAAAACCCCTCTCCAAAAGAGAGAAAAGAAAAGAAAATGATGCATGGATGGAGGACTCAATTACACCCCCTAAGGACTACATACATCATGTATATACAACCAACAAACCCCCATAAGAGGGAAAGAGAGACTATATAGACCCCCCACAATGTGTAATCACCTGCAAAAATGGTAAGTGCCTAAAGACAAAACATGATCTAGTGTTGAAAAAAACTTGTCTCCCTTTCAGAAGAAACAAAACCAAATAAAAATGTAGGTATGCTTATTGAGAAGGAAGCATGAAAATGTATGATGGTGTCTCTGAAATCTGCTCATGTGTCACCAAAACCTTGGAAGATGATGCCATGAACCAATCAGGAACATGCCCAATCACAATAGGTGACAAACAAGGTACTACTGGAAATTGATGCTGAACAATATCCAAAGACTGAAATGGGGTGACAATAGTTGTACCACAACTATCATCAATTAGGAGGGATATACCCTCAAATTTGTCCTCCAAATCTGAAATGTGAGATTCCACGAACAATGAACCAATGTCTAAAAAATCAGAATCCCAAGCAGGAAGACAATGAGATTCTGGGTGTGATGAATCACTAGACGTGCTCAATGAATCATTAACACAAAATGAATGGTCCTGTAAAATAGGAATGATAGGAGTCTCAATCAATGACTCTGCACAATGAATCACTAAAGGTGAAGGTACATCAACTATCTCTGAGGGAGAAGAAGGAGCATCTGAAGAACCCTCATCATCCTCATCTGAAGATTCAAAGTATTCTAACACTTCCAACTCCTGCATAGTAGCATGATCATAGGGTATCCTGTTTGAAAAATGAAGAGGCACAAGACAATTTGAAACATGATTGAATCTGGGAATGGAAAGGTATTAGGATCTCCATGTATTTCCTAGATTTTAATCCAAAGAGTATATGGACACTCAAAATGATGAATAACACCCAAAGTGGCATCATCAATATGCATTGTAATAACTCGTAGGACATGATCCCTTTTGCAAGTCCATGCAAACTTCTTATTATCAGTATCGGGAAGGGGGACAGGATTATATAAGTATGGAAAAAGATGAAGCCATCTTAAGTGCTTCAATATACCATCTATCCATTGTGTATAGTTCCCCCTTTCCAACATAATCACAACAGGATGCAATGAAAACCCCATAATCAACTAGGACAAAAATCCAAAAAAAAAACAAAGACAGTAACCTTCAACAACAAATAGAAACTCCCAAAGACTGCAAATTAAACGAGACCAATATTGAACTTCAACGGAATAAAAGCACCATCAAACAAAAAAAAAAAGAGAAATTCCTCAACCACTGTAAAGGTGACGAAAATACATTTCCATTGATATGTGGTTTGCGAAAAATGACCTTCGTTTGCAAAAGATATGCACAAATGAAAAAAGGCCTATAAAGGCACTTCTGGAGCTCTCGATCACAAAATGCACAGGGGCTAAAAAAGTGAGCCTCTTGGTCCAAGTACAATCCAAATCACCAAGTTAGGTTAGAGCACACTCCAAATCACCAAGTTAGAGCACATGGATCCAAATCACACCACCAAGCGGCCAATCACCCAAGCAATATCCATCGATCACACCAATGTCCATCACAAAAGATTGCAAAAAACATTATGTGAGCCTTTGCTCACACCATTAAAAATGAAGAACTGAAAAAGAGGATATTTAAATAGCCATAAATCTCCCTCCACAAAAAATGTGGGATAAATACCACAACAAGATTAAAAAAGGCAACAAATATTTCACATGCCCAGCAGTGAATGGCGAAATACCAAGAAATCCTATTTGCCCAACAATGAAAAATCATGACATCTAGGATAAAAAATGCACCAAAGAATAGGCCTCCCAAATGCACAAGCCAAAATGCCCTATAGGGGTCGCAGCCTCCTCTAGACTCGCTACCAAACAACAACACTTCTCCAACCAGAGAAGTCACACCACCTTCTTCAATGAAAATCGGGCATCTCCTCACTTGTAGAAGGTTGCAAAGTCTTGTTCACCGCATTTAAAATTACACCCGCAACCTCCTCAATAGAAAATCAAGGCCTCATAAAGATGGAATGACCTTCAACTCAGAAGCACCCAACTAGTGAGAATCCCGCGTGCTTGCCTTCAAAGAGAATGGAGAAATCACCAGCCAAAAAAAAAAGCCTCTCCAAGAGAAACACAACCACGAGCCTCTATGAGAATCAGGCCCTCCAATCACGACAATGAAATCTCCATAGAAAAAAAATGCAAATCGCGGCCTATAGGTTGAAAAATGTGGCTTCCACTCACAAATTTTTTTCTCTCAAGCATTCAAATCAAACCATTGATGAAAAACGTGCTTCAAACAATGAATTCGAGCCTCTTTGCAACAAAAAAAACTTAGGAAGATTCATAGCCAACAAAAAAAATGCCTCTAGCTGTTGATTTTTGTAGCTCGAAAGGTGGGATGTGGATTTTTTTTAAAGCAACTCGAGTTGGATATGCTTTAAATGACTTTAAAGCAACTCGAGTTAGATATGCTTTAAAGCAATTCGAGTTGGATTTTCAGCAATAGTAGTTTTTATTCTTTAATAGAATGTTTTCGAGTATATGAGGATAAGATAAATCTAAGAGTGATTTTATGTGTAATTAAAGCCAAAGAAAGCAAGGAAAGATTCTTTTCTTGCACGCTAAGTAAAACAGTTGGGCTCTATATATGTAAGATTGCTGTAGCAAACTCATATTGTATTTTCGAAAGAAAAGTTTGTTGTTAGGCTAAATAGAAGATCCAACTTTTGCAAGTTTTTCCCCTCATTGGGGTTTCCTAGGTAATTCTGTGTTATTGTCCTTTTGTGATTGGCTTCTTGTTATTTTTTGCTTCCGTTGTTATTAGCTGTTAATTAACCCAGTTGTATTAATTGTTATAAATCAGATATTTGATTATATTCTATGAATTTATTGAGCAATTAATCTATTACTAGGTTATAGAAATTAACATGGTATCAGAGCTCTAAAATCTGAATATGAAGCCAAGATTTGTGACACATATTTCAAGAAATTTTTTAAAGATTTTTGTCTCCAGTTCTTTTGTGGCTATGACAACCAGTGTTCGATACAAGGACAAGATTGAGGGTGCATCTAACTTCTTGCAGTGGAAGGTTCAAATTACATCCGTTCTCAAGGAGAACAGGCTGTGGATCTATGCGAGTATAGAAGTGACACCACCAACAAATGATCTTGTTTCCTTAGATTCGCATGAAGTCAAAGAGGCCAAGGCTCAGAGGATTATCCTGGATGGAGTAAGAGATCATTTAATTCCTCATTTATCAGGGAAAGACACCACCAAGGAGATGTGAGATATGCTCACAAAACTTTATCAAAGTGACTATCAGAGTCGTAAGATGATGCTCAAGGAAAAATTTCATAATACCAAGATGTCCAAAGGTGAGAGTGTGACCTCTTACTTGTCCAAGCTGACACAGGTTAGGGATGAGCTTGCTGCTGTTGGAGAGACAATTGATGAAGATGAGTTGGTGCGTATAGCCTTGAATGGTTTTTCGAAGCACTAGGAAGTGTTTGTCAAGTGTGTTGTCGACAGAGATCAGCTACTTGATTGGGAAAGACTTTGGGATGATTTTGTTCAGGAGGAGATCCATGAAGGTGCTCATCGGGGAGATCAGACAAAGAAGGGTCAAGATGAAGAAAATCTTGCTCTTGCAAGCAAGGGTAAGAAGAAGTCCAATAAAGAGAAATCATAAGGTTCTTCTTCCAAGAGTGGGAAGAAGAAAGATCTGAGCAAGATTAAATGTTTTTGCTGCCATCAGATGGGTCACTATGCCAGTCAATGTCCGAATAAGAAAAATAAGGACAAGCAGAAGAAGCATTTTGCTACTACAACAGAGGTGGATGAGTTTGCATCACGATTTGAGAATGAGTTTTCATTCATTTCCTGTCTCTCAAGTTCAATTGCCAACAGGGTATGGTATATTGACAATGGGGCTTCTCGCCACATGACGGGAGTCAGAGAATGTTTCACCAAGTTGGAGGAGAAGAATTTGGATTTCTATATTGAGCTCAAAGAAAATGCCAAGTACCATGCAACTAGTATTGGCACCATCAAGTTTCAGAGGGAGTTTGGAAAACCTTTGTTGGTGGAGGATGTGTTGTATGTCCTTGGCATGACAAATAATTTAATCTCAGTTTCTGCTTTGGAAGACAAGGGTTACATCATGACCTTTGAGAGGGGAAAAGTCTATATTTGTCCCAAAGATTCCAAGATTGCAAAAGTGATTGGAGTCAGGCATGGCAACTTGTTTCAGTTATATTTTGAGCCAACACATGCGTTGGTTAGTAGCTGTAAAGGGATAGGAGAATTGTGGCACAAGAGGATTGCTCACCTTCACATTGGAGCACTTAATATTCTTAAGGAAATAGTGACGGGGCTGCCTGAGATGAAGACATAAAAGCATGAGGTGTGCAAGGGTTGTGCTCTTGGGAAATATGCCAAGACCAGTTTTCCAAGCAGCGACACTAGATCCGAAGGGATTTTGGATCTTGTACATTCAGATGCGTGTGGGACCATGTCAACAACATCCTTGAATGGATATGAGTATTATGTTACCTTCATTAATGATTTCTCTAGGAAGATGAGGATATATTTCATGAAGAATAAAGATGAGGTCTTCAGTAGGTTCAAAGAGTTTAAGGCTCTCGTGGAGAACCAAATAGGGAGGAAGATCAAGATATTGAGATCTGATAATGGAGGCGAGTATACCTCAAATGCCTTCAAAGATTTTTATTCTCAGGAAGGTATCACGAAAGAGTTGACAATTCCGTACAACCCTCAACAAAATGGGGTTGCTGAACAGAAGAATAGGGCTATAGTTGGAGTAGCCAAGGCCATGCTTCATGATTAGGATCTGCCTTGGTTCTTTTGGGTAGAAGCTTGCAATACACCTGTGTATTTGCAGAATAGGAGCGCTCACAAAGTGTTGGGCAAGTTGACTCCAGAAGAGGCATTCACTAGTAAGAAACCAGATTTGGGGCACATCCGCATCTTTGGATGCCTTGTGTATTGTCACATTCCTATTGAGAAGAGAACCAAGTTGGAACCTACTATAAAGAAGGGTATCCTTGTTGGGTACAGTGAAACTTCTAAGGATTATCGGGTTTACATTCCTGCTCTGAGGAAAACAGTGGTTCGCAGAGATGTGAAGTTCGAGGAAGAGAGGGCTCTTCAGAAGTCAAGCAACTTGATGAATGAGGAGGAACAATCACCCATGGTTGAGGTAGGAAAAATTCAGTCACGCAAGCTGGAGAGCAGAGAAAGCAGGCTGAGCAGGATGATCAGATAGAGGAACAAATAATTCCTCAGCCTCAAATTCCTATTACTGAGAAGAGGAGAAACAGGGCAGCTGAGCAAACATGGAGAGAGGCTCAAGAATATGTAGGTGATCCTCAAGATTCATTCAGACAGAGAAGGGATCCCAGACGTTATTATGAGTATGTGGCACTTATGAGTGAATTAATTGAAGTAGAGCCTTCCAGCTTTCAAGAGGCATCCAAGCACCAAGTGTGAAGAGATGCCATGGCAGAAGAGTATTCTTCCATCATGAAGAACAATGTGTGGGAGGTAGTACCATGACCAGAAGATAAGTTTGTGGTGGGCTCGAGATGGCTGTATAAGATTAAGCATGTTGTAGATGGTAGTGTAGAGAAGTTCAAAGCCCGATTTGTGGCTAAGGGGTTTTCTCAGAAGGAAGGAGTCGACTATGATGAGACTTTCACTCCAGTAGCCAGGTACTCATCCATAAGAGCTATCATTTCTGTAGCAACACAAATTGGTTGGAGGATTCACCAGATGGATGTAAAAACGACCTTCCTCAACGGAGTGATTGAGGAAGAGATTTACATAGAGCAGCTAGAAGGATTTGAAGCACATGAGAGGGATTCTCATGTATACAGGTTGAAAAGAGCACTGTATGGACTCAAGCAGGCTCCCAGGGTGTGGTATTCACGTATTGACAGTTACTTGCAGAGTGTGGGCTTCATCAAGAGTGAGGTGGATCCGAACTTGTACTATGTTCAGGTGAAGGGCGAACTTCTCATATTGGTGTTATATGTTGATGACCTATTTCTCACAGGGTCAGAGGAGCTCATAGCACATTGCAAGTGGGATCTTGTAGGAGAGTTTGAGATGAAGGACTTGGGGTTGATGCATTACTTTTTGGGATTGGAGTTGTGGCAGAAAGAGGGAGAGATCTTCCTTGGACAAGGGAAGTACTTAATTGATATCTTGAAGTGATTCAGGATGGAAAACTGTAAGCCTATGTCAACGCCACTTGTGACCAATTGGAAGAAGATTGATGCTAGATCAGAGGCAGTGGACCCAACTTTATACATAAAGTTGATAGGCTCTCTTATGTATTTGGTCAACACTAGGCCAGACATTTGTTTTGTAGTGAACTCACTCAGTTAGTTTATGGTGGAACATAAACATGTGCATTGGATAGCTGCGAAGCATGTTTTGAGATATCTCTGAGGAACAGTTGATTATGGGTTGAAGTATGTTTAGCAGGATGGAGTGAGGCTCAAGGGTTTTAATGATGCAGATTGGGCAGGTAGTACAACTGATCGAAAGAGCACTTTAGGGTGCAGTTTCAGTTTGGGATCAGGAGCAGTCTCTTGGTACAACAAGAAACAGAAGTTAGTTGCGCTGAGTTCTGCAGAGGCCGAGTATATGGCAGCCAATATAGCTACATGTGAGGCTATCTAGCTTCAAAAACTTCTAGCTGGGCTCTTTGATTAGGAGTTGGATCCTATAGTCATTTATTGTGATAATCAGAGTTGTATCAAAATCTCTAAGAATCCAGTGTTTCATGACAAGTCAAAGCACATTGAGATCAAGTACCACTTCATTTAAAGAGATTGTGCGGAGAAGGGGATAGTGAAGCTCCATTACATTCCTATGGATAAACAAATAGCAGATATCTCGACGAAGGCCTTGATGAAGAGCAAGTTTGAATTCTTCAGGGACAAGTTGGGTGTGGTGCAGAACACCTTCCTCGCTAAGAGGGAGTGTTGATTTTTGTAGCTCGAAAGGTGGGATGTGGATTTGTTTGAAAGCAACTTGAGTTGGATATGCTTTAAATGACTTTAAAGCAACTCGAGTTAGATATGCTTTAAAGTAATTCGAGTTGGATTTTCAACAACAATAGTTTTTATTCTTTAATAGAATATTTTTGAGTTTGTGAGGATAAGATAAATCTAAGAGTGATTTTATGTGTAATTAAAGCCAAAGAAAGCAAGGAAAAATTCTTTTCTTGCACGCTAAGTAAAGCAGCTGAGCTCTATATATGTAAGATTGTCGTAGCAAACTCATATTGTATTTTCGAAAGAAAAGTTTGCTGTTAGGCTGAATAGAAGATCCAACATTTGCAGGTTTTTCCCCTCATTGGGGTTTCCTGGGTAATTATGTGTTATTGTCTTTTTGTGATTGGCATGTTATTTTTTGCTTCCGCTGTTATTAACTGTTAATTAACCTAGTTGTATTAATTGTTATAAATCAGATATTTGATTATATTCTGTGAATTTATTGAGCAATTAATCTGTTGCTGGGTTATAGAAATCAACACTGGAAAGATCAGGTAAAAGGGAAAAGCACGGGCGACAGATGTCATTCATGCCCTCTACAATTTCTAGCACCAAAAGGACTTTGACCAGTTCACAAATGATATTCACATGCCTCCAAATGCTTCCAAAATAGATCGAACTACTTAAAATACAAATCGGATAATAAATTTGCATGCTGAAGAATGGTCTGGAGAGGTTTGAGCAGTCACTTACTCGAAGAAGGTCAACAAGACGCCATCAAAGGGCCTGCCTCGAGATTTTTCACGCCAACAATAGGGGAGTATATCATGCCTCAAAAAAACCTTTTTCCGCCTGTAGAGATAAGACACTCAGCAAGAAAAAGCAACAAACTTCTAAATTTCAATCTTGTCTCCAGAAAATAGTCCTCAATAGACTCCTTCAACAAAAACACACTAAATCCAAATGAAGGAATGGTTCCACACCACACCAAACCAGAAAAAACTCCCAGTGCAGCTTTACAAAGACTCCAATCGAAGGCTTCAACAACAAAGAAAATCAATAATCAAAAGAAATTTTGAAAATTTGCAAATTTCAAATGCCAAAAAATAAATTGATCTCAATACTCCAGTGAAAAATTTCATAGGAAGGATACTGCAAACTGGGAGGCTCTGATACCATGATAGAGTGAATAACTCAACATCTGTAAGAATTGGCTATGAAGTCTCCCCAATCCACAAGTGAAGAAGGAAGAACCCTCAAAATGTAAGAAGTCTCTGAAATATGCTCAAATGTCCCTATGTCGATGCCGAAAGATGCCTTTCCCAAACCATGTGAAGCTTCAATGAAGTCACTTCCTGGAACCTGTGAGAACCCCTTTGCAACAACACTCTCATCCGGCGACTCATATTTTTCAATTTTTTGATAATCTTCTATTTTTCCATGTGCAAAATAAAGAGCTTGATTTTCAGTGAAAAACCTACATTCACAAGAAATAAAAAATAAATAAATTTATTTAAAATTATACTTTTTGGGAAGCTTATAATAAGGACTACATACTTACAAAAAATAAATTTTAAATGAATTCATTTGATCCCCCAAAAGGTAAATCAAAAGTGGGTTTTATCAACATTTTGATAAGTGTAAAGGAGACTCCGTTATAGGTATGGTTTAAAACTAGCAGGGTTCTATCCAAGAGGGTTGATCTAAGGTAGTTTGATCAAACCCTCTTCAATTGGAATGCTTTAAATGGAACTTTTTAAGGCTTACATCGTTATATTTTCTAAAAATATGTGATTTCAGCAAAAATCAGAATCTCCCAGAAATTGTAAACTAGCTTTGTGGGATCACCCTTTACCTTTTTTTCTTTTTGATTAAAAGCATACCCCAAATTTATATATATTTAAAAAATCCAAAAAATTATATTAGAAGAGGGAGCTATACCTCAACCAAAATTTAGAGGAAGATTACCAATGCAATGACCAGTAATATCTCCAACTAAACTGTGAGTTGATTTTGTCCTTCTCGGGTGTTATAGAGTCATTTGTATTGATTTTTGTAAAAGGAAAAATCTGTTCACTAACAAAGTTTTGGTGACTCTGCTTGGGCCCTGAAGCAGATTCAATACTTGACATTGAAATTTTTTTGTTACACTAGAATTCAAGCCTTATACCAGAAGTGACAAGAAGGGTTTTTTCGATCCTATTTTTGAGGCTTTGCAGAGAGGAGAGTTTGATGAAGCCTTAAAAACAAGGAGGATCATATCAAGAAGTAGGAAATATTTTCCTATATGGGATAAACCCCTCCTATATATTGATCCACATATGACATATTAAGGCTCTTATCTTACACGAAACTTCTATTCCTATTATTGCCCATCTCAATCGAGGAATGACTCAACCAATCCCATGGGGAGGAACCATTAGGCCACTACACCTTGGAGTCCAAATGAATGATCTGCCAAAGGGCTCTAGAAAGAATCTTCCAAAGTTCAGGAGTGATGGGAAGGTCACTCCTAATGAGAATTGAATGCCTTCTTTGCTGCTTGTAGTATACTTGGAGTTCAACATGAAGATGTAGCAGTAAGACTCTTTGTAGAATCATTGGCAGATGTTTCCGCTGAATGGTTTTATCATTTTCCAAATGGGTCTATTAGTACATGGGCTCAAATGAGGTCTAAGTTTGAAGACCATTTTAAGAGTGCAGAAGATGAACATACTCTCTTGGCTAAGCTCACTAGTCAAAAGAAGGAAATACATCAACCAATGAGGGAGTTTGTGGCTCAATTCAATAGGACAATAAATTGACTTGAACAAGCAAAGAGACCTTATAATGAGAATCCCAAGTGTTTCTTTGTGAATGCTATGTTTCTAGACATTAGCTTTTATTTGAGGAGAGATCGAGTGGTCAACTTGGTAGCTTCTCAAACCTTGGCTGTTGACTTAGAAGATACATTTATTAAGGCTAGTAAATGGAAAAGGGAACTGCAAATAGGTGATGCCCAACCTTCTACATTTGTTGATCCCATGATTTAGAAACTTGCAAATGATATCATTACTTTGAAGCGGAAAATTCCCAAAGGTATTTAGTCTTATCAGTAGCCATATCAAGACATTCCTAGAAGAAATATAAATTAGCATTTTGGGGTGAACAATAGAAAATTGCAATTTCCTCCTGCTCAACAATGGTTGGAAATAGAATCCCCCCTCAGTTAGGGTAACAAATGTACTTTCCATTTGACTCCCGAATATGAAGGGCCTAATTTCCCAAATTGAGAAAATATTGGGAAATGAATGGAGAACGAAGAAGAACATAAACATGAGATGGAGAAGAAGCTATGTCGAGAGGGTATGGTGACTCCGAGGTTAATTTTTTAGAATTTATTTCTGACACAGATAGAGGTAGATATGTGTATACCACTTTAGATGATGCTTCTTGTATGGTACTTACCCGAGGTTAACTAAACTCAAGTCAAAAAGGTATGCCTAATCCTAATGAAACCCCTACTCCTTTCAAAGTTAATTCTTCTTCTCATAAAGTTCTAGATTTTGTCTCCAAGAATCCAATTGTTCAGGCTTCTAATAAGAACTTAGCTCCTTTTGATATTTTGGATTTTTGTAAAAACACAAAAAATCAAATCTCACCCGTCGAGTATTTGAGAACCAACCCTAGTGAATTAGATAGGTTGGTAAAATTCATTAAATCTAATCATACAACAACTAATTTAGTATAAGAATATTTGATAAATCATGAAGCTTTAACCCTCAAGTCATCCTTAGATGCTAAGAATCGTACCCCAACTACATCTAATCAAAAGCCCAATCCATTTTATGTATCTCTGTATATCAATGGTCACAAATTGAGTAACAAATATTATTGATTTTGGGGCATCAAATAACGTAATGCCTTCTAACATAGCCAAAATGTTGGGTCTTTCTTTAACTTAAACTTTCAGAAAATTTTACTCAATGGATGCCAAGCAAGTTCCTTTAGTAGGACAAATTAAAGATGCTCAAGTATCCCTAACAACCCATCTTGAGAAAAGACTTAAGTTGAAAATCCTAATTGCTAATATACTTGTGAGTTATGGTATGCTTCTCACTCGAAGTTTCAATAGAGATTTGGGTGGAGAAGTATGTATGGATTGGTCCCAGATGTTTATCCCACTTGGAAATAAAAAGATCCGTCTAGAACTAGAGCCAAAGGATAAATTCACTATCTTAAAATTTGATGATCCAAATTCCCATATCTTGTACACAGAGTCCGAATTCGACAATTATATGTTATTCTCTAAAGATGTTGATAACAAAGCCACTTTCAATCATGACATATTTTTAGAATTGTAGACCCTAGAATTTTTTGGTAGTTGTGCTAATTTTGGCTCTGGTGCAGGGGTGTTGTTGGTTTCACCTGATGGTGATAAGTTTCCTTTCTCGTACAAGCCAAAATTCAAGAATACCAATAACACTGCTGAGTACAAAGCTTTGTTATTGGGACTAGTTTCCTCTAAAGAAAAGGGAATCAAGAAGATGAGAGTAGTTGGTGATGCGGAATTGATTGTTAAGTAGGTGAGAAAGGTGTTCATTGTCAAGAATGAGAGATTGAGGCATTATAGAAAGATTATGGGATGAAATAGAATCTTTTGATGCCTTATCTATTGAAGTAGTTCCAAGGGAATACAACACTAGAGCGCAGATTCCTTTGTTGAACATTTCAACTTCCTTACTTCTCTTGCACCTAGATTTCAAGGGCATCTCATATCAAATTGAAATAGTATATTAACAAAATATTCTAGATAATGCTAAAAATTAGCAAGTCTTTGAGAATGATTAAAAACTACAATATTTTCTAGAATGCACAAATATGTTTCCAAAAATGTACTTTGAGGGTAGTGAGGCTGCATGTGAAGAATTATATCCAGATAAGAAGAGAGAGCTGGGAGAACATGTATGATTCAATTAAAGGGAAATAAAATTCCTAAAGGATTGGTCTCATGATTGGAACAATTATTTGATAGAAATAATAGGTGCATTAAGAAAAAGGTGGCTGAATCTGTAAATAGTTCTGGAGAGTATGAGTCCATCAATATAGGAATGCTAGATAATCCTAAGTGGTATATATTGACAAGTGTTGTACTTCTGAAGAAAGGGATAAGTTGATTTAATTATTTCTCAAGTATAAAGATGTCTTCACCCAGTGTTATGATGATTTGAAGAACTTTATGGGTGGATGGATGCAACATCACATACCACTTAAACCTGGTATTCCACCTTTCATATAGAAATAGAGAAACTATAATTTGAATGTTATCAATCCTATATTTTGGGAGATTGAGAAAATGTTGAAGGTTTGAATTATCTATCATACTCACCATTCTACTTGGGTTGCTAATTTATTGTTTTAATTCACAAGAAGAATGGGAAGATAAGGATTTGTGTAGACTTCTGAAACTTAAACTAGTCCTCCTTAAAGGATAATTATCCTCTCCCAATAATGGATCATGTGCTGCAAACTATAGCTAGTTCGGAAATGATGTCCATACTAGATGGATTCTCTGGTTACAATTAGATCATTGTGGACAAAGAAGATCAATACAAAACTTCCTTCATCACTCCCTGGGGTACATTTTCCTATAATAGAATTCCTTTGAGGTTAATCAATGTTGGAGCTACATTCTAGAGAGCAATGGATTTTTCTTTTATAAATTTAAGGAATAAGATTATAGTGATCTATTTGGATGACCTGATTGTGTTCTCCAAGTAAAGGGAGAATCATTTCAGAGATGTAGAAATAATCTTACAAAGATGTTGGGAACATGACATATCCTTGAACCCTAAGAATTTTGTGATCTTTGGAGTTACTAAAGGGAAGCTTTTGGGGAACATCATTTCTAAAGAAGAAAGTAGAATCAATCCGGAAAGGATCAGGGTCATCCAACAACTAAGTTTTCCTTCAAATAGGACTAGAGTAAAATATTTCTTTGGGAAAGTGAATTTCTTGAGGCAATTCATTTCGTATTTTTTATAAATTACAAAGCATGTAGTTGACATGATGAAAGAAAATAAAGGTTTCAAATTGAGTGATGCTAGAAAAAAATCCTTTGATGATATCAAGCTAGCCATTGCAAACTCCCCAGTGCTGGTGCATCTAGATTTCAGTAAAGATTTCATCATTTATTATTATGCCTCAGAGCATACAATGTCAAAAATTATTCTTCAAGAAAATGATTAGAAGATTGAGGCTCCTATTTTATTTATGAGCATTGCACTAAAAAAACATGAATTAAAATCCTTCACTCCCACGCCAAGGTCTTTGTTCCCAATGCAACAATAAAAAGTATACTCACACAACAAGAAATTGGTTGTAACAAAAGGGGTGCTTGGGTAGCCAAAGTCCAAGAATATGAATTAGACATTAAGCCCACCAAGCTAGTTAGGGGCAGAGGTCTTTGTAGATTTATCACCAAAAATGAACCTGAGGAAATTGAACCCTCTTCAAGAGTACTGTTCGTGAGTCTACATGACCCATGGTTTTCTAATGTGGCCCATTACCTTACTTATGAAGAATTTCCTTCATGAAATTATCCAAAAGAGAAGAGAAACCTCAAGTTAAGGTTCTCTAAATACGCGATCTAGAATGACACACTCTATAAAAAGGGCTTGGATGAGATATTTTTAAGGTGTGTAGATAAAGAGAAATAAAAAAAGCTTCTTAAGGCATTTCATGAGGAAGCTTGTGGAGGGAACTTTTCTTCCTCCATCACAACTTTTAAGATTCTTTGGCAGTGTTATTCCTGGTCAGACATGTTTAAAGATGCTTATCATTGGGTGGAAAATTGCGATAAATGCAAAAGATTCACGGGAGAGCCCCAATTAGTCGCATTTCCATTAAAACTGATAGTGATTGAAGAACCCTTTTAGAAATGGGGTTTAGGTTTCATAGGGCCTATCAATCTTGTTTTGAGTGCAGGGCACACTCATATTATAATAGCTACATATGACTTCACCAAATGGCCCGAGGCTATTCCTGTGAAATGTACAACATCTGAGGTGGTTTGTGATTTTATCAAAGAAAGTATTCTGGTTCATTTCAGGGTTCCTAAAAAGTTAGTAACTAATAAAGCAACCAACTTCTCATCTTCATAAGTTGTTATGTTTTGCTACAATCATGGAATATCTCTATCTCATTCATCAAATTACTATCCTCAAGGGAATGGGAAAGCTGAGTCTAGTAATAAAAATCTGGTAACTATCATAAGGAAGTTGGTGGAGGGTGATCCCACAATACTGGTTTACAAATTCTGGCAAAACTGGATATTGAACTGAATTTTTTAACTAAATCTTCACTTTCGGGCACCTATAGCTGCTAAACCATGAGGAATTTAAAGATGATGCAAACTAGTGATTTGTCACAACTTGTCTATATATTATAAATATATATTTTTTTTAAAAATTGGAATCAGATTGCATTTCTTTTTCCATCTCCTTCGAAAACTAGTTTTTAACAGTAAACGCCATTTTTAAAGAGTGATGCTCACCGTATACAACATAAATTTTTTTATATGAAGGATAAAATTCTATTTGTTTTGAATTTAGATTTGTAAATATGATATCTAACACTTTCATTTGGTTTCATAGTGTTTTATTGGATATTTTTTTCTTAATTAAGTTTTGAAGTCAAACCAATTACAATTTAGACATAGGTAGACCATATACAACATAAATTTTTTTACATGTATCAAAATTCAATTTTATTTTTTTTGTTGGATCAAGGACATCAATATATAGCACAAACATATTTTTAATATTTTTTTTTTTGTAATTTTCTATTTTTCCACATGTGCAAAATATAGAGCTTGATTTTTTAGTGAAAAACCTACATTCACAAAAAGTAAAAAATAAATATAATAATAAATTTAAATATATTTAAAATTATAATTTTTGGGAAGCTTATAATAAGGACTACATACTTACAAAAAATAAATTTTAAATGAATTCATTTGATCCCCTAAAGGGTAAATCAAAAGTGGTTTTTTATCAGCATTTTGATAGGTGTAAAGGAGACTCTGTTATAGGTATGGTTTAAAACTAGCGGGGTTCTATCCAAGGGGGTTTGATCTAAGGTGGTTTGATCAAACCATCTTCAATTGGAATCCTTTATATGGAACTTTTCAAGGCTTAAATTGAATCATATTTTCTAAAAATATGTGATTTTAGCAAAAAATAGGATGTCCCAAAAAGTGTAAACCATTATTGTGGGATCACCCTAGATGAAAAATCAAAAGAATTGGCATAAGAAAATATAAAAAGCCTTATGGGATGATAGAAATACGCTAAAAAGGGCTATTGGAATGTCCCCATTTGAACTGGTTTACAAAATTGGTACAGTTCTTCCCTTGCCTTTAGAACTAGCTACCACAAAACTACAAATGGACCTTGAAGATCAACAATTCAAGGATTCTTTGGAAAAGAGGACAATGCATTTAACTGAACTTGAAAAAAAGAGAGAAGACATGGTGGATAGGATTACTACACATCAGATGTGGGTTAAGAAGATCTTTGATAGGAAAACTAGACCCAGGAACTTTATGGAAGGTGATATGGTTCTATTGTGGGATAAGAGGCAAGAACCCAAAGGAGCTCATGAAAAACTTGATTCCTTATGGAAGGGTCTTTTCTAGATTTAGCAAGTGCACAACAATAAATCCTTCAAATTAGATTATCATGATGACACTATCTTGCCCCTGCCATATAATGGGAAAGATTTGAAGTTGTACCAAATCTAAAAGCAGGTATCCCTTGCCTTTGTATTTTAGTAGTTAGGAGTTTTTGGTGTGTGTTACGTTTTTGGTTTGCTTTGTTCCTTCACCTTGTTTCTCTTGCTCACTCATCCTTTTGACCCTACCACCTAATGAGTTTAACTAGAGATTCTTGGTCCTTCTGCATCCTTTCCAGTCCGTGTCCCCAGTTAGATCTAGTTGTTTCCTTGGCTTTAAGTTTAACTCTAAATTTAAATTTTTGGGTATCCTTTCAGTTTTCAAACCTCTTTCGCTTGTCTATCAATCGTTTGGTCAGTTTTGTGCACCTTGTTGGCCCGTGAAGTTATACTCACAACTTGTCTATTTCTGATTTGGTCTTCTCATAAGCAATTTTCTTTAGGGGTCGATCTTTTGATAGTTTTCAAAACTGTTTCGACAACTGCCCAAGTTTTTTAACCTTTTCATTTTGCAAAGGTTTTCTTTTTCAAAAGGTTAAATTATTAAAGCAAAGTAGGTTTTGGGTGTTTTCGTCAAACCTCCGTTGAGGCCAATGTTTCTTTTGTAACCATGTTTTATCCTGACTAAAGGAAATAATATCGTTCGAGGTCAAGAAATGTGCCAAATAAAGAAGAATTTGTTGGGGCGGATCTAAGTTTTTGAACTTCATCAACTATTGACTATTCTCTCAAAAGTTTTTCAAATACCTGACTTTGTTGAAGTGTACCAAGCTCACCCAATATTTTTTCCAAGTAGCATGTGTGTCAAGTATTAAATGCTGCTAGTACTAGAGTAGATGAAATAAATGCTCAATCGTGTAAGATTAATACAACATTTCAAACATAATCATTCTTCTTGGGGAGTGTGATTTCGAAAGCCGAGAAGAACATACATACCAGTGACATTCAAAGAAACAACTCGAGTAGGAAAGGGTGGCATATTTTCCAGGTAAGTGGCTTTTTTGAAATATCTTAGTAATTGGCAATTGTAGCATAGTTGAATTTCTTGAGACAATGAAATACAAGTATTTGAGATGTGAACATCTAGTTGATATCAATAGTTCCTTGCCTAAAATTGATGATACAAGGTTAGGGCATATCAATTTAGATACATTTTGGGAAAGAATTCATAGGCCATATAGGAATTCAATCACTTAGAGGGTAATAGAAAGCGGTCTCCTTGAAGCTGTTGTATTTCCAGTGGTAGTACAATGCACTAAATTGGTATTGGAATACATATCTCGTTACAACCCATCAATGAGGCAATTATCACAGAAGAGAAAAATCTCTTGGCAAGCTTGGATAGAGCTACAATAAGTGGGTGTTTTAGGTTTCTAGGAGAGGTTTATTCTCATTTCAATTTTACCCTATCCCAATGTTTCTTTTCAGAAAAGAAGGGGCACTATCGGAATTGCATTGCAAAGGAATGGTTCGATGCCCCTAAGAAAGGAAAGTCATAGCTTCCTAAGAAAATGCACAATTTACATTTCAGAGAAGAAATATCAGATATTATTGTGTTGTTTCAATGGGTGAGAGGGAATATGAATGGACATGATTTCAAAGAGTGGATGTACTTCTTTGTGTAGGTTATTAGTGGTGGACATAGTACCTAGATTGGGCCACTATAATTAGTGACTGATTGGATGATATGATAAGGAATTGTGTGGTGAACAAATAATTCATGTCCTCATATCTCTTCTATATGCTAGCCTATAGGAGACCTTGAATTGTTTTAAACCCTATTGAGGATTTTGATACAAATTCAATTTTATGATTATTACCCTAATTTGCAGCTTTAAAAGAGTTAAAAGAATTGTCGTAGGGTAAATGATGTGTTTAACATGAAACTAGTTAGGGAGTTACAAGGTGATCTAGGTCAGAGAGTATCTCCCAAGGATTTTCAATTGGTCACTAAGTATGGTAGTCTCTTTATATAGTTTCAGACATTTACCTACTTGCTGGTGGGTGGATTTGATGACTTTCCTTTGAAACTTCCTAGATATGTAGAAGATAAATTTATCCCGATGGAATTTTTTTGTCAAGTCACAAAGCTAAACAAGAGATGTGTAGATAGGAAAAAGGCTGGGATCCCATTCCCAATTGGTCTAGGATATTATGAATGTAAGTCATAGTCAAATGCCCTTAATCTGAGAAGAGAAATTGCAAAGTTCTCTTTTGATACTTATATGAGGAGGTTCCCATTTGATAGAAAAACTATGTGAGGAATAATCTCTAGCTTGGTCCTAGTTACTATCATATGCCTCATCTTGAAGAACAAAAAGGATAAGCAAGATAAATATGAATTGAAGAAATCCATAGAGCTTCTTTCCAATTGTCTCAAGACTTTAACAAATCCTTCACATCAACCCCTAAGTTAGGCTAGTCCTTCCTTTGATATCAATTCAGTCTTTGGAAAAGCCATGATGGTAGAATCTAGAAGGATAGTTACTACAGGAAGGTTGTCTAGAGATGGATTCTTGAGATCAAAGAGAAGGGGCCTCCCCTAATTGAGAAATTGAGGAAAGTGTATGATGAGTTTGTGGTCTTATGGAATGCAATTAAACTTGAATTGGTTGTTTGTAAGTAGAAGGAGACACACTGATTATAGATTTATTGTGAGCTTACTGATCTTATTTCCATGGGTTTGGAAAAAGTTTCTACTAAGAAAGTCATACCTTCTAAGGAAGATAATCGGGCTCTTATGTGGAAAAAAATTATAGCTTGGAATCTTGAATTCATAAAATCAAACTTCTCAGAGAAAACAAAATTTAAAGGAATTCAATCGCTTGAATACCAATTTCATCAAGAAATTCACTAATTTTGAATGTCCAATAATGAAAGGAGATAATCAAGGTCCTACCACATTTGAATCTAGTAAAGAAATACTTTGTTCAAGGCAGTTGATACATATGCAGGGGAGAAATCATTCGATAAGGAGGCACTAAAGAAGCTAGCCAAGATTGATTTGACATTGTCATGGCATGAAGATTCTCCTACACTCATCACGCACAAAATAGATCCAATTCAAATTACCAAGGCTACAATGGTAGTTAAGGATGAGGAATGTAACCGTCCCATAGTAGATGAAAATCCTTGATGTCGTGTAGGCCTTGAAAGACTATAAAAAACGTGGGATAGTTGCTCAACAAAACTCGTCTGAGGAAGAAGCACCTACCTCTTTGCATGCCCAACCATCTTGACATTAAAAGAATTTAGATTTCTCATGCTTTAACTTTAAATATTCTGAACTCCATATTTTTATTTTTTTCAAGAATTAGTTATTTTTAGTTATTCTAGTGATAGTTATTCTTTGAAAACTATAAATATTTTATATTTTGATTGTGCAAGGGTCCAACATTTTGACCCTCCTTGCACTACGATGCATGAGTGAGAATTGATCTTAATAAAGGATCAGATTTTGCAGTTTCAATTTATTTTTCTGTGAATGTTATTGTTTGTGTGGAGTGATTTTGAATTAAATGTTAATGTTTGTGAGAAATTCTATGAGCTTTGACAAGCATTTGAATATTCCTTTCCTTTGCGAATGTGTTGTTTAGTGACATTTAGCTCATTTATGTATAGTAGATGGTTGGAATTGTATTGAGTCAAGTTAGCAAGTGTTAGTAGTTTGATCTGTGAGTCATAATACTGATCATTTTCTAGTCAATTTCATTTCAAAAACAATTTAGTTTTAATAATTTTCTCTCGTGCTTGTACCATGGCTATGAGCAAGTGTTAGTTTACCTTTTTTGCTTTATGGTTAAAAACATACCCCAAATTTATATATATTCAAAAAATCCAAAAAATATATCAGAAGAGGGAGTTGTATTTCAACCAAAATTCAAAGGAAGATTACCAATGCAATGGTAATCTCTCCAACTATTGTGATTTAATTTTGTCCTTCTTGGGTGTTATAGAGTCATTTGATTTATTTTTGTAAAAGGAAAAATTTGTTCACTAACAAATATGACAGTGAGATTTGCTAAATGGAAATTGGGAAAGATTGAGTGATGCATTTTTGAATTTGTAAATCTCTTTATATGTTTAATGCTAGTTTGGTACAAAGTATTTACTTTCTATCCTTCTTTTTCAAATTTGAAAACTTGTTTCGATTCCTTCAATTGCAAAGTTTGTATGTATTTATGACATGCAATACTTTTTTGCTTCTCAGGTAATTTTGGTGGCCTTAACACATTATTTTTGGTGGTTGTAGGTGGAAAAAAGGGGAGAAGGAACCAATAGTTGCACGCTAGAATTTGACTGATAAGATACATTTGAATGATTGATTTTCCTTGAGTGTTGCATTGCTTGGAAAGTGGGATATGGGAGTGGGTCTGATTGGATTTGGTGATGGGACATTCTTGTTTCTTAGTTATTCTCGTGGCATTAGATCTTTGAATATATTGTTGGTGATGTAATGCATCGGGTGATACTTAAGGGGAGTGTGGGTTATACTAATTTTATATTTTGGCTACATGTTTTCATGTTACATGGGCCATTCAAAAGAAATTTGGATTGTATGTTGATGGTGTCAGATGGGCTTTGAATATTCTTTGAAATGTAAGACTATGAATAATTATTTGTGTTTGGGACAAATATAAACCAATTATAAAACACTTTTTATTTGCACATTGATTCAATAGGCTTTGTTTACTTTATGGATAAAAATTATTTTACAATTGGATATTAAGGTGCTCAAGTGTGGGGCCCATGAAGGACTACTTTTGTCCCCATTGTTGGACTCTGCACCACTATGGGCCCCTATCCCCTATAGAGTGATTGTATCTTTGCGAGAACTCCACTATTAAACACAATATTCTCACAGAATTTCACGAGTCTCCAATTGATGGCCATTCGAGATTTTTGAAGACATATAATCAAGTCAAATTTTTTTTTTGGAGAAGGGATAAAATGTGATATTTAAAAATTTGTGGCTAAATGTTTAATTTCTCAAAGAATTAAAGGCAAGGCAGTTAAGACGCCAGGTCTCTTGCAACACTTAGTTATTCCTAAAAAAATTTAGAAAGAGGCATCCATGGACTTCATGATAAGGGTTTTAAAATATAAAGGTAATAATGTCATCATGGTAGAAGTAGATCGTGCCTCACTAAATATGCACATTTCATTGCATTATCACATCCTTTTACAACAAGTACAATTACAATTTTTTTGAAGAATATAGAAAATCTACATGGTACACCTAAGTTTATTGTCAGTGACTGTTTTCCTATTTTTACTAGTCGCCTTTGGATAAATTTATTCTCATGTTTGGGTACTCAATTGGTGCATAGTTCTTCATACCAACCACAATCTGATGGGAAAGTTAAGGTTGTTAATAAGTGTTTGGAAGGATATCTATGTTTTTTCACTTCAGATAAATAGTCTCAATGGGTAAACTAGCTACCACTAGCAGAATGGTGGTAAAACACTTTCTTTCATAGCTCATAAAAATGTCTCCATTTATGGCACTATATGGATATCAATCTCCTTCCATCACATCATTGAAGGTGTCACCATGAGTTTAGGCAATGGAGGACCACTTTCTTCATCAATAATAGGTACTCTTAGGACTTAAGGAGAATCCATGACAACATTGAATGAAGTAGTAGGTAGACCAACATTGTGGTGAAAGATGTTTTTGAAGTTGAGGATTGGGTCTTGTTGAGATTGTAGACTTAAAAGAAAATTTCATTGAAGCAACAAAAAAAACATGTTGTCTTCGAAATATTATGGCCTATACCAAATCATGCAAACAATTGCTAGTGTCAGGTGCCTACAAACTAGAATTGTCACTACCATCAAAGATACATCCAATTTTCATGTTTCTTGTTTGAAGAAGGAAATTGGGCATAATATCCCCAGTCAAGCAATAATACTAGAGGTTGATGAAGAAGGAAGAATCATATTGGACCTAGAGTTCATTCATCAAACATGCACAAAGAAGTTAAGGAATAGAATACTCACTAAGTATCTCATTCAATAGAAGAATTTACCAATTGAAGATTCCACATAGGAGGACGGGAAGTTCATTTAGAAGCATCCACACTTGATTAGCATTAAGTATATTTTTTCTTTAAAGAGGGGGACATGCTACACACTTAATATTATTGTACAGAGGGTTATGAATAGTCATCTTGGGGCTATCTTAACTCTTAATTAAGTCATATTATCATTATTATATTGTTATTTAGTTAATTATGTTGGCTTAGGGCCTATATAAGGCTATCTTAGTCATTCTAGGTGATATCCTAGCCATAAATAAGTTATATATAGGAGGTAGTGAGTCTTATTTCATCTTCATATTGTGGATTGTGTTTTCATTGAAAATATTTGGAGGTTTTCTGTCCCTGATGTGGCTTGTTATTCTTAGTTATTATCAAGTATTTGCAACATATTTCCTATCATATTCTTCTATTATACAAGTTATTTCATTACAAATAGATAGATAGATAATGAGTTAAAAAAAATATTTTAAAATTGATATATAATTTTGTGTTAAAAATTGTCAATATCTTTTACTAACTATATGTATTATGTGTAATATTAATATCTATTATCTATAATTTTGAATCTAGAAGACATGACAATTGTCTACAATATTAATTATTAATTATTTTTCTATTGTAAAAAAAATTAATGATTTCTACGTCAAATGTTATTTTAACTTTTAACTAATTATATATTATTATAAGTATTATAAAAAATATTATATAATATTTTTGTATGAAATAATATTTATAATATATAATAATGTTATATTTTTTCTAAGATTGTGGGTCCTTTGAAAAGCTTCTAAAATATATATTTATAAACCTTAGAATTCATTTATAAATATAATTTTATTTAAAATTATAACAATTATATTAATTTTAATAAATGATAAGAGTGTAAAAATATAAGTATTGATGAAATCTTTTTAAATTTGATATTTTTTCTTCAAATATAAAAACATAAAAAATAAAATAAAAAAATTGTGCAGAATACTATCTTGTTAAAATGTTAGTCATTCCGCTCATCAAAGGAGTATGAGAAAGCAGAGTTAAATTACATCAAAACCTAAATCTTATTAATCCTTTTTAGTGAAGGTGTAAATGTTTGAAAGACATTCTTATATCAGAAAAAGTAAAAGATAAGGAAACCGATCCTTGACTGTTTCTCATTGCCCATTGCTGGCTTTTTCTTCATTGTTTTTTTTAATTATATATTGTTGTCTTTTTCCTGACCAAGTAAACAATTTAATAAGTTTTTTTTTTTTCGTTGATTTGTGGTTTTTTGCTCACCAAGTGAATAATTGGATAAGTCTTTTTTAGATAAGTGACTGTTGACTTCTTTTTCCACCAACCAATATATCAAATAATTTTTTTTATTGTTTACTATTTTATTTAATAATTAAATATGTACAAGTACGATGAAATTTAATAATTATATTACTTTTATTTAAAATAATTTATTTTTTAACAATTTAAGTGGATAATATTTAGTTACAGGCATAATTGAGTCCTCGAAATAATGATAGAGAGCAGGGGAAATGGCTGCGGACCAGGTTTTGCTTGGCTTTCTACTTGTTTTAGTTGGGTGTATTTCGCTGTGTTTTGTAAGAAGAAAGTATGTGAAGAAGCCCTACAAGGGCCCTGCTATTTATCCCATAGTCGGCTCTGCCTTCGAATTCTTTAGAAATCGTCACAGGTTTCTGCAATGGTTCACAGAAACAATGGACAAGATGCCAACAAATACTTTCAAGCTCAAACGGCCCGGTGGAATCGCAGATATAATGACTGGAAATCCTGCAAACGTAGAGCATATGCTGAAGACCAACTTTGAAAATTACCCAAAGGGCGAACGCTTTACAACTCTTCTCCACGATTTCTTAGGCCGAGGGATTTTCAGTGTCGACGGCGAGCTGTGGAAGATGCAGAGGAAGACTGCGAGCCATGAGTTTAAAACCAAGTCTCTGAGAAGCTTCGTGTTGGAGACGGTGCAGTGGGAGATTCAGAATCGCCTCTTGCCAGTGCTCACAAACGCATCTAAAACAGGTAATTCCTTAGATTTGCAAGACATTTTGCAGAGATTTGCATTTGATAATATTTGTAGCGTAGCGTTTGGGGTGGACCCCGCCTGTCTTCTGCCCTCCATGCCCACTTCACCTTTTGCAAAGGCTTTTGACGATGCTACTGAACTTAGCGCCGGTAGGTTCTACTCTGCTGTTCCGTTTCTGTGGAGATTGAAGCGCTTTCTTAACATCGGCTCTGAAAAGCTATTGCGGGAAGCGATTAAAGTAGTGGATGAATTTGCTATGGATGTGCTGAGTTGTAGAAGGAAGGAGATGTCGGAGAACGGAGGACTCCCTGAAAGAGAGGATCTGCTTTCTAGATTCATTGTAGCTCTTTCAACTAATACAAATGAATTAGTGAGAGGTATTCATTCCGAAAGTGATAAGAAATCCAGTGGAACGATGGATATGTTTCTGAAGGAGATGGTGGTAAGTTTTATGTTGGCAGGCAGGGATTCCACGTCCGCTGCTCTCACATGGTTTTTCTGGGTGCTCTCTTCCCACCAGAGGGTAGAGGAAGCCATTCACGCTGAAATTTTACACATCTTGGCGAGGAGACCACAAACGGCACCAGTTAATGAAGAAGGGATTACTTTCAGCTTTGAAGAATTGAAGGATATGCAATATCTGCATGCTGCTCTGTACGAGTCAATGCGGCTCTACCCTCCTGTGCCTGTTGATGCTAAACGTGCCTCCAAAGATGATGTTTTACCAGACGGAACTTGTGTGGGGAAGGGATGGCATGTGAGTTACATGACCTACTCGATGGGCAGGATGGAAAATATTTGGGGGAGTGATTGTTTAGAGTTTAAACCCGAGAGATGGTTAAAAGAAGGGGAATTTGTGGCAGAAAACCCGTATAAGTTTCCAGTATTCCACGCGGGACCCCGAATATGCCTGGGTAAGGAGATGGCACTCATACAGATGAAATCAATTGTGGCTTCTATTATTCATAGTTTTCATTTCAAGATAGAAGATGAGACTACGTGTCCTGATTATGTGGTGTCTCTGACCATGCGCATGAAAGGAGGGCTACCGGTCGCAGTAAGATGTCGAAGACCCAAGGATGGAATCACCTCACGTTCATCGAATATGTGATCTCTCTCCATACTCCTAAGTAGAAGTTCGATTATGTTACTATACACTCATTTCATGTAAATGACATACTATTGAATTATAAATTTAACTAGTAAGTATGGTCTTAAATTAAATGTCGTGAGGATTTTTTTTTTTAAATTTTTAATTTTTGAATAATTATTGAATTATTGTATTTTATAATTATAATATTGTAAATTTATTTAAAATATGAGGTAAGAAATAATATCATATGTAATATATTTTTAATCTTATTTTTAATTCATATAATTTTTGATAAATATATTTATTTTTCAAAGTAAAATTAGATTTGATTTTCACATTTATCATATTTTTGTTAGAGCAAGCTTTGGCCCTATTTATAATAAGGCATGTCTAAATGCTTTTATACAAATTATTATCAATGTCTTAAAATGTTGCATGAGTTAAGGTCATTTATAGTCTAGTTAGGATAGGCCTTTGTGTTGTATTAAATTCATTTCAACTATACATTATGCAAATGAGTTCTTGCAGAAGCATTAAAAAATATAACAATATTTTGAAAATGAAGACTCATTCTATTAGAATACTCTGTCCTTGAAATAATCCCTTTTCGAAAAGTAGAAATAATTTCTTTTCATTATTTAGATCTATACATGATTGAATGCATATTGAATAGAATAAAAAATATTTATAAACTTTAAGAAATATCTATTTAAAATGCCTCAAAATTATTATTCCATGTGTAAAATGAAAAAATAGAATAGTTGCACTCATAATACTCAAACTCATATCACATAACATATAAAGGACACAAATTTTCTCATTTAATGAAAAATATAATATATTTATCTCTTTATCCCATTTCACTTATTATTATAATGCTTTTCATTTCTTTGACGATTTATTTCTTCAATTTTTGAAAACATGATAGTGCTTATAATAAATTATGGAAGAAAGGAGATTATTATTTCGTATTTGTTTCTTTTTCAAACTTCCATTTTTCTTTACTTTTGTTGTTTTCATTCAAGTAGAAGGAAAAATATTAGATTCCCATTTTCTGCAAGTGTAATTTGCTTGGATTAGGGTATTTCATTTTGAAGATTGACCATTTTTTTTTCTTGAAACATGTTTTAAGGGCCTTATTGATCAAGCTTTGCATGCACCATATCTTTTCATAATCTTCATATCAACATGATAGCCAAACCAAGTTAAGCCCTATATGAAATATTTGTTTCACCTCTTTCATTTATTTCTTGCATGTATCTTTTGGTTACCAATACATGTTTAATCAGATGAAATCTAACAGCTATTAGTGTTGTTTTCTTTTAAAAAGAAATACAATTTTATATCATATATCATCACCCTATAAGGGATTGATGATATTTCTAATGATATTCCTCACTATTGTGAATTCTCCTATTGGCTAGGTCGAGTGGTAAGCTGCGCCCATATGGATGCAAAGCTTCTATAATCATTCATAGAATGATGTTTTAATGTTGCTATATTTAAGCTTGTTGCCTCATTCCTCTTGAACGAAGGCTAAATGATTATATCGTTTGATTCTAATTTCATTTAGTTGACTCGAGCTTTATGATCGACTATTAGTGACCCATTTGTTTACAAATTTAACCATTCATAAAAATGATTCCCATTTGTATTGCTTCCATGCGATGTTCACAATAAGTTTTTTTGATAAAGCAACAAATTCCCAGGAAAACCAATTTCAAGAAACCTTCAGAAACAAGAGAAGCCAATGCTCTTTCACTGAAGAGAAAAATATGCTAAATATGAGATGAATATACTACACAATGTATAGCCTTTTAAAGGCATGAAAATGCATAGATAGGTGAGAAACTTCACAGCATAGGAAAAACTACCCAGGAGTAACTAAATGCAAAAAAAATTCTAAGCTTAAGTAAACTTAAGCAAGCAAATATAATTTACTCTAACACCCCCCCTTAAGTGCAACTTAGGGATAATGAATGAATATGCAATATGTAGTATGGGTCCCAGCTACACAACCATGTTAGGTACCCATTTACAATGCAAAATAGAAATCTCTCACAACTAGAGAAAAGGAGAAAAACCCTATGGGAAAAAACCCCTCTCCAAAAGAGAGAAAAGAAAAATAAAAGAGATGATGCATGTATGGAGGACTCAATCATACCCCCAAGTACTACATACATCATATATATACAATCAATGAGCCCCCCATAGGAGGGAAAGCAGGAGATATCATATGGCCCCCATAATGAAGAATCTCCAATGCCGATGAAGTATGCCTAAAAACAAAAGATGATCCAATGCTTGCAAGTAACACCTCTTCCCTTAGGAAGAAACAAGTCAATCAGATGAATAAGCAACCACTCCATATCTCACTGAGAAGGGGAAGGAAGTCTCCAAATAGAAAAATTCATCACATGATCAAATACAATCAAGCAATGTGATAGATCAAGAGAAGACACAACCAATTCAACCTCCAATTTTTTTTTGAGTGAATCAATTGGCATGCTACAATTGTCATCAAAGAGGAGAGAAATCCCCTCAAGTGAATCTCCCAAATCTGCAAGGTGAGTCTCTACAAACAAATCAAAGATGCCTGCTAAGTACTCATCCAACAAAACAAGATCTGAGGGATCAAAGATAGCCTGTTGCTTTGAAGGATCAATCTTCAAATCAATAGGAATAGTATCATCATGAGTTTGAAGTACCCCAAAATGTAGATGACCAATATTACTATCAACACTAGGCAAGGGGATGCAAGGTACATAGTCATCCTCCTTAATAAAGTGAGAGAAGCTATACAATCGAGACTCATGATCAACAATACCAACATCAATGAGTTTTCTAGAATCAACTTCTCTGATTAAGACAAAATAAGCTATAAACTCCACAGTCTTAGGGACTTCACCATGTGTTATCTGGTATATAGACAAAATATTTGTGTGCAACTCTGGAATGCACAGTACATCCCGAAAGAAGCCATCACCTATGTCAACAGTTCCTATCCCTTGAACATCCAACAACTTATTGTTCCCCAACAAAATTTTGGAAGTGTTAGAGGGGTGCAAACCCATGAAAGGATAGGGTGAAGAACTCATGTGGTGAGATGCACCAAAATCCAAAAACCATATGTCATACCGAGAATCAACTACATAAGTGACCAGTGCATGTCCCTTACCCATGTAGTGCTTATCTTCTTTACTGTTTGTAATGCTTGCACTACCAGACTGTGTGAGATTGGTGGATGGAGTAGATGAAGATGCAGAGGTTGTAGAAGGAGTCACAAAATATGGTAGTGGGATATTGTTTTTTTGGAGAAGGTGGGAGAGCTCATCTATCATCTTTGTGTAACAATGATCCTCATCGTGCCCCTTCTTTTTACATACACAACTGAGTTTCTCCTTCATTGTATTTTCTTCTTTTTTAGTGGTGGGAGTATCATTTGACTCTATTTTAGGTTTATGCATCTTCTTCCCCTTACTCTGTGAGCCATGTGCAACCAATGTATGACTTGTAGAGACCCCCTCCATCTGGGCAAGTTTTACATGTTCCTTTGTTAACTAGTCACAAAAGGTCTCAAAAGAGGGCATCTAGAATGCACTACATAAGGCATCCATTGTGGATTAAAAGGTAGAGGTAAACACAACAAAAGGACCCCTCAATTTTGACAATATCAAGAAGATAGACTCCTTATCGGTTTTGGTCTCTCCACATCATGCTAGTTGTGACCTTACTAATTTGAATTTTACTAGGAAGTCATCAATAGTAGGAAATTCTTTAGGAACAAGAGAGTTTAACTTGGCCTCCAATTGCAATGCATAGATCTCTCTAACTTGACCAAATAGGCTTTCTAACTTATCCCATATTTCTTTAGGTGTACCCAACTCATCAATATGGAAAAGAAGACTATCTGAAACATTTAACTTCATCAACCCCATAGCTTGGTCACATTTATTTTGATGGGAAAATATTTCATATTCTTTGGTGAGAGAAGGTTGGGTGGCATTTAGAGTGGACCATAGACCCTGGGACTAAAGCAATCTACACATTTTCATTTTCCAAGTGTGGTAGTTGTGGGGAGTTAATAATTCAATGGTTGGAGGAGGGTCCATGTTAAAAGTGTGCTAGCAAACTAAAAAAAAATCTCTAATAAGGTAACCTCTAAAAATTATTTTTCACCACTTTGCAAAAAGGAATATCTCCAAGCAAAAAATGATTTTTAAACTAGAAAAAAATGAGAAAAAGATGAAGGCACCTTAATTGACTGAGCAAATTCCACATGAAACACAAGCCTCTTCAACACCTGTGAGTCTTGCTCACACTACACTTTCACACTACAATGCTATTTGAATAGCAAAATTGTCTTCCACGAAGCAAATTTGGGATTAAATATCCAAAGATCACTTCAAAAGAACTCCAAAGTAGGGCCCACTCCAATCCTTTATGCAAACAAATCCCTAAATTAAAATATTTTCAATAAAAAATTTATAAAGCTTGATTAAAAAACCTCCACTATGAAAAATCATGCTTGCAGAGAGTGTCGCTTGACAAAGCAGGAGATCTATAGCTCCTATCAATGAAATTCATGCCCTCCATAGAGGAAAATGTGCTACCACAAGGAGATGAGATAAAGAATGCTTCTTCCTTCAAACAAAATCTCACGGCCTCCTTCAACATAAAACAACCCTTTCAAGAGCTAGCACGATCTGTGAGGATAGAGATCACGTCTCAACATAAAAAAAGTGGGCTCTCTAGTAGCCTCTCCAAAAACACGCGGGTAGAAGCTTGCAAGATATCCTCACGTCTCAGCTATGTAGAGAAATCATTCACACTATCTCCAAAAACTTAGTGGATGAAACTACCCAATCATGCGACAAGGAGAAAAGCAAGCCCTTGCAAATCAAGGTTGAAGTTGCTGATTTGCAAAAGCTAGTCTGGAAAGTCAAATTGGCCCCTTTGTAAATGAACACTCATGAATAGAGGTTGTGCAACCTCTAGATGGGATACATGCCCTCCAATCCTCACTGAAACAACAAAAAACCCTTTTCCTAGCTGCTTCCACACACAATAGATCGCGCCAAAAAATAAGAGATCAAGGCCTAGATGAGATTCGCCAACAACAACAATATATCATTGCCTTTATACTGAAATGTAGTAATTGAGAAACAAAATGAGGAAATATTTGAAATTTACAAAATTTCAAATGCTAAATGATGATCTCCAGCCAACTCTTTGACAAAAAAATCTCAGGGAAGATACTGCAAATTGTAAGGCTCTGATACCATGATAGAGCAACAAATTCCCAGGGAAACCAATTTCATAGACACCTTTAGAAATGAGAGAAGCCAATGCTCTTTCACTGAAGAGAAAAATATGTTGAATATGAGATGAATATATTACACAATGTACAACCTTTTAAAGGCATGCAAATGCATAGATGGGTGAGAAACTTCCCAGCACAGGAAAAACTTCCTGGGAGTAACTAAATGCAAACAAATAATCTATGCCTAAGTAAACTTAAGCAAGTAAATATAATTTACTCTAACAGTTTTTATTAGACCTCACTATATGCACAGTGTCGTTCTTGCGAATGATACCTTGATTGTCTCATGGAACAAATGTCATAGAGGCCAATGATCAGAACACATAGGTTTCAGGATTAGATAATGATATTAATGAATCTAAATAGTTGCGTGACTGATTAGTCATTCTTTATATTGACAGTGATATTGGGTAAATACATACATTATAACTGACACCATTAGAAGCATGATTTTCCCCAAACCCAATCAATGATAGAATTTTCCTAGATTCGTATGTTTATTTTGGTTTTGCAATGACAAGTAATGTAGTTCAATTCATTTATTTGCACAAAAGATATAGTGTTGTTTAAATATATTGTATATTCAGGTTGATAGAAACATTGATCATTTATATGTCAAACTAGTTAACTTGAAATTGCTAATGAGATACATTGGCCCAGTAACTTGTAAAATTTTGCAAACAACACTTGTTTTGATACAAACTATATTTGTTGTTATACAAGCAGTATTATTTTGATACAAACAACACCTCAGTGTGTGGAAAATGTTCAAATAGATATGTTCTTATTTCTTTAAAAAGGGAAAATTTACATCTTATAATACTATCAAATGATATGAAAATTTGTAGCATATTTTTTTGAATGAAAGCAATCTGTTATAATGGTTTTTATTTCAGAATGTATGCACAAATTAATAACTTAAGTCGACACATATGTGTATGCACATAAACTATCATCTGTGTACATACACATACTTATGACATGCCTTCTTTTGTTACTTATTTAATTTATTCTTAAATGAATAGTGAATTACGTTGAATGTAATCATGTGACATGTGTTTGAAATGAATGGATAATGTATTGAACATATCCATTGAATTATTTTTTATGAATTTACTTAGTTAAGGAATTAAGAGGACTGAATTACTTTTCTGTGGAATGTGTGTAAAAATCATTCTCTTGTTTAGTAGAATATCAACACCTAAGTAGACTAGAGCACCTCAGGGTAGATGCTACTAGAGGGTAGATATTTTCTAAATAATAAAATCTGTTGTTGAAAGTTAACTTTCAGGATGGGTGCCGAAATGGAGTTCAGAGGGTATAGGTTTTGCTTTACCCAAAACCTATCTTTTGTTGTTGCAACTAAATTTATATGCTTGGCCAAGCAATTAGCCCATTATGTATGTATGGACTTTGTGATAACACTCTCTACCATTCATACCATAGATATTACATTTTTCTAAATCATAAATAGAGATGCATGTTGATGTTTGGGCACACACCAGATTCCACCTTGCAGATTATTCTCTTGCTAAATTTTTTGTGCAGGGTCGGGTATTCTTCAAGTTGGAAGAATTTTGGGGAAGTGTAAGCTTCATGGTTGGGTGGTAAAGTGCTTCAACCATGTTCTCATCCACTGGTGGAGGTGAGTGTCAAGAGGAAACCTTGGATATTCTCATGATTATCATAGACTATGATGCAACCTTGATGTAAAGTTGTATATTGTATAGACTATGTGGCCTAATGAGCCAATTCAACTTGGATATTTTAATTGACATTGAAATGAATATATATACATTTGACTCATTTTAATTAGACATGTGTTGCTATGATTGAAAATATATGCTTCGTGATGTCTTTTTAAAATTTAATATTCATAATGTCATTTGCAATAATATAATTAAGTAATAATTAGAATGGGTTATTACAGTTCTTATTTGGATACCTACTATGCCATTATCTAGATCATTAATCCTTGAAAATTTGTATGAGTTAATAGGCATCCTCAATGGTCAATCCCTAAAACTCCAAAACTCTTATTTTTTGTAGTTTCCACTCCCATCTACCTCCTTGCATGACTTAGGATTCCATTAGTGACTTAATATGGCCCTCCAAAAACCCAACCAAACTCTTATAACTAGTAATGATTGTTTATTTCAAAGCCACAAATTCAAATTCACTTCCAATGATAGAGGATAAAGGTTTAGATACACTATGATTAATGTATTTGTTGAAGTTTGGCCATGATTTTGGTAATTTGTTAGCTCTTCTTCACCATAGACACTAAAATTGAAGATGCCATTAATGCTCATAATAATATCAATAATGAAGAAAAATAATCCTCTCATGCTTCCAAGTACCCTCACACATCTTGAAGAAGTGATTTATTTATGAGGCCATTAATATTGATGATTTCAAAGGAATATGTGATTACAAACAACCATGGATATTTTCCCCAAATTGTTTGAGTGCACTAAAGGAGATATATTGTGAGATGTTATTATTCAATGTACCAAAATTTATTCTACATGAAACTCTTGCCAAAAATATTTGAAGTACTTTTGTTCAAGAAATCAGATCTAAAGATGAAAACCTTTCTTTTCAAGGATTAGAGGAATAAACCCCTTTGACCCTATAGGATGATTTCATTATGGTGAATCTTAGCTTCATCAATTTTATATGATTTGTAGTTTGTTGTAGATTCAAGAACTATTATTATAGTATTGATTATGTTATTAGTGCAATATATTGTGATTTATTTAAATAAGACTTACATTTACTATAAGAAAAAAAAACTCCATTTAGTGGCTCGGTTGTTATAATTGGATTTTTATTTTTTTGGTGTAAAATAGAAGAAATATGTTGGTGTAGATATTTTTATATTTATTACGTTGCTAATTAGTAAGGTCATTGGCAGTTATGATAGTTTATACACCTACTCTGCATCCTCCTATTTGTATCCATTCTTACATAACTATAATTTATCAAGCATTTGGCCCTTCATATGGTATAAGAGCCAGTGATAAGAAAGATGAGAATCTCACCAAGAGATAAATGAAGATATAATTTAAGATTTAATCATGATGAAGCATCCATATTTGTTGGACAATGGTAAGGAAGTAAAGATCGATCTGCTGAGCTATGAGAAGAGGCAAGTTTGAAGGTTTGAGAGAGAAATATGTGATGATTTTATGTTGTGAGGGCAATGCAAAGGCATTTTGGAGATTGAGAAACCTGTATATAAGTGTGTGAAGGAGGCACAATAATTTTGAAGCTTGAAGGAACCTGCTAGAACAATCAAAGTAGAAAGAGATTTGTGGCCTATATATATATGTGATAGTGCTGTAATGGAGGAGACCTAAAGCCATGAATTTCTATCCATGCAGGATTGATTTTATGTATACCTAAAATATAGTTGAACCGAGGGAATTTATTTTAACTAATAGAAAGTCATCATTTGATTCATGGAATTCTAGAGGTTTGGATATTTCAATGTCCTCAGAGTTAGTGACATGAGTGTTGTTCTTGTCTCTTTCCTTTGTTACATCTTTCATCTATTACTCTAGGTAACATACATAATTAATAGCTTCATCCAATTGGTCTATTATCAAGCACTTTCATCAAATTCTTTCTAGCAGAAGTAGTGACCTTAGCTCCGAGTAGAGAGAATTCATTTCTTTCCACTACTATCTTTCAATCATTTTGTGAATAATATAAATGGAGAAATCTCAATATATTTGTTGATATTTTGAAGATAAAAGAAAAATCATATAAGGTTTATGGCATAATTCTAGATTCAAGGCATTCCTTGATAAGTGTTTGTTTTCTTCCTCCTCTTTCTTCATTGCAATGTATAGAATATTTACCCCTGTATTAGAGGGTGTGATGGAAGACATTGTAGACAATAAAAATTGATCACTTTCATTTGGTCAATTTACCTCTAATTCAACTAATTTCATATTCTCTATATTAATTAAATAATACCTTATTATTTAATTAATATTCACGTTATCATCCTTCATCTTAATCTATTTCTTCTATCATCTTTAAATCCTAGCCTAAAATAAATAATTACCTTGAATTGTTTACTCCCATCCCTTATCCCTTTCCTCTAAAGAATTAAATAAATAATACATTTATTTAATTCCTCTCATGTCCCATCCTCCATAATCCACTCCTAATTTTAATCCCTCTTGCTTAATCCTTGATTAAGGATATGCACATTCCTAATCATTGATTAGGGAGGTGTCACATCCTCCATAATATGCAAGTTATACATAATCTTCCTCCATTAGCCTAATCACCCCACTAATCCCTCACTAACACATCCTAATCATCTATTAATTAGCCTAGTCTAACCCATGGTCAAACCCCAATGGAATTTTTAATTCCATTATAATCTTCCCACATCCCCAAATGGAATTTTCCATTTTATTTTCCCAAGGTACTTGGAGTAATTTTAAATTCCTCTTCCATTCCCCAAGGAATTTAAAATTCCTTTTCCTTCTCCCCATGAGGATTTAAGGGAATTTTTAATTCCTCTTCCCTTTCTCCAAGGAATATTAAATTCACTTTTATTATCCCCATGTCCTTAAGGAATTTTTAATTCCTTTTATCCTTCCTATTCACATTAGAAGGGAATTTTTAATTCCTTTGGTCAAACCCTTAATCTGATCCTTCCCTAACATCTCCACTGTCCATTCTCATCGCCCTTGGATAAATGACTAACACTTAGTCATTTTTGGGATCTCTCTCATTCAACACTCTCAACTACACTCATTCTAACTACATTGAATCTCTCTCACAATCTCTTAAGCTCACACCACCATCTTGCATCCATAGCCAAATCCACCATCCTTGGATCTAAATAAAGCAAAATCAAGTCGTTATGTTGCCGAAATCGACATAGAGCACACATATCAAACCATCAAACGGGGGAAAAAAAATCATCAAGTTCAACAAGGTAAAAATTTGTGTTTACTTTCATTTTCAGGTTGAACTTCATCCTTAAGACCAATCTTGAGTGTTGTCTTTGGTTTTTATCTTTTTCTCAAGAGTTTATTTCTTGTATTTTAGATAGGATAAAAACATTGCACACATACATAAATGACTCGCATAAGGTCATTTGAGGACAAGGATATGATGAGTTGTCATGCTTGAAGACATTTGTAGAGGCATTATTAATGGTAGATAAAAGAATTTTGTTATCATCATCATCTTTCCATTTCAGGAAATCACAAAATGTGTTTCATCGAAGTGGAGAAAACCCCCAAGCTTATTGTATCTTACAAAATGTCTAGTCTTGCAAGTATGAAGATAAAGAAAAATAATCCGTTGACATAGAAGAAAAATGAATCGACTAGTTGTTGATGAAGCCATTAATGATGATAGCTTGGTTGTTTTCCTGCACTTAGAAATTATGGAAAAATTAAAATTGTTCCATGAAGACACACTCCTGGAAGGATACAATCTGTATTGCTCTCGAAGATGAGACCAGAATGTACAATGTTGTGCATTCCAACGTGATTGATTTGTATGAGAGACATGGTTTCTCTTGATATTAAGTATGCTAAGTGCATTCATGTTCTTTTCATTGATGATACCATCAAAAGTGCACTAGGAATTTGTTTGATGCATATTTAAGGCTCTATTTGTTAGCTTACGACCTAGTGAAGAAAGGAGCTCTTTTCTTTATAAGAAGTGAAATTCATAGCATGGTGTTCAAGGAAATTTATCTTTTTACTATTTGATGTTTGAGAGAGTGAATTTATGATGATATTTGAAATACTTTTGGAGAAGCCAGATCCAAAGAGGGGATTTCTCTTTGGCTATATTAAGGGTTGTTACACTAGAAAAAAGAACACTATAAATTTCATTCAAATTGAGGCTATATTTTCAACACCTGATGAGGCCTCCAAAGACTCATCATAGACATCAAATGGATAATGTGTAATAGGATTGATTGGAGGCTAGTTGCACCGAAGGATGGAGGAATTTCCATCATCTCAAGTCATCTTCTCAATTTAAGATGGTGCTTTGTATGAGAAGCATTTTTTCTTTCTTTCTTATTTTCCTTTTTGATGTTGATGGATTTCAAGAATACATATATTTTGAAGTTTTATTTTTGGAGATAGATAAGGGATTTGGTGTTGAACTCAATATGGATTGTTGTTTAGCAATTTTACAAGACTATGATCAAGAATTATACCCTTATGAGGGTCATCAGACAACTTGATGGAGTCCTATGTTTGCAAATCTCAATATTGATTATTGTCAAATAATTCGAGAATCAATGATTTGAGAGTTCAGAAAAATGGTAGTCTAAGAACTCGAGAATTCAACTTGAAGCTAAACCCTTCCAAGGGTCATGAGATAGCTTGATGGAGCTCTGCCTTATTTAGGATTTATTTCTTCAAAGGAAGATCTTCTTAAGAATGTATATCTATTTTGTAATCAACAAGTTTTGTTATGTAAGCCTTAAGGGGGGTCCCTTGGAAAGGTGAAATATAATATTTTAGGGGTTCATTTTTAGGAAATGTAATAAGGGTATGGGGGGAATGTTGGCATAGATATGTTTATATTTATTACATTTTCAATTAGTTAAGGTGGTTGGTAGTTATGATAGTTTGTACATTCCCTCCACATCCTCCTATTTGTATCCATTCTTATAGAACTATAATTTATCAAGAATTTGGCCCTTCAAAATATAGTTTTTATAAGTTCTAACTTTAAAAAATATCAAATCTAAAATTTATTTGGTTAATCTATTTTAGGCTAATTTCACAAAAAATGACTTTAGTTATGGTTTAATTAATGTTTTGAAGCCATTTTTTGTTTTTGGGAAGCTTATTGATGACAAATATGAACACTTTTACTTCACTCGTGCATAGCATTTGTTGAAAATTTAGTCAATTTAGACATCACAAAAATTATTCCTATATAAATTATGTTAAAATTTCTTTATCATAATTAGTATCATCCCTAAAATTATGAGGGATTGCATATAGTACTGTATGTCTTGTGATAAAGGCTACATTTCCATAGACTTCCCTAGTTTTAAACATAATTATATTTTAAGGCTTTGTGGTGGAAAGAAAATCTTTCCCATCATTATACTATTAGAGTTTCCTTGGGATGATTATCTAATCTCACTCAAGGATGCTACATGTAGACAATTCATAGGAGCCTTAATTAATAAAAAATAAATCCTCTCTAAGTAAGTATAGATCTATTAATCCATCATAGAAAGATGCATCAACATCAAAATATTTTTCCTCGTCTCATTAGTCTCAACCTTCCTCAAATTATCTTGATCATGGATGTGTCAATGTTTCAACAATAAATTTTTTGTGTTAGTCAATGGGTCCCAACCTTCCCTAAAAACTCTTGTTTTTGACAGTTCATGGTTAATCATGCCAAAAGAAGAAGAGATACATCCTTAAAGGATTTGATTTCACATAATTGGTGTCTTCATTCCCATGTCAAAATGGATGAAAAAAATTCAAAGCTAGATATGTCAAATACATCATGAGATAACTTCTATTTAATTTTGGATCCTTTCTAAATCATAGTGCACCCTTATTTATAAGCTTTAAACACTATTGTTATTTTAATTTTATATTATTTTTCTATTAAAGGGGATGGTTCCCAAAACTATAATTTGGTAATTTAAAAAAGAGCTCTTGCCTTGTCTTGTTTTTCTATCTATTATTTATTTTAACAAAACAAATATTGAACTTGTATAAATATTTTAAATATATCTATCAATTTTTTTTAATATATTACTCTTTCTACACTTATATTAAATTTGTTATATCTTTAAGCAATACCTCTTTACACGTATATTTAAGATATTTATATTAATTTTTATTGCCAAAATTATATTGTTTATTTTTTAGATAATTTAATAATTATTATAACAACCAAATGAATCCAAGTCCCCACATTTAAATTTTATTTAAAATTTTATTAAAAAATCTTATGCACTACTCACAAAATCTAAGGGAGATAGACTATTAGTTATTATGGCTACCTTTGTGAGCATGTAATAGTTGCATGAAATATCATAGGACCTCCATTTTTTTATAGAAATGTAAATTTTCCTCTTATCTATCTACAACTTAGGTTTGAACATGTGACTCATCACGTAACTTGCCACATCAACACGTATAGTGAGAATTGTCTAAAATTTAACATTTTAAAGACTCAACCAAAACTTAATCATGGTATCCTAGTAGTTGAACAAAAAATATCATTTTTTGTTAATTTAAATATAATTTATATGCAACCTAAATGATCTCAATACCTTTTTTCAACCATAAATATTTTTTATCTCTAAATTTTATGTCCAACATAAATGGACCAATAGTTGATATATATATATATATAAATGTTGTTATAAAAAAACACATTAATATTTAAAATTTAACTTATATTCAACTTCAAATGATTATAAAACTTTTGGAAAATATTTCATATTTAATGAGAAAATACAAACTATTAATATGAAATGTGTAACGCTCTACCACGAAACCCTAGAGGACAACACAACCAGGGAACAATTATTTTTTAAAGAAGAATAACAAAGATTTTGCATAATATATCGTAACATATAAATAAACCCAAGTCCTCTAAGGTTCCATGACTAGGCTACTAATATAACTACAAACCAGAATAACAAGATGTCATGATTCATCAATATACATTTCTATATAACATATCATCCATTAAACAACTTGAAAGATCATTTATAAATAACTAACAAGTATAAATACAAATCACCTTACAAGAGAGTACATCATAATTGTTACATCTTTACACTATTTACAGTAATTCTTCCCTAACTACAATTGGGAAGAATGCATCAATTTACAATAAATGGTACATCTGATTTATAATCTAATATAAAAGCATGGAGGAATTTCATCACAAACTAGATCATGAACTAGAATCTGCTACACAAGGCACAACCTCCATGCACATGAACAAGAAGCAAGGAAAACCTAATGGAGGAAAAAGCACCAACCTCCTAACCATGTGAAACCTTAAGGTCCACCCCCCTTTCTAGGAGATAACATAAGGTCCCACTACAATAAACAATCAAGAAGGTAGCAGGATAACATAATCAATTCTTTACAAGACTCCAACACAACATAGCCATAACATGAACATCACATACAACACATACTTTGCTTCTAGAGGCACACACACAACAGAAGGGAGACACATAACTAGGGAATGCTCGATTGCAATAGGGGAGAGTATCATTGCATGGTCATAGCATGGGTTATCCTGACAGTCTCTCACTAGATGCTGACCCCCATCTATGGTTATCTTGATAGTCTCTCGCTAGACGCTGGCCCCATAGGGTGACACATGCATAACCAACATTCCTTTCGTGAGGAAAAGGAATTTGACCTTTCCAACTAGGCCTTCTCAACCATCCTTAGCCTAAACGAGCACTACAGGCATGGGTGAGGCATCCAATTATCTTAATTAATGTGAAATCTATCCAACCCCCTAATTCATTAATTAGGTTATCACTGAATTAAGAAACTCTCCAATGGGTTATCCTGACAGTCTCTCACTAGATGTCGGCCCCCATTGAGAGACACTCCCCCTACTTGCAACTAGTAAACCATACAAACAAGCAAGGAATTTACCATCTTGCACACTTAACAAAAATCACACGAATCTCACACATCGAGCAAGGCATTGACCATCTCGCTCACATATTAGAATCACATAAAAGCTATACATAGTGCAAGGTACTGACCCTCTTGCAAACAACTCAACATTACCAACCACTTCCAAGATGAAATAGTCATAAAACTCATACATATGAAAATGCTCCCTCCTAACCTCTAGAAGCCAACCTTAACCACTTTCTAAGGCACAAAAACTTAAAAAAACTTGCATAGAAGATACCCAACATTAACAATTTACCGTAAACACTTAAAATAATAGTCACGACACAATGGATTACTCATAACCATGAAATATATATTATTCAAACAAGTACAGTGCAACCATGAACGAACCCATATATAATAATCACTTCCACATTTTATATTGCTCATTTTCACTTGAAACAAGACACATTATCTAATAAATCAATTAATCATCACATTTTAATCCAAGAGGACATCCCTTAAATTAAAGCATGATTTCAACTACCTTATCAATCACTTTACTTAGCCACATAGCTCACTTAATTGGATCATTGAACCAACACTAGTTTGGTTGACATTATTGTATATCAAGGTTCTAAAATCATAAGATACTTATAACAAGGGTAAGCAAAATATTATCATTGGTACACCCATGGGACCTCCCACTAATTTCATAAACAAGGATGCTAAAGAAAACACTCATATAAATCTATCATTAATCCATATGAATACAAAAGGTCTATATCCTTAACAAAAGATACTAACCGAAGACTTCACATAGAAGATCATCACTTACACATTATTATAGGGTTATCATTATTAAATGAGGACAACTTAAAACTCCATTAAAAAATAATAGAGATTTAATCAATATAAAAGATATACAACCAATGTTCCCAACACTAAAGTATAAGCAACAACATTCCTAATCTTTTATAAATGTAACACCTTTGCATAAGATTAATCCCTTTTAAAAATGCATGTCTTGTAAATAGACCTAGAAATCATTGTTAATTAAATCAGAACCTAAACTATTACCACTAAATCCCTATTTCATTTATCATTAAGCTCCCATAGTTATATCTCTAAAATAAGATTTTCAAAAAATTTCAATTCAAATAATTATGAAGAAAAATCAACGTGTATTGACTAACAAAAAGTGACAATCTAATTCAATGTATTTATTCAAATCCTTCAATTCTTGAATTCTAAATATAAGGAACTCAGTTTCCCTATTTTAATTTTCCAATTCAATTATCTACAAGAAAAACAATTAATCCCAAGCAAAATTTATTCTTTCCTAACACTATAACACATATGCATGTTTACCTATGCAAATATAAATAAATCAATATTTCCTTATTCAATTCCCAAATTTATTTATCTAACAAATCAACTAACCACAAAGTAGAAATAGTCTTTTACTATACGATTATATATATATATAGAGGTGAACTCACAAAAGTGGTTTACAATTGGAGTGGGGAAGGAAAAGTTGAAAAAAATGACTCCATCCCAAAAATTTTCATTTTTGGGTTTTGAGTGAACTAATAGATTCAAATGAACCAAAAGAGGGTTCACTAGAATCTGTGTTCGAGAAAACCCATTCAATGCAAGTTCCCACCATCCTGCCAAAAAACACAATGAAAAACCCTTTTTGAAAGGGGGTTCGAATGAACCAAGGTTCGCTAGAACCCCCCTAGTTCGAGTGAACCCCCCTTTTCCCACCTTCCTACTCTCTGGCACCAAAACCAAATTTTTCCTTCAAGCTCAAGTTAAGGATGAAAATGGAGACTTCACAACCCAACTAAAATTGGTAGTCTTAAACAGGCTATCAAATGACTATAATTTTAATATGTTTCCAATTTTATTATGTATTTGTTTTTAGTTTTATTAAACATAGGTTTTTCACCAAAATCAAGCTCTCGCTTACGACATGTGGAAAAATAAGAGTTATCATTTTAAAAAAAAATATAGGAGGCAAGATATTGAAGTCCTTGATTCAACAAAAGAAAATTGAATTTGATACATACAAAAAGTTACATGTGTTATACGATTATCCGCCTATTCAATTGTTGGTTTGACTTCAAAAATTGATTGAAGAAAAATATTCAATAAAAACTATCTAACCAATTGGAAGCACTAGATATAAGAGTTACAAATCTAAATTCGAAAAGAATTAGAATTTTATCCTTCATGGAAAAAAGTTGTGTTTATACGGTGTGCGTCACTTTTTAAAATGTTTTTTGAAAAAAACTAGTTTTGAAAGAGATGGAAAAAGAAGTGCAATCTTATTCCAAAATTTTTCAAAAAATTTAGAATCTACAGAAAAAATGTCACAAATCACTAGTTCACATCATCTTCAAATTCCTCATGGTTTAGCCGCTATAGGTGCCCGAAAGTGAAGATATAGTTAGAAAAAATTATTTCAATGTCTAATTTGGCCAAAAATTGTAAACCAGTATTGTGGGATCACCCATATAAATACATATGTTACTAACAGAGTTAAGTTTTCAGAACTATATATCAATTTAAAAGATGGCATGAACATTTGTATACATATATATAAACATATAAATAAAATCAAACACCTAAAATATATACTATTTTCATCTAAGTAAAGACACAATTCGAATGTCCAATATATGTAGTCATAGTTTATAGAAGAAAACGCTAATTATAGCTTAGTTATCGAATGTCAAAGAAATAGAACCATCGACATTTAGCTGAAGTAAACAATATCAAACATATAGTGGAAGAGAAGAAATTGCCACATGCAGTAGTTATTGAAATTGTCAAATACAACATCAAATGTCATAATCCTAAGGTTGTTGGATGTCATACCAAGGTTTATCATTCTTTTCAAATTAAATGATAGTAGTAGGGGGACTGTAAAAGCAGAGATCTTGATGGGAGAGAGAGCGCGCTAGATAGCCTTTTCATAGGCTTAAGAAACTTCGAAACAAATACAACTCTATATGGACTTGTCTACTGCAATCTAAGTTGATTGACAAAATTGGAAGATAGAAAGTAAAACATGAAATAAATGCTATAGTCAGAGCAAGCATTAGGAAGCAATTCTAGAGACACAGGAGGAAATTTATCCAATGATTCTTAAATTAAGAAGAATGTTCTAATAGTAGATTGTATCGGTCAAGTCATCATTCCCTCACTTAAACAGTGCAAAGATTAAAACTTAAGCCATACTCATAGTGATGGGTCGTTTGAAGATCTGTATGCAAAGTAAGATGCAAATTTTGGCTCTCCTCATAGGGATCGAGCAACTTCCTACCATTATTTGCGCCTGCCAATGCGCCAAGATCTACGTCTGGTTCTAATCTTCTCCGCTAATTTTGTTTTCAAAATGATTCCATGATTTACAATGTAGTATCTTAACTCACAAGAGAGAATGGAATATTGTCGAGGAAAGATGCCATTACAACAATCAAACAGTCTGGTGCAATCGGAAACAATTTCAGAAATAAAAGCATATTCAAATGAGGTTGATATCTTAGCCTAGCGAACAAGGCCGAAGCAGTTCCTCTCCCCAGTATCTCTTAAAAATATGATAATTATTTACAAAAGGAAGCAGATGATTTTCGAAAACAAAAAATATGATAATTATTTACAAAAGGAAGCTGATGATTTTTGTTTGATAAAAATCTCACAAAAACAGGAAGTTACATTTCAACAATTAGTTTGAAATCATACATGTGTTGCAATAAATATTTTTCTATCTTTTTTAATTATTTTAATTGATTGTCCATTATCACATTCCATTTTTAATATTTTATTTTATATTGTAATATTTTCCCACATTTTTAATTTATTATAATCCCATAATAAATATATTTATACTTAATTATAAAAATACTTTTTAACTTAATAATTTAATTTAATAAATTAATCAAGAATGACTTTTATAACAAATAACTCAAACTAAACAAACCAAAACAACATTTATCAAATATCATGAAGGGGTGAATCATAGAGGGGCACTACAAAATACTAAAATGCATATACATTTTTTTAGTAGTTGTACACATAAACATGATATTATTAGTTCCTAAATACTAATGTATTCATCCAATTTATTAGTTGTCAACAAATGAACCAATTCGATGATAGAATTAAAATAGTTTGACCAAATTTTTTAATGTATATCTATCATTATATTGGAGAATATTGTGAATAATAATATTAGGGAGACGTAAGCGATGACATCTTTTAACTATTTCATTTTGACTATAAAATAATTTAATAGTGCAAATGTATTTTCATTTCACTTTCAAATTCTATTTATTGTCCTATTTGATATATGACATTATTTTTTATTTAAAAGATTGTGGACCAATGAACATAAATTTTTCAATCATATTTGAAACAATTTTAATTTATTGAAAAGGTGAAATGGAAAAATATGAGATATTATGATTAAAATAATTAATAATATTATAAATAAAATTTAAATATTAATTTAAAATATTTAAAATTAAGAATAAAAATAATATTTAATGAAAGATAATAAATAATTATATTTTTTGATCTATTTTATATTTATTTGTTTTATAATTTACTCAAAAAGTTTTATATATGAATTCTAACATCTTTTATCAATTTAAAGTTAAATGTATTCATGTTCAAATGTAATTATGAAATTACATCATATTTAGAGCTTTAATTTTAGCATTGCCTCCCTTTGATTAACATTTGAAAGATAATTCTAAGTTTTGTTGAATTAGGTTCTTCTATTTTAAATTGTAAACATTTCATTTAGAAGATTTATTTTAAAGTAATTCAACAAATTTCATGTTATTGGTAGTGTTAGCAAATTAATTATTCTATCAACAATACTTAAATCAACTACCGTATTACACATTTTACTGGCAGGAACACAAACGCAGTGCATCACTTGTTCACTGTGACAATAATACCTAATTTAAATGAAAACCTTATTTTATAAATGACACACTTATAGTAGATAATTATGATATTATACATGGAACAAAAAGTATTCATTTCAGTTGTACATGATTCTCATATATTCAAGTATGAGTCTAACTTTACCATTACTTGAAATTTTTTATTATTATATAAATTAATTATTAACAATATATAACATAAATGTATTACTAAATATTATATCCAATACCAACTATCAAACCCCGTGACCCTTTTACCTAGTATTTGTATTTGACCATAACACTTATCTTCTCCCTAAGAAGTTGAAGTATTTGTATTTGAAAAAGAAAATTAGTCTAAGAAAAAAGTTTAATTAGATCCAAAAAGATCTTCTAAGCCTTTAGTCAAGTAATTTGGTACACTCATAACTGTTTAGTGGAGCCCTTGAAAGGAATTTTTTTTTATTTTTTAAAGAAGGCAAAGATAAAGGCAAGAAATACGGTGCCTTTTGGTGGGGTCTATAATTGTTTAATTATTGATGTTTGAGACTTTTCGTGTACGTTATGTTTGAAAGCTTTCTTAAAAGATTATTAAATTTAATAATTAAGTAATTAACAATTATTTTACATCTTGTCTATATAAAAGTAAAACTAAATATCTTAATTTTATTCAACAATACCTACGACTGAGTGCTCAAATACTCATACAAGGAATCTGACCTTATACTCTCTGTTAGGGAAAATGGCTACGGAACAGTTTTTCCTTGGCGTTCTCGTTGTTTTAGTTTGGTATTTATCGCTGTGTTTTGTAAGAAGAAAATCTGCGAACAAGCCGTACAAGGGCCCTGCTATCTATCCCATAGTCGGCTGTGCCTTCGAATACTTCAGAAATCGTCACAGGTTTCTGCAATGGTTCACAGAGACGATGGACAAGATGCCGACCAATACTTTCAAGGCCGAAAGGCCCGGTGGAGTGAGAGATATCTTGACTGCAAATCCTGCAAACGTAGAGCATATGCTGAAGACCAACTTTGAAAATTACCCAAAGGGCGAACGCTTTACAACTCTTCTTCACGATTTCTTAGGCCGAGGGATTTTCAATGCCGACGGCGAGCTGTGGAAGATGCAGAGGAAGACTGCAAGCTACGAGTTTAATACTAGGTCTCTAAGAAGCTTCGTGGTGGAGACAGTGCAGTGGGAGATTCAGAATCGCCTCTTGCCAGTGCTCACAAACACATCCAAAACAGGTAATTCCTTAGATTTGCAAGACATTTTGCAGAGATTTGCATTTGATAATATTTGTAACTTAGCGTTTGGGGTGGACCCCGCCTGTCTCCTGCCCTCCATGCCCCCTTCACCTTTTGCAAAGGCTTTTGACGATGCAACTGAAATCAGCGCCGGTAGGTTCTACTCTGCTGTTCCTTTTTTGTGGAGAGTGAAGCGCTTTCTTAACATCGGCTCTGAAAAGTGTTTGCGGGAAGCGATTAAAGTAGTGGATGAATTTGCCATGGATGTGGTGAGTTGTAGAAGGAAGGAGATTTCGGAGAACAGAGGACTCCCCGAAAGAGAGGATCTGCTTTCTAGATTCATTGTAGCTCTTTTAACTAATACAGATGAATTAGAGAGAGGTAGTCATTGGGAAAGTGATAAGAAATCCAGTGGTACGACGGATACGTTTTTGAAGGAGATGATGGTGAGCTTTATGTTGGCAGGGAGGGATACAACGTCCGTTGGTCTCACATGGTTTTTCTGGGTACTCTCTTCCCACCAGAGGGTAGAGGAAGCCATTCACACTGAAATTCTACACATTTTGGCCAAGCGACCACAACCCCCAACAGTTGGTGAAGAAGGGGTTGCTTTCAGCTTTGAAGAATTGAAGGATATGCAGTATCTGCATGCTGCACTGTGTGAGTCAATGCGGCTCTACCCTCCTGTGCCTGCTGATACTAAACGTGCCTCCAAAGAGGATGTTTTACCAGACGGAACTTATGTCGGCAAGGGATATCACGTGAATTACTGTGCCTATTCGATGGGTAGGATGAAAAGTATTTGGGGTAGTGATTGTTTGCAGTTTAAGCCTGAGAGATGGTTAAAAGAAGGGCAATTTGTGGGAGACAATCCTTACAAGTTTCCAGTATTCAATGCAGGGCCTCGAATATGTCTGGGTAAAGAGATGGCATTCATACAGATGAAATCTATTGTTGCTTCTATTATTCATGGTTTCATTTTTAAGGTAGAAGACGGGATTACTTATCCCGATTATGTTGTGTCTTTGACCATGCGTATGAAAGCAGGGTTACCCATTACGGTAAGATGTCGATGAACATCTGCATTTGATGCATCTGCTTGAAAGGAATGTTTAATTTGAGTTAGTTAAAGTCAAAGATGTTTCTACTAGACAAGTTACGTTATTATATTCACTCTTTTGGTTGAAATTTTTATGTTGAACTACCAATTTAAAGAGCATGTATACCCTATAGCGAGGGGTGAAAATGTTTTAGAAAAATTTAATAATTTTTAAATGATCATTGATTTATTGTAATGATCTGTATAATTATAATTTTGTGGATTTGATGTAAAATAGAAGGTAAGAAATTAATTTATTATATTTTCAATTTAAAAAAAGGTCTTTTGTCTTTCTTTTAATTCATGTGATTAAGTATATATATTTTTATTATTAATATAATAGTATAATAATTTAATAATTTTAATGTATTACATATTTCATGCTTGTAATTTTTATGTTATATATTTTCTATTTATTTATTTATTTTTATTGGTTTGTGTTTTTGAAAGATTATTGTTTCCAATTTATATTATTTTTTATCTTCATCAATAATAGATTATTAAGTGTGATGTAAAATATTGACACATAAACACAATTTAATTCAAAATCATTGTCTATACTATTATGGGTTATGAAGAACTTATGTCAAGTATGAAACTAAATATTTGAAAAGAATATTTTAGTAATACGATTGAGTTTGATTTAATATTTCATTTGATGTTTTTTATTAGCAAGGATTTATAGAGAAATATGTGCATACTTTATATTTACCATCTCATTTTGTAATATTTCCTGAGATCATTGATAATAAACATATTGATTACTATTTTTGATCTCTAGAAACACTTCATCCAGCTTGCACAAGACAAATTTACTAATAACCTATTAACCATTCCATCTTATTGTTCCAATAATATGGACACCATGCTTACATTGTCTATTAGTTAGGTTCATGTATGCTCATATCCCATGTATTCTAAAATACCTTTCCTTGCATGAAAAATAACCTCCTTTATGAAACCCTAGCCCTAATGTGTTTCAAACAATCAATTCAACATAGGCATGTATCTATAATAAGACTTCAATCAAAGAATACCCTAACCACTTCATCCACCCTCTTCAACCTTTAACACATCACGAAATTTCCTCTTTAAAAGAAATATCTAGGGTATCACTTCACACATAACTTCTATTGTTGTAGACCCATACACTAGCACTCATAAGATTACACATGCCAACAATAATAACTAATTCTATGCTAAAACATTAAAATAAAGGGATCTATTGATAAAGGCTCCAAAACTTTCCCTACACATAATATTTCTCCTTCTAAACTACATAGGTCCTACAACATAAAAAAATTGCTCCTAAACTTTCCCTTGCTATTGAAAGGAAATTCTTGTATCAATTAAAAATAAAGTATAACTTAGTTACCTCTTGGTAGGGTCAATGGTTGTTTCTCAACCAGATATTTTCCTGATATTTTCCTGATATTTTCATTAGCTAGTTTATAGATTGTTGAGGTGTTGAAACACCTCAACATCTCATGGTTGGATATTTCTCCTTTATAAGGAGACCCCTAGCTGTCTAATAAATTATGTTGATTTCATTTGCAATCTTGTGCTTGTTTGTCTACTCCACGATCTTGGTTTCTACATGGTATCAGAGCATTGTGGATAGCTTCGAGCCATTGGTTGCTACTATGTTTCTTCCATCCAAATGCATTTCTTCATTCTATTGGGGATTGGGAAGTCTCTTGCATCGAATCTATCCCGAGTTGCAGGGACCTCTTTGTCTAGCCAAGCTCACAACTCCCTTTGGAAGATGGGAATCCTGTGGAAGAGTAGCGGTGTTCCAAGCTAGTGGTCATCCTCCTCAAGGGGGCACTAGAAGATGCTGTCAACAAGAACTTCCTGTAGCTGAAGCATGAGTGCATAGGAAGGGTTGGAGGGGTCATCGATGTAAGAGAAGGGTGCACTATTTTGGCTCTCAGATTTGTGTTTGAGCTTAGTAAAGGCTGCAATTCAAATAGATTTTGAGGAGGCTGCACCCATGACTCATCTGAGATGTCTTTTGGTGTTCTAAGGAGGCATGATATGTGTTCCAAGGTGGAAGCAAGGAGGCAAGAAGGGAGGCGCGATTTTCAAATTGTTCCACTCAATCTTCTTTTGTTTTTAAAATCATTACCTATTCATGTTGCCAGCTATGCTATTTGGTGGGAAAAAAAATAGAATCGCACCTCCTCACCTGTGTTGCATGGTTCAAGAGCTTTTGCTTTTTTAAGCCCCTGCATTTGCATCAAATCTTTGCCCATCTTAGGTCAACACATCACCAAGAGGCCCATTTTTTTCCTGTTGAAGCTAATTTGCTATGGTAGAGGGTGAGTTGTTTCAAAACAGAGAGGGGCCCATACACAAATTGGGAGAAACTCACGCACGTGCTGGTGCATTCAATTAGGGAGGCCTTTTTTTCTGTTGCTATTCTCCATTCAACTACCCCATTCAATCTTCTTTTATATCTACGATTTGATTTTATCTGCCAGCAATTTGATTTCATATGTGATTTGATTTAAATACCTCATTCTATAAAGTTGATGTGTGATATAAATCCGAAAGCAGAGTAGAGTCAGGGTGGTGAAGGGTGATGGAGGTCAAATTTGTAAGAGGAGCCGTCATTATCCATAAATACTAATTTGCTGATCTCAACACTTTTTCCACCGAGTTTAACATATCTTTTTTTTTTCTCACTATTTTGCACAAAATTTATTTTTTAAAAATCAAAAAAATTATTTGTAAGAAGGGAAATTATTTGTAAGGGTGAAAATTTCAATTTGTAATTGCTTTTTCACTAAAGTTCATATTTGAGTTTCTTTGCAAAAGTGTATCATTTTTCACCACGCATTCAAAGAGCACAAAATTGCACTCATTCTATATAGTGCCTCTTTGTGTCTTTTATGGATAATTTACAAGCACTCCTTCTATAAAGTGCCAAATTGGGGAGGGAAACAAAATAATCAAGGGGGGTGTTGTGGGTAGTTCATTTTTTCACTTCCTCAAGAAGTGCTTGTGTTGTGTTTTTTCACTTCTGCACGCATTTCTAATTTCTTCTTTTCTACATTTCTACAGGCAACTATCTAAGTCAAGTAGTATGGAATCTAATGTTATTATAGTGCCCTTAACACCTTTCAATTATCATGATTGGAAGGTGAAAGTAATTCTTGTGCTTAAGAACAAAGGTTTATATAGGGTAATTATGGGAACAGAGAAAGAACCTAATGCAGCTAAAGACAAAGAAAAGTTTTTTAATAAGTGTGATCAAGCATTTGGCTTTCTATGCTTAAATTTATCTCCTAATTTGTTGTTCCATGTTGAGAAATTAACAACACCCAACCAAGTTTGGGAAGGTCTTGACAATTTTTTTGAGAAAATAGATGAACTTAGAAGCCATGAGTTAGAAAATCAACTCTTAGGTCTTAGTCCTAGGAATTTTTCAACTTTACAAGATTTTTTTACTAAGTTTAAATCCTTGAAGTTACACTTAAAAGATTGTGGAATTGACAAGAAAGAGGATCAATTAATCCTTACTATACTTTCCAAGCTAGGTCTAGAATTTTTTGTGTTTGTATCAACTTTCTACTCTACTAAAAGGGCTCTTGGAGCCTCATGGTCAATGCCCACACTTGATAAATTCATTGCTGACCTCACAAGGGAGCAAGCAAAGTTAATTCAAATGGGTACTTTGAATTCTACAAAACCTCAAGCCCTACTTGCAGGAAATGAAACACATTAAACTTCAAAAGGGGAGAAGAAGAACACTAAAAAAAACAAGGAAGTTAAGAAAGAAAGCAAAATTGACAACTCCAAAAAGGAGTCTCAAGGTAAAAAGAGAGTTGCATGCACCTTTTGTAAAATTTTTGGACATGATCAACATCACTGCATGAACAGGAAAATTGAAGTTCTACAACAAATTCTAATAAAAATAATATAGGGCTACCTGATTCTATCAAGGCATCTTCATCAAATCACGATAATACAGAGGAAAAAGAGAAATTGAAGGGAAAAGCCTTAGTTGCTAAAGCATCTTTATCTCCATCATGGATTCTAGACTCTGGTACTTCACACCATATGGGTTCCTCACAGGTTGTTTTTTCATCCTTAGAACCATCAAGTATGTCCACAATCACCTTAGGTGATGATACTCCAGCATTGGTAAAAGGGAGAGGGTCTGTTGAAGTTGAAGGACGAACATTTGCCAATGTTCTATGTGTACCTTAACTCTCAACTAATCTCCTTTCAGTGTATCAAATAACTCATTTAGGGAAGGGAATGAGAGTACAGTTCTCTCCAACATCAGTTGAGATAAGAGAATTACAAAGCAACAATTTGGTAGAAATAGGAGAGGCAAATCACCAATCCAGATTATATGCCTTCTCCAATTTTGCCACATATATTTCTCCAAAAGCACTACTAGCAAACTATGGCATGAGTGGTTTGTCCATCTTAACTACCACTATCTTGAACAACTATGTCAATAGAATATGGTTAAGCGATTACCTAAGGTTAAATTTTCTAAAAGGATTTGTGAGGGTTGTGCACTTGGCAAGCATCTAGAAGAAAAATTTGACAAAGGTAAATCATGGAGGGAAAAAAATATTTTAAAACTTGTTCATAGTGATATTTCAGGGGTTTTTTCCCATCCATCTTTTACAAAGGCTATATATGTTCTCACCTTCATTGATGATTTCTCACGTTTTACATGGGTCTACTTTCTTAGACAAAAATCAGAAGTGTTTGAGTCTTTTCAAGATTTCAAAGCTCTTGTCGAAAAACAATCAGGGAAAGTCATCAAGGTTTTTCGAACAGATAATGGGAGAGAATATGTCAACAATAGTTTTGAGCAGTTTTGTGTATCAAAGGGGATAGATCTATAGTGAACAGTTCCTTATACCCCACAACAAAATGGTGTCGCAGAACGTAAAATTAGATCTTTAAAAGAGATGGAAAATTGTATGATTCACTCTAAGGGCCTCACACCATCATATTGGGCAGAAGCAATCAATTGTGCATGTTACATACAAAATAGAGTTCCACATAAAGCCTTAAAAGGTATCACTCCCTTTGAAGCTTGGAAAGGATGGAAAGCTGCAGTTGATCATTTCAGAGTTTTTGGCTCGCATGCCATGGAACGCATTCCAAAAGAGCAATGCAAGGCTATGGATCCACAATCCAAACCTTGCATCTTTGTGGGATATCCAGATGGTGTAAAAGGCTATCACCTACTCCACCCTACCACACATGAGTTCTTTATTGAGAGAAGTGTTAAGTTTCAAGAAACATCTCTTGAAATTGTACTTGACACTTCTCCACATTTTGTGAACTCTTCAGATCTTGGTTATAGTACTGATGATTTAAATCATTCTCAGTGGATTCCTAGTGTAGTATCTTCTTCCAGTTCTCATAGTGATGAGGTTTCATCTTCATCTCATTCAGGGATTGCGTTAGAAGTTGATATATCTACACCAGACTCACCCAAATCTTACACTATACATAGAACAGATATAGGGGTATAGGATTCAAAATATGATAGACTGATTCAAGTAGATTTTTAGGGGGGGCACATTCCTTCTTTGCTTCAGTTTCAAATCCATAGACATTCAAAGAGGCATCAGGCATACCAGAGTGGGATATTGCTATGGATGAGGAATACGATTCCTTGATTAGAAATCACACTTGGGATTTGATTTCACTTCCTAAGGGAAGGAAGATAGTTCAATGTAGGTGGATATATCAAACTAAATTTGCAGCAGATGGGTCAGTTGATAAGTACAAAGCATGTTTGGTAGCCAAAGGTTTTTCCCAATTTGTAGGCATTGACTATACAAAAACATTTGCACCAATTGCTAAGATGACTTCCATCAAACTCACACTTGCTATAGTCGTATCACATGGATGGAATGTACATCAAATGGATGTGAATAGTGCTTTTCTTCATAGAGACCTTAAGGAGGAAATCTACATGGAACAACCACCTAGTTTTGTTCAAGATTCATCCTTAGTTTGTAGACTTAAGAAATCTCTCTATGGCCTTAAACAAGCTCCTAGAGCTTGGTATGCCAAGATGGACTCCTACCTCCTATCTTCAGGTTTTACTAGATGTCATTCTGATCCTAATGTGTATTTACTGTGGCAGGATGAATCACTTTTGATATTGGTTCTATATGTTGATGATCTTTTGATTACTGGGAGTACTTCATCTACCATTATAGAAGTGAAGACATCACTTCAGGATAGATTTGACATGACATACTTGGGTTTATTGCAATACTTCCTTGGAATCGAGATTTCACAGTTAGCTTCATGGATTACTCTTGCACAACCCAAGTATACTCTTGATCTACTTGCATGGTTTCATATGACTACTTGCAAACCATCTCAGACTCCCTTTCTTTCTAGAGTCAAGCTCGAGACTTCCTGTACTACACCATTGGTTGATGCTACATTGTATCGACAACTTGTTGGTAGTCTTATATACTTGAATCATACCAGGCCTGACATTGCCTATGCAGTAGGCATGGTTTCAAGATTCATGCAGAAACCTCATGAACTGCATTGGAAAGCAGCTAAGAGGATCCTTCACTATCTTCATGGTACTCTTGGGTTTGGGATTCACTACAAAGTTGGTTCATCACTTGACTTGGT
>VDFB02256092.1:0-28609 GCA_007258455.2 Sequoia sempervirens
TTGAAGACATATCCTTATTGACCAAGTTAAAATATCCACTAAAAGTCACCTATAGTGCCAAAAATTAGACTTTTAGAGGCAGACAGTTGTCAGGAACCAAAGTGCAAACTGTGGGCTCTCGTTTCCACTTTTGAATATTCAGAAATTCAAAAGTGGACTTATTTTCCATTAGTGGAAAATGAGTCGCACTACCAGGCCTAAAAAGGGTTTTCTATAGTTTTGGATACCCATTTTCCCAAAACGGGTTCTAGAACATTTTCTCAAAACTAGGACTAATTCACCCAGAATGGTGAATGAGTCCCTATAGACCAAATTTCTAGCATCAACAGAATTTCAAAATTCATTTCCAGTGTACAAAAAGATCTCAGATGCACACATTTAGTTTTATCCATTTATGTTACAATTTACTATTCATTTCTAGGTATTTTTGCATATCACAATGTGTTTTCCAACAACTTGCATTTTTTTAGTTTTCACTTAATAATCAATATCTTTCTTTAGTTTTCTACATTTAGATAATCTCATTTAGGTACATTTTATTCATATTTCCATTATATTTGCATTAGTTTGAGTGAACCACCCAGGTTTTTGGCCCATGTCTCTCCTTTTAGGTGAAAACCCTAATAGAGTAAGAGAGCTATAGCACCCAAAAATATATGGTTCAAGTATGCTTGGTTTTAATAGATTTTGGTTTAATTTTCATTTGATTGATCCTGCTAAGATTGATGTTAGTGGATTAATTATGCTTTGATTTTTCATGGATCAAGCATAACCAATCCATACTAATCCATCGGTCACAATAATCATTAAAATAGAGGGAAAATTGATAATGAGTATGCCATTAGAGGTCTTAAAACTTGGTATTTTCTCATATACCTAGTTTTTTTGTATAGTAGCCTTCATGTATTAAAGATTATTTTAATATCTTGTGAATTTGAAACTATGTAATACCAAAAGATGAATATAAGAAGTAATCACCACTTCGTCCATCTTCTTTAATCTATTTGGTAGCCTTTTGCTCGTTCCATGAATACATAAATTAATTATTTAAATTATTATTGTGAAAATTTTGTAGAATGAAAATATTAAAATCTTTATGTAGTGATTAGTTTCTTACTATTCATCTAGATTAATATTAGAGTAATTTTCAAGATTCATTCTCTCTCCCCTTTCTTATAGTTTTTTACCTAAAATAACTCATTGAAAATCTCAAGAAGAGTCAACTTTTAAAATCTTGGATATCATTCTCTCTAAAATCTTAGAGGTCATTCAAAAAGTTAGGTTATATATTTAAAAAATTTCCATGTTAGCATAGATTTTCACATTAGCAAAAAAATTATGATCAACATGGAACTATAATGACTTAGGTGATGGTAAAAGTAAAATGGGCTGACCTTGTTCATTGGATTTTATAGTTAATTTTTTTTCTAAATTTCAATATATATATAATCTACATTTGAAATCTCAAAGATCACTAGTTTAGACAATCCTCAAATTCTTAATGTTTTTCTTGATATAAGTGATAAAAAGTGAAAAATGGCTAAAACTATTTATTTGAGTATCCTACTTAGGCCAAAAAATGGAACACAATGTTATTTATCCACCTAACATCAACACTCACACCAATATCACAATGTATTAGTTCCTAATTTCATATTAGTATTAGTTATGCTAGTCTGACTTGCATCAATATTTGTGTTTTAACTTAGTGCATTTTTTTATGTTTGTATAATGACCAAGGGGCTTGAGTATGATCAATGAAGTTTATTCTCTTCCTCTACACTAGAGTAGGTTTTCAATAGAACCATTTTCTTAGTCAATATGAATAGAGGAGGAAAACAAATGATATGACAATGACAAGGTTGTAGGGTGTTGGCAACACAAGGGCAGACAACTAAGAGGGGGGGTGAATCAGTAGTCATAGAAATTCACAAATTATTAAATTTATTAACCTTATTCTCAAATATAATTATTAACCATGAGAGCATAAATCATCAACACATTAGAAACACACATAACACCAAGAATTTTTTTACGTGGAAACCCTATTAAGGGAAAAAGCACGGTGGAGGTCAATCCACAAGAGTATACCCTGTTAAAAGTATAAATAATGAAATGGGGAATGCACATGCATTCAGGCGCACTCCCTAGAGCTCACTACTCAATTACAATAAGGATTACTACCCAAAGGAAGACACAGTATCTTACATAATGATTCAGATTACATCCATAGGGATTTGAACTGATAAAATAGCATCTGCTAATGCCTGATCACATTTCTAGTTAAGCACATGAACACTTCTTCACTTTTCTTCACTCTTCTTCACACTTTTCTCTTCCTTCAAATGATTTAGAACATTATTCATGCACACACACATTCTACATACCTCAAATGAAATAAATAGTCGCTTATATATATCCACAACAAGAAATTAAATTGCTACATGTCGGCTTCAACAAAATAATAAAATGATAACAAGTTCTCAGCCCAAAACAATAACAATTAATAATATGAATCAACCAAGGTCAACCACAACATAGTGAAGACTCAAAATAACATTTTAGAACATGAACCACCTTCAAAAATTATTCCTTGAAGATCCACAACATGCTACAAACACCTTGTCGGCCAAGAACATGAAGAACATGAACACGCAAGAGAAAATATTGGATCACGAGCATAATGATCAATGTGAACATGAAACATAGATAGATCATGATCTAGAAACATCCAAAAAAATCATGAATCACCAGAGAAGCATCCGCAACAACTGAACTTACTGAAAATCACATCATCTTCATTCAGGAACACAAACTGAAGTAACATAAAGACTGTCAGAATACAAATCTTCATAACTCGATCAAATATTCATGTGGATCTCTAAAACTCAACATGGATAAACTAGATATACTCCATAAGAAACCCTTTATTTCACAATTTTTGATCATCAACATACTAAACTCGTTGACAAATTGAACTTCAATTCACCACTGACAACCTGCAACTCATTTCATTACAATTTTCTCAATATCCTTGACATATATAGCTTCAAATGCATTAATTCTAATAGTGTTGACATCAATGACAACTGTATATCAGCAACACAACCACAACATTTAACAATCTCCCCCTTTGGCATTGATGGGAACACATGATGTGAAAAACACCATCAATGCAACTACACTTACTCCCCTTTAGGTTTTGACTCTTTTCTTCTGAACAACTCTTCTACATGACTCCTCTCCCCCTTTGACATCAATGACAAAGATTTCTTTTCTCCACACAAGCTCTGAACCACATAACTGAACATCTGAACATCTAACTACTCCCCCTGAGTAACAACCACCACAACATCAATTCAGATCAAAATATGATCATGAAAATCACGGATTGATGCAAGACAATGCATCTTAGTTCTCATTAAGGGGTAATCACCCCTAACTTCCCTTTGAGATACTGAAAAGTATCCTTAGGCAACGACTTTGTAAAGATATTTTCAATATGTTCCTTAGGAGGCACATATTCCAATCTGACTTCCTTTTCACTCACATTCTCTCTAAAAAAGTGAAACTTGATAGATATATGCTTGGTCTTTAAATGCAGCACCAGATTATTATAAATGTTAATAGCACTTGAATTATCACATAATATAGCAATAGGGTCATCATACACAACTTTCATATCCTTCAACATTTGCTTCATCCACAATACTTGAGTACAATTGTTAGCAACAACAATGTATTCGGCCTCTATAGTAGATAACGAAATGGCATTTTGCTTTTTACTTAACCATGAAATTAGCTTCTTTCCCAAGAAAAATGCACCACCACTAGTACTTTTTCTATCATTCACATCACTATCCCAATCAACATCAGTAAAGGAACTCAAAGTAAGATCATCATCTTTAGGATACCATAGGCCAAAATCAACTATCCCCTTCAAGTATTTGAAAATCCTCTTCACAGCTCAGTCACATGAGATTCCTTAGGATCAACTTGAAATCTTGCAACAATACATACAACATTCATGATATCAAGCCTAGTTTGAGTTAAATACAACAATCCACCAATCATTGATCTAGATCTAGTCTAATTTTCCTTCAGAGAATCATCATCTGTTGTCAACTTACATCTGATCACAATGGGTGTACCAACTGTCTTTGAATCTTCCATACCAACTTTCTTCAACAATTCTTTCTCATACTTGGACTGAGATATAAAGATCCCTTTGTTTAACTGAGTAATTTGTAATCCCAAAAAAAAAAATCATCTCTCCAATCATTGACATCTCAAACTCACTCTGCATCTCATTAGAAAACTTCATGCACAAACTATCATCTCCTCCAAAAATTATATCATCAACAAAAAATTCCACAATCAAATCTTTATCATCATTCTTGAAATACAAATTACTATCAGTAGTACCTTTGTTAAATCCAAGCTTTAGGAAATACTTATCAGAATCTGGCATACCAAGCTCTAGGGGCTTGCTTAAGTCCATACCATGCTTTCTTCAACCAACAAAGCATATTACCTTGATAAGTCAACTGGAATACATCTGGTTGCTCGACATACACCTCTTCTTCCAACTTGCCATTTAGAAATGCTGACTTGACATCCATCTGATAAATCTTGTAGTCTTTGTAGGCAGCATAAGTAAGAAACAATCTCATAGCTTCAATTCTAGCAACAAGAGCAAAGGTCTCTTCAAAATCAATTCCTTCCATTTGAGAATATCCCTTACACACCAATCTTGCTTTGTTTCTAACCACTTCACCTTTCTGATTTAGTTTGTTTCTAAAGACACATTTAGTTCCAATGACATTTTTATCCGTAGGTCTAGGAACAAGAATCCATGTATTAGTCTTCTCAATTTGTTGTAGCTCTTCTTTCATTGCTTCAACCCAATGTTCATCTTTACAAGCTTCATTCACATTAGTAGGCTTAGTCTTTGAAATCAAATAGTATTCTTCTAAAATCTTTCTCCTAGTCTAGACACCTTTGTTCTTATCACCAATGATCTGATCTTCTGAATGATTTAGTCTTACATACCTCAGAGTCTTAGGACATTCTTGAATTTCAGGCTTTTGTGATCTCTTCTGCACTTTCACTATTTTCTCCTTCCTCTTGATCTTCTTGATTCATGAGAATGATTTGAACTTGATTTGAAGTCTGAACTTCCTTTCCTTTGTTTGTACTATCATTTTGATCATCAGAATCATATCCACAGGTTCTGGATGGTCTTGCTATGTCTTCATCAACCTTAACATTTGCATTTTCAAACATTTTCTTCAATCTCTTATTGTAGCACTGGTAGGCCTTGCTTTTAGTAGAGTAACCCAAAAATATTCCTTCATTACTCCTAGCATCAAACTTTACTAAATCTTCATCTCTTTAGATATAACATTTACTCCCAAAGATTTTGAAATATTTAACAGTAGGCTTATGACTAGTTCATAGCTAAAAAGGGGTCTTACCAGTATCACCTTTGACTTTTACCTGGTTAAGGATGTAAAAAATAGTACTCGCAACTTCTCTCCAATAGATATGAGGAACATTTCCTTCCAGCATCATAGTTCTAGCAGGCTCTTGAACTGTCCTATTCTTCCTTTCCGCAACTCCATTTTGTTGAGGGGTTTGTGGGGTAGATAATTGTCTCCTTATTCCATGCACTTCACAAAAATAATTAAACTCACCGGAAGTGAATTCACCACCTCTATTTCAACCATAGCCTTAAATATCTTGAACTTCTCCAAAGCTTCAAATTTCTCCCTTAAGAAAGTAGCCCACATCATTCTTGAATAATCATCAATAAGCAACATGAAATACATGTAACCTTGTAAACTTATAACTCTAAAAGGACTACAAAAATCAGTATGCACAAGCTCCAACAATTCATTTGAATTATGTTGTTTGCTCCAAAATGAAATTCTAGTTTGCTTCCCCAGCTGACATTCCTTGCATATGGCATTAGTAGGTTTCATCAACTTGGGAAGATCTTTCACTATCTGAGTAGAACTTATCTTGATAATATTGTCAAAGTTAACATGGCACATTCTTCTATGCCACAACCAACTTTCACTAGTAGCATTCAAATGAAAGATATTACCTCTTGTTTGTGTACCTAATGCAATCACATTTCTGGAACACCCTAATATTCTACAATTTCCATCCTTGAACTAAAGATTGTAACCCTTATCAAACATCTTTCCAACACTTAAAAGATTATGCTTCAGACCTTCCACATATAGGACATGGGTATGTGTAGGATCATCATGGATAAAACAAACCCTTAAGTGGCGAAAAATTTAGAAAAATCAGAGTTAGGCAACTTGACATAAAAATTTGAATAAGTTATCTATATTATTTCAAAAATACGTAAGAATAGAATCTGTAGAATATTGAATGTAGTTTCTAAACTACTAGGTTTATTTAAAAGAAAAAAAATCTATTTGATGAAATTTTGAAATTTCAATGCAGTAGTACTTAAATTTCAAGGAAAAAATAAGAAGTAGGTGTCTGTCTAACCTCCCTAACCACAATAAAATGATAATATTTTTTTATAATATTTTAGATATAATTATAGGACTCATGTCTCGATGTGATGCATATTTTTTTGTAATTTTTCCTAGTAATTAATTAATTATGAATTTTTATTACAACTTTTAAAAAATATAAAAACTATATGTCGACCACTTAACGGTCAAAATTCATGAAATTCATTTTTTTTAATCCCATCGTTACAAAGCATAGAATGTGATGCATATTTTGGATTCAAAATGTGATACTGTTTGAAAGCTATAGATATTTTTCAATGAGCCTATCAAGGAACTTCGTAATTCAAATGAAAATGAATAATAATTATTTATTAAATTCAAAGGAAAGCATAATTTATATCGATGGAAAGTTGAGAATCTCCTTTAAAAACCCTTTTTGTTTCATCAATTTTGGGTAAAAAAAAAGTCGTCAGCCACATACCCTACACATACTCATCATATCGCCACTTTTTGGCCCATCATGATCCTACACATACCCACATCATCAGTATTGTTCTTACCATCAAGAGAAATGCATCCTCTACCCCAGATCACACCAACTGTGTTATCACAAAATCTCACAACACCACCATCATACTTCTCCAATCTCACAAACTTACTTGTATCTCCTGTCATATGATGAGAGCATCCACTATCAATCACCCATTTATCTTTCTCTTCAACTCGAGCATCTAGGGCTTTCTCCACATTTGTACAACTAGCAGATTTAGTAGACACTGGATTATTTTCCTTGATAGTAATAAATACCCATTCTTCCTCACTTCCATTTCCTTTATCAAATTCATCATCTATCACTCCTTCATCATCAACATAATAACACTTATTTTGAAATTTAGGCTTGTTATGTCTTAGTTTAGAAACTCTTTCTGGACACCTTGATGCAAAATGACCTATCTTATTGTAGGAAAACCATTAATAGGAAACTTTCCTTTATACCTACCTTGTCCTTTGGCTTCTCTTTTCACAATCAGTGCTTCAAGCTCATCCAATTCTCTTTCTTCTTCTTCAAGTTGTCTCATTTATTCTTCATACTTGAATGTCTTTCTAGAAGAACTCTCTCCCAAATCATATCTCTTTTATCTCTTCCAGATGTAGTAGCCTTGAATGCAGATTCTATCTTAGGAAGGGCATCACCAAATTCACTCAACTCAAAAGCAGTAAGCTTACCAATCAACATATCTCGAGTAACATTTGTCAGAGTCTAGAGCTTTTCAATAGCTATAGCTTTGACTTTATAAGCAACAAACAAAGATCTAAGCACTTTAGCAACAATCACGAATTCTTCTAACTGTCAACTAGCACATCTAACACCACACACAAGTTCATTCACTCTTTGCATGAAAGTAGTTATATTTTCATCATCTCCCATTCTCAACATTTCATATTTCCCTTTTAGACTTTGCAACTTAGCAATCTTCACATTAGCATCACCTTCATATAAAGTTTCCAACTTTTTCTAGATCTCATAAGCAGTCTTCAGATCCATAACATTAGTCATCTCAGTATCAGTCAAAGCACTCAACAATGCTTCCTTAGCCCTGATATTGTACTCAACATCTCTAATCTATGTAGTAGTAGTAGGACCATTCTGAGGTATAACGAACCTATTACTTGTAATGCTCCAGTAGGGTTCACCAATGCATCTTAGAGGGCACTCCATTTGATTCTTCCATAGAGAATAATTTGTTCCATCAAATCTCAAACTATCCTTCTTGTAAGTCACCATCTCGGATCACCTCAAGCTATTAAAATTCTTCCAAGGAACCTGCTTTGATACCAGTTGTTGGCAACACAAGGGTAGACAACTAAGAGGGGGGGTGAATCAATTGTCATATAAATTCATAACTTATTAACTTTATTAACCTTATTCTCATATCTGATTACTAACCATGAAAGCATAAATCATCAACACATTAGAAACACACATAACACCAAGAATTTTTTTACATGGAAAACTTGTTAAGGGAAAAGCCATGGTGGAGGTTAGTCCACAAGATTATACCCTGTTAAAATTATAAAGAATGAAATGGGGAATGCACATGCATTTAGGCACACTCCCTAGAGGTCACTGCTCAATTACAACAAGGCTTACTCCCCAAAGGAAGACACATTGTCTTACAGAAAGATTTGGATTACATCCACAAGGATTTGAACTGATAAAATAGTATTTTCTAATGCCTGATCACAGTTCCGGTTAAGCACATGAACACTTCTTCACTTTTCTTCACTCTTCTTCACACTCTACTCTGCCTAAGAATGATTTAGAACATTAGTTGCACACACACACTTTCAACATACCTCAAATGAAATAAACAATCACTTATATATCTGCAACAAGAAATTAAATTGCTACATGTCAGTTTCAACAAAATAATAATATGATAACAAACTATCGGCCCAAAGCAATAACAATTATTAATGTGAATCAACCAAGGTTGGCCACAACATAGTGAAGACTCAAAATAACATCTTTGAACATGAACCACCTTCAAAAATTATTCCTCGAAGATCCACAACATGCTACAAACACCTTGTCGGCTAAGAACATGAATAACATGAACACACAAGAGAAAATCTTGGATCACGAGCACAACAATCAATGTAGACATGCAACACAGATAGAGAATGATCTAGAAACATCCACAAACATCATGAATCACTAGAGAAGCATCCGCAACAATTGAACTTACTGAAATTGCATCATCTTCATTTAGGAACACAAACTAAAGTAACATAAAGACTATCAGAATACAAATCTTCATAACTCAATCAAATATTCATGCGGATCTTTGAAACTCAACGTGGATAAAATAGATATACTCGACAAGAAACCCTTTAGTCCACAACCTCTGATCATCAGTGTATTGAACTCACCGAGAAACTGAATTTCAATTCACCACTGACAACCTGCAACTCATTTCATTACAATTTTCTCAATATCCTCGACATATACAAATTCAAATGTATTAATGCTAATAGTATTGACATCAATGACAACCACGTATCAGAAACACAACCACAATATTCAACATAGGGTGTATTTAAAGACTATCTAACCATCCAACAAATGTAAACACGCATCAACTTACACCTAGAAAATAATATAAAACTTAAACCATAGATTAATTTATATATGGGAAATACAATTACAAGATAGTTGTAAGAGCTTCAAAGACAATTTGGGATTCATCCTTTCCATTACAATATATATGTTTGATTTTAATGCAAATTGATTTTCTAACAACTCTAGATAAACTCTTGTTGCTATTACCAATATACATTGAAATGATATTAGGCTTCTTATAGAAGAAAGATATGGGGTAATTTGTGTTAAATGAAAATGTGTTACATTCGTTGAGGTCAATATGAGAATGATCAACATACCCAAAATTAAATGATTTCTTCTTTAGTCAATCTTGGGATTGGGCTCATCACTTTGGAATTGCACAAGTCTACCTCGTTTAGGTTTATCTTGAGATACAAGTCTCAAAATTAAATGTGTTTTCTTATATGTCCTCTCTTAGGACCCAAAATTAAATAGATAATTTTGGAAATTGGTAGAAGATTCAAATACTTGGTGTGCATTCCAATTTAGGTTTGTGTACATAATGAATTGAGGATGCAATAAGCAAGATACCATCAAAACATAAGTGAATTATATAGGCACGTTTAGGATGCTTATGAAATCTTATGCTCACAATTATAACTTGGTATCTTGAAATATGACAACCTATCATTCATATGAATGTCAAGTATTCTAGAAATGACTAGATGAACCAAAAAGGAGTGAGATGGACATATATAGTTGCAAACTTACCACAAAATACCACAAAAAAAAAGAGAGCTTGAAAAATACTTACAAAACAAAACAAACATAAAAAATAAGTAAAATAAATGGCTAATACTAGATTGCTTATAGGTATGGATTGTATCTACATCACTCTAGGAGGTCACATCAATCTTAAGTAAACTTGCACTAATTAAACTAGGCCATTAATTTGTAAAAAAATATTGATGATACAAACTTTCTAAAAATATTAATAATAAAAAAATATTTCTCATCAATTTATCTTAGTTTAAATTTTTAATTTAATTATTTATTATCTTTCCAATATTTTTTACTTATTACTTATTAGTTCTTTTGATTGAAAAGAGTCAAAAAGACTGAATGGATTTGGGTGGATAAGAGTTTGACAATTTCAAAGAATCTTCGGTTGGGAAGAAATGAAGATTGACATAAAAAAAAACGACGACCAAATCAAAAATTAGAAAACACAATATTTAAACACTTTGTTGACTCCTGCAAACCGATTTATTACTGCCAAATAACTAAAATAAAAATCAGTTTTGACAGTTTCCTGTGGCAAATTCCTGTTCCAACCTGCAAAACTCCACTACTCCAAGAGTTGACCACTAAAATTCTTTGTATATTAATATTTGACCACCTGTTGCGTGAATATACAGGAACCCTACAAATCTATATATTAGGAAAAAACTGTAAGCAATGTCGTATATCTTCTAGAGAGAGGAAACTTAACAAGGATTACAGACGCGTTATTAGACAAGCAGACAAACAAAAAAATCTAACTTTCTATGACAGACATTCTTAAAAGGCAACTCCCAACTTTGAGAATGGAGAAGAGAGTTTTGGCAGTGACGTAAACGAAAGCAATGCAAAAGCACCCGTAAATTGATTGCTTTTTAAATGATTTCTCCGTCATTATCCACGCTTCTCCATAGCTACCAACGCCGGCGCGTAAACAGTACAGTCGGCCACCGGAATTGACAAAATGCCGTCGTTTACGAGGAAACTTCTCCTGCTTCTCCAAAAACATCCTTAATATATAATTTACACGATATAGCCTTCCAACAATAATCATCTGAGTTGTGAGAGGACGCCTATTATTTGCAGGCTTTGTTTCTTGTTTCTTTAGTTTCCTGAGAATGAGTTACTATAATCAACAGCAAGCTCCTATTGCCAATCCTCCTCCACAAGGTATTTCTCATTCTCAAATTTCTGGGGAATGCTGAACTTTTTCCATTATCATTTGGGTTGTTTTCCAAACATTCAATGATTGGGGTGTATGGTTTTGGGGTGTGTTTTTATAATGATTATATGATACAGTTTATTTATAAGTAGGAGGTGTTTTGGTCAGTATGTCGAATTATGATACTGCTATCAGAATTCAATTGTTTAGTTTTTAAATCAAATTCATTGATCTGGATGTAAGAGTGTTAAGCAGACCATTCATTTTCATGAGAGATAGATTTGTTTGAACCACTACTCATAAAACATGGATTAATGAATTTGACAGAAAACAACATAATTAAAGCCTGATATTTATTCACTTCTATATTTTTAGACCCAGCCTTAATATTTCTGTGATTCTTTGTTTAATAATATAAACAGGGTATCCTCCAGTTGAGCATCCACAGGCTTATCCTCCTCCACCGCAGGGCTATCCACCAGCTGGGTATCCACAGGAAGGTTACCCTCCCCAGGGAGGACCCCTACCTGAGACACAATCTAGAGGCGATGGGTTTTGGAAGGGATGGTGAGTTCTCAACATTAATTAATGTTCGTTTTTTTGGGTCATCTTCAATAGACAAGTTAATATTAGGACTATGATTTCCTTCTTATTATGTGGGCTTTTTCCTTTGTTAGTTGAGATGGGTTTTTGTTATTCAATAGAGAAGGTAATCTAATGTTTGGGAATTTTATCTTGAAACCCCTCTTCCTATAGGACCATTCAATTCGTTGCTTGTGAGAAATAGATCATTGAAGGAATGGCTGGAATAAGAAATACTTTGTTTTACCATATTTACTAGAGATGAATAATTATTTTCTCTGTTGTTTTATGCAGTTGTGCTACCCTGTGCTGCTGCTGCGTGTTGGAAGAATGTTGCTTTTGAGTTGGAACGGGAATTTGCGAGGCTCGTTGGTCTGTTAAGATGGAATGATTGAACTTGGATTTCAAAATTATTTCTTCGTGCTGCTTTGCTTTGGATCTGTACTGTTGCCATATTCAAGTTTTTTGAATTTACTCCTCTTAGAGGATAGTTGGACTTTTGGTTATTTATATTTCCATAATATGTTTAATAAACAATATTTAAATTTAAGATCATGTCTTTCTGTTGGAAATTTTGTAGCAATTTTATTGATAAGAATTGGATACAGATGCATGCATGCTGTGCAGAGTACTTTATCTTTCCAGAATAAATATATTGTCTGAATGACAGAAAACATTACCACCACACAATTTAAATATTTTATTTACCCAGTAGATCAAATTTTTTTTTTTTTTTTTTTAAAAGATAACAAAACAATAATAGTAAGAGAAATTAAAAAATTCGAATGTCAGGTAATTAGAAATGAAGATAGTAGATCTGAATTTAAGAAAACTAGGTTCTAATGCTTTCTTTGTTTGGAGGGGCATTATGAATACTGTTCCATTTATTGAATGGCCATTCTCGACACTGGTGAGCACTACTATTAATGTAAAATTAAATACGTTAGTTAATTTAATTCTATTATTGGAGATTTTTTTTTGTTTTTCTAAGAGTAAAATAAAAATAATATATGTAAGCTCTGTCTTATTTTCATAAACACGTTCTTTCATTTCAATTTAAATGAACAAAAAATATTATTTAACTTTAACAAAGTTAATGATCGTAAGGTGAAAAATAGCGAACCATTAAATTTATAGTTTTAAAATTTTATGTAATTAAATTTGTTATATTTATGTTGTTTATTAAAATTATTTTTTGGAAATATTAGTGGAGATTTACAGGTTTATTAATTTTTTTATTTATTTAGTGATATTTATTATGTAAAAAATAATGAATCATAACATTTATAAATTTGAAAATTATGTAACAAAATTTATTTTATCTATATGTTTCTTGTTTTAACTATAGATATTTGGGATATATATAGAAAGCCCCATGTTTTGACAATATAAAATATACCATTACAAAGTACTTAACATGATATTCACCATATAGAAAGGGAAGAACAAAGCAATAGACAACCATTACAAGCATACTACAAGAAATCAAAAAAATAAAATAAATTTAATTAGAAAACCTACAACCAACAATTCTAACCATTTTAATACCACCTAAGACATTATAGTCCCATGCCGATCATCAAATTTATACTAGTGTGCAAAATTGCACCAACATATTTTTTTTATGAAATGTGAAACATGGCTTGTAGAATGATCTTTGGGATTTTAGAAGCCTAGTCTTCTTGATATTTTCAATAAATTTCATTAAGGTATAAAACTAGAGAAAATGAAGAGATAACTAAAGAAAATTACTCTAATGCTAATCTAGATGAATAGAAAGAAACTATTCACTGCATACCAATTTTAAGATTTGTATTCTATAGACTTTGCACAAAAATAATTTAAGAAAATTACTTTAATTATTCATGGAATGAGCAAAGGGCTACCAAATAGATAAAAGAAGAGGGACAAAATGATCACAACTTCTTATGTTGATCAATTGGTATTACATAGTTTCATAAGATACTATAATAATCTCCAATACACTTAGGATACAATAAATAAAAACTATCATAAGAAAATATTAAGTTAGTAGAGATTTTATTGCATGCAAATTCTTAATTTTCTCTCCTTTTTAATGAGTATACAACTCCTATTTATATCCCATGAGCTCATAAAAGGCCAAAATTATTGGCTTCAAATATTAAAAAAAAAATTGGTTAAATGAATGATCTCTTAGTACATGATTGCACCAAAAAATTTAAATTCAAGAGAATGTCTTAAATTTTTGACATGCCCTCAATTGTTTAGAAATGATACTCTTCATAACTCCAAGCTAAAAATGTGGAATACTAGTATTCTTGTTTCACATGACCAATCCTTTAATTCTTCTTGATCTATTATCCTATCATAATTATAAATAGAGTTGGAAGACCCTACTATATGAGGGTGACAACATATCTTCCCATTGCTTGCACAACCAACTTCAAATTAGTTAATTGGGACTCACACTTTTGGGTAGCGTTATTTACTCTTATGGTTGTATCCCACCTATTTTCAATTTTTTTGGTAATCAATTATTCTTTTGGTAGGCCATATAACTTATGAAATATTGATCCAATGTTATCTCAAAAGAGAGAGATACTAGATTTTCCTCACTTTTTGTTTTGACTTCTATACCAAGAGTTTGTGTGGAAGCTACAAATTTCAATGCAAAACTAAGTTCCATAACCATATATGCCATCCTATCCTAGTATGGGGAATAGATCTCTTTAATTAGTGGTGTGATGCTTGGTGATTTTTTTTTCTATTTTTAATTTTATCTATAATTTTTGAATCAGTTTCTCTTTAGTTGAGGGTTTTCTCTTTAGTGGCTCATTTGAATTTAAAAAATTAAACATAGTTTTATGTAGCTTAGTTGTTTCAACCATCCTTTCATACTCTTGTCTCTTTGGTCTTCTAAGGTGAGCTTTCCCTTCTCAAGTTTTATTTCCAATTTTTTATATTTATATCTCTTTCCTCTCATTATGAGTTAGATGAAGCTTGGTAATATAACTCCTTTGTTTAAATTTTTTAGCTCTTGATCCCATGCCTTTAACTGAGCTTATATTTGGTTTAATGTATTCTTTGTATTAACCATCTAGGTCTCCCTTTTCTCTAATTTATTCTTTACCTTGATGAAATCCAAAGTTATTAATTTATATATTTCCTCTATCAATTCTACTTTATTCTCTACCTAAGCCTACATGAGATTCATCCAAACTACATGTACTCAATAGTCCTCTACCCTCATTAAGCCTCATGAATGATCTATATTTGGACTCATTTATATAATCATTACATATTAATGAGTAGGGTCAAATAGTGAGTGCATAGAAATTTCTGCTAGTGATCTACATTCATTATGTTTTTAACTGCCCATCTTAGCTTGTGGGACTATTTGAAAAATATCATATTTTTATGTAATTTTAATAAGGAATGAATGAAACCTCCTATATATAGGGTACCCATGGGTATTGCATATGATAAATTCACTCATTTGTTGAGTATGATTAAAATTGCTCTGAGAGGAAATGAGGAATGAATAATCTTAGTTAACAGGAATAAAGAAGTAATCCAAACATGGAATTCATATTCCTTTTAGGATTTACAGCAAGGATTTATGGAGACACTAGAAAATATGATATCTTAGATGTGAAAAGTGATGTATTCACCATGCAAAACATTATGCACCAATCATAAGTACTATTGGGAGGATATTTGTGTGAACAATTGGGTGATAGGAAATATTGGGACCAACTTGATTTGATAAGAAAATGTTGATATTACATGGATAATGAGAGAAGTGAATAGGGAAATATGTAGTGACATTGTGAATTTAGTATTTGGAGTTGTCAAGGTAACTAGAAGTGAAATGCTATTGTAAAAAGGATTTTTTTGAGAATACAAAATTCGTGAGTACTAATCACTAAATAAAATGAATTTATGAGGAGAGATAGAAATACTTACACCATAAGGGTGGTCAAAATAAAACATATTTATTGTTATGGTTTGTATTCCTTGTTGTATAAAAGTATGGAATTACAACCTTGTTGTACAACTAGTTTACCCTCCCTTCTTTTATAGATTTTTTTATTCCATGTCTTAGCTTAGACGATACTTGGATAGATGATATAGTATGCTTCACCAATGTAGTTTTGTTTTGATAAAAGGAAAAAATGGGTTTTCTGAGGGACCTAAAACCACGGAGTTTATAGAGAGTAGAATAAGCATTAAAGTCACCAAAGAAAAAAGGTTGCATCAAAATAAAGCCCAAGAACCACAGTGACCACCAACCCAAGGCCTGACCAAGGGCCACAAAAGAACCAAGGCAAAAAACCAGCAAAGAAACCCCTTCTTCAGAACTTAAGAGCTTGATGGCCTCGGCTTGAGATTGTACTGTCACAGATGCCCTTCTTCCGGAACACAGACCATCACGGGGGCGTGGGAGGAGTGTTCCCCTTCATCTTGGCTCTAAATGCGCTTGGAAATACCAACGTACCAGTCTTTATTCTTGTCCTTATCGTAACCCGGATCCACCTTGGAGAACTACTGCTGTGAATTCTCCGGTTCTAGGACATTACTAATGATGAGTGGCATTATGTTCACCATTCTATGATTTTGCTCCATAATATTTCTCATAAGCGTTTTCATTTTACCTGTTCATCTTCCAAAACATTTGAATTTTCCTTGCATTTCTCGTACTCTATTCTCATTCTATCCTCCTTCCTCCACACTCCAAAGTTATAAGAATAACTTTTCAACTCCTCCAACTTGCCATTAAGGGCTCTATTTCTGAGATTAAGGTCTTTAATTTCATGAAAATCCCATTTCATTATTCTGAAGTAATCCACAACACCATTCCTGTCAATCGCCAGGATATCCCCAGGAAACTCGTGATCCAGTTTAAAAAAGTGGTCCTCGAGGTTAAGGTCTTTGGGGAATTTCGGCCTATTTTTTTCTGTCCAAAGCAAGGAAGGATGAGTGAGAGTTCTGGCCAGCATTAGGGGCCTCTACAAAGTCCTCCTGGGAATCCTTAGAGTAAGAAACCAGTTTTTTAATAGGGGACTCTTTTTGGGTGGGCTTGACATTCTAACCAAAGCGACTAGGGTTTTTAGCTTTCGGAACAGAGCAGCTGGGATTTTTGGCAGCACTAGGATTCATGGGAAGGGGGATTACCCTATCGGGTTTTCTTACCAAAATTAGGGGTTAGGGGACTATCAACATTCCACTCAGGGTCAAGCTCCTTACCATCCCCCAAAACACTATCCTCAGTATCCTCATCATCCGAGGGCGAGGCTAGGATAGGGTTGGATAAGGCTGACATATTTTGAAAGTGTTCATAAATGCGCCTAATAAGGCCAGAATGCATAATAGGGTATTTCTTAAGATCCTTCCTATGATCCTCCAGGCTATTACTCATGGAACAGTACAAGTAATAAGGTAAAGAAACCCTTACCTTGTGATGAAAAGGGTTGAGCAAGGTGAAGTGGTAGCCATAAACCCTGGTGAATCTACCATCCAAAGTAATGTATTCCATGATGAATTTGGGCACCTTTCTCCATAGCGATTTAATCGTATCCGCTTCAAAGTAGTTGTTGGAGACTTTTATCAACTTGGTCTTTTCTTTCTCTTTCCTAGGGAATATGATAACCGCTTCATCAGAGAACCTTCTATCACGAAAGAATTTTGTTCCCTCGGTAGACATGCCAGTCACTTCTCCAATAAATTTCTCGTCCACCTTGACTTGCCTACTAAACAGAAATATTTCCCCATTGTTCCAATTTTTCTCAAAGTACTTAGTTTCCTTGAAATCCGGCCCATGAAGCTTCTCAATGAATAGGAGCAGTCTACCACGTTCAATTTTTTCCCAGACCTTCAGATTCCTCTTATGCATTTCATAGGTTTTTGGCTCCACCCTTTTCCTATCACCTCCCATTGTCACAAACACCTCACAACCAAAGCAAAAATTCTGAGAGGAACTGCCACAGCCAAACCAAAGAACCCACAAAACGTGCCGTCTCTTACTGCCAATTAAGATATTAAAAGCGCCCCCATCAAATCTAATGATGTTGAAGTACTTGGCCCTACTTACTCTCGTCATTAAAAAAAGTCATTTTTTTCCCATGCATAATATTATAATTAATTAAAGCCTTGACGTTGGCACCAAGATCACTAAGATTCTGCCACGTGACCATCTTAGATTGTTTAACCCCTTCGTTATCAAAGAAATCAGCCACACTATTGGCTTCCCTAAACGCATGAGTAATTTTAACTTTGTCAAAATTAGCTAGGAGGGACTTAGCCTCTTCTATCCAACTCTTGATAGACCATGAAGGAGGGGACTTCCCTAGGAGGCAATCAATAATGTTTTTAGAGTCTCCTTCGAGCCATAAATATTTAATATTCCTTTTAACAGCCAAGTTAATCACATGAAAGGCTCCAATAGCTTCAACCATGTGATTAGTTTGAGAACCAATGGGAATAGCCACCGCCGCTAGAAAATTACCATTAGAATCCCTAATCACACGTCCACTTCCATCCAATCTTGGGTTTCCCTTCGCCACACCATCGAAATTAGCTTTAAACCAATCACACGGAGGAAAACTCCACCTCACCCCAGTCCGGTCTTTTTTTGTAGGTTTAGAAGCCCTTACACATCATTTTTAATCTTCCACTCCTTAGCTATCTTTAAATTATATGGAGTGCACACCACAACCTCTTTTTTATTCTCTTGTTGAGGAATGATATTATATTTTTCCACAATTAATTTGAAGGTTTTATTAAAAACATTGTTCTCTGGCATTTCCTTGTCTCTACAAATTATATTATTCCATTCTTTCCACACACCCCAAGCTATATAGAGGAAAGTGAAATCCCATAATCTTCGAATAGAAGGATTCAAAGAGGGAACTTTCCATTGACAGAAGAAGTCTTCAATAGTATAAGGAAACACCCATGAGATATTCCAAAGAGTTAAAAACTTACTCCAAATGGCGGCAGTAAACAGACAATGGAGAAACAAGTGATTTGCAGACTCCGCTTCATCTTTGCATAGATAGAACCTATTAGGTATCTGGAATCCACTCTTGCAAAGATTGTCAACTATGAGCACTTTGTTTTGAAGAAGGATCCAGAAGAAGATATTGACTTTGGGAGTCAAATGTCTAATCCAAGCTCTAGCCTAGAAGGGAATGGGGCATTGAGAAAAGGACAATAGAGAAACAACCGAATAAACATAGAAATTGCCCGAAAGATTATCTTTCAAGACTAAGATGTCGTCCTGCTGACTAGAACCCATCCTAACAGCCAACAGAGATGAGTGGAACGGAGCAAGCTCTGAGCTGAGTTGGTGTAATTCCACCCAGCTCCCATCACACCAATAGTCCTTAACTTAAGTTCCAAAAGTCCTTTTGCAGGTATCAACCCACCTGTTAAATCTCTCGTTGTTAATAAGGGGATCTCTCAACAGCCATCTATCCTCCCAGAACTTAGCTTGATTTATGCTTCTTATATTCCATCCAATACCTAAATCCACAATCTTTCTCCCAGTAATCATATCATTCCAGCATGTTGATCTACGGGGCAAAGATGGAGAGTCTAGAAGATCCTTAAGAGATCCACAATTAGCCATATATTTACTTTTTAAAATGTCTTTCCATTCCCCATTAGACGAAAAAGATCTCCAGATTTACTTAGCAAGAAGCATTTTATTCATCATTCTAATCTTTCTTAGACCTAGACCACCCATCTTCTTTGGCCTTTAGACAAGATCCCATCCAATAAGAGGCATTCTCTTTCTATCTTCAACCCCTGACCAAAGAAATCTTTTTTGGATTTTTTCAATAGCATCAGCAAATTTAGCAGAAATTTTGAAAAGACTTAGGGCATAAATTAGAAGACTCTGAAGAGAGGCTTTAAGAAGCTGGATTTTTCCTACTTGACTAAGAAGGGCTTATTTCCATCTAGCTAGCTTTTTGCTAAACCTATCCACCAATGAGCACTAAAAAGACTCAGGAGGTTTAAGGCCTAAAGGCATACCAAGATAAATGTAAGGTAAGGAGTCCACTCTACAACCCAGAATTCTTGCAATCTTGACCTGTATATGATCAGGAGTATTGAAGAAGAAAAGAGAACTCTTCAATCTATTAACTGACTAACCAGAAGCTCTCTCATACTCATTTAAAATTCTTTTCAGATTCTTAGCTTCAATCACCGTGGACCTCCCCATCAGCATAGTATCATCAACAAATTGTTGATGAGAGTAGATCAGGTTACTAGAAGAGGGCCTTAGACCCATCAAAGAACCCTGGTCAATCAGTTTTTTCAAATTACGCCCCAAGACACTCAACCATAATAGTGAACAGAATAGGGGATATAGGATCTCCTTGCCTTAAACCTTTCGAATTCTGGGAAAAATGAGAGGGGGATCCATTCACCATAACAGAGATGGATGCAGTAGAAACAAGTTGCTCAACCATCTGAAGAACGCTGATGCTAAAAGCAAACTTTCTCATGATCTTGAGTAGGAATTTCCATTCCACACGGTCATAGGCTTTCGCAATATCTAGTTTTAAAAGAAAACCTTTAGTTTTAGTTTCCACAAGCGAGTGGATGTTCTCATGGACGGTGACAATAGAGTCGAGAATCTGCCGACCAGGGACAAAACCATTTTGCTGGGGAGAGATCAGAGAGGGAAGGAGTAAGAGAATTCTCAATGTCAGAACCTTAGAGATGATCTTATAGAAAGAATTACAGAGACTTATGGGCCTAAAGGCTTCAAATTCCACCGCTCCAAGTTACTTGGGGATCAGGACCAAGAAAGTAGCATTTAGTTCCTTTAGCAGACTTCGTGATCCAAAAAACTCTTTGACTACATTTACAACCTCCTCTTCAACAATCTCCCAAAACCACTGAAAGAAGAACATGGGAAAACCATCGGGGCCAAGGGCCTTGTTACCCTCAAAGGAAAAAAATAGTTTTTTTAATTTATTCCCTTGAAGGGATAGCAGCTAACCTGATATTGACTTCCTCCTTGATTAAACTAGGGATGGCCTCTAAGAGGTGATCTTGCTCTTCAGTGTGAATTCCTTCATTAGCTGAGAGGAGATTACTAAAGAAAAGGATTGCTTTTCTTCTAATATCATCCTACTCCTCAAACCGAATGTCATTGCTTTCAATGTGAGAGATTCTATTGGCAGCCCTATGTTTTGATGTAGACAAATGCAAATATCTAGTGTTTTTATCCCCAGCTGATAGCCAAAGAGTTCTAGATCTCTGTCTCCAAAAGTCCTCCTCTCTAGCAATGATTTCATGCATTTTGACAAGCACCTCATTTTCTTTTTCCTTGTAATCATCAATATACCCTTCCCTCTGGATTTTATCCTGAATCTCCTCCAACTCCATTTGAAGATTGGATTTGATTCCAAAGATGTTGTCGAAGGTCTCTCTTTTCCATTTTCTTATTTTGCATTTAACTTCCCTTAATTTATTAGCCACTCTGAGCATGGTGTCCTAGAAACATCTATATTCCACCAGTTCCTTATTTCCTCAAAAATCTGAGGATGGGAGAGCCACATTCTTTCAAATCTAAAGGGGAAGTTCCTCTTCCCCTTAATCAGATCCACCACAAAACTTATAGGAAAGTGATCTAAACCCACCCTAGATAGAGCTTTTAGGGAACAAAAATAATTTAAGAACCACTTATCAGAAATAAGCATTATATCTAACCTAACTTGGATCAAGTCCATACCAGTTCTTCAATTCGACCAAGTAAAAGCGGCTCCCTGCAGATCTAAATCAATCAGTGCCTGGTTGATGAAATCTAGAAGATCCATTCTACTTTCCAAGTTAGCCTGAGAACCTCCGAACTTCTCATCATCCTAAAGAGGAGTATTACAGTCTCCCATAACCACCCAAGAATCATTATTAAAAATCCTACGAAAGGTAGCAAGCTCCTTCCAAAATAGCCTTCTAGCACCTATCCCATTAGGGGCGTAGATGTTAGACTGAATCTAGCAAAAAATGTCCCTTATATGGGTAAATCTTGTGGCCACATGATTAGAGCTTTCCAGTAAGGTTTCTCTTTTAATGAGATTCTAGTTCCAAAATGATACAATACCTCCAGAGGCACCAGCTGAACTATTTCCATGGACACCACAAAATTGAAACATCTTGATGTTTTCAACCTTCTCCTTAGGCATACCAATGTAGCTTTTGTTGGTCCTTAGATTAATTTGTTTTTATATAAATAATATTGTTTAACATTTTTTTGATTCTCTTATTTCTAACGCAGAGTTATTTTTTATTGTTTGATGCTACTTCATAAACTTATTTAATGCTTTCAAATGATTAAGCTATTTGAGTTGAGGGTTGGGGTCCTAAGAAGATTATCCTTGTGATTAATGAATTTATTGTGGCCATTGAGTTTTTGGGTGATTGAGATGAAAAATTCCATATTAAATCATTACTAGCCTTGGTAGGCAGATTTCTCTCTTTTTTTTTTCTTTGCTTCTTCTTACTATAGAAAGTTTCTAGATTAGAGCCTTATTTGTGTCATGATCTAATATCTAGGATAATCATGCAATTTATCTTAAATATTTTACCAAGCCTATATTATAACGACCAAAAAAATGTGGGGAAGAAAGGTGTGTAGAAACAACTTCTATACTAGACTTGGAGAGAGTGATGTACACAAACCCTAAGTGCAGTCAATTTTTTTTTTTTTAAGTAGTAGAGAAAAATATTCATAATAATTAGATATATAGCTAAAACCATAACACAATTATTTATATGCTTGGGGAAACAAATCTTGAGGCAAAAAAACCCACACTCCAGCTTGCATAATGTATCAAATCTAAAGTTACAAAACACTTGCAATGTAAGTTTTTATAAGAGTATTCCATAGCAAATAAACTTGGAAGAATTTTCAAATCATTCCAATACCATGTGTATACCTACAAATTCTCATTCTCAAACTATTATTTAAGCACTAATTTATACAATATACAAGTACTTGAAACAACCAAATGAAACCAAAAACCATGAACTAAAACCACTCTCAAATGTAGTGCTCAAATTGGGTGGAAAAATCTAATACTTAAGTCATGGAAATTAGATCCATAATTAAATAGTAAATTCTTACATTTCCTTATTCCATCATAAAAATAATCAAATATAATATTTCATTTTTGGTCTCACAATCTCCTCAATTAGTGGTTATGAAATGCATCATAATTCTTCTAGTCAATATTTGCAATAAATGTTCATCTTTTTCTCTTATGTATCATACAAAATTTTCATAGGTTGTCGAGGACCCCCTCTCCAAAGTAGTATATTATCCCAAATTAAAATGCTCTTTTCAAATTTGTTGAGAACATCAATACGAATGTATGAGACAAAGTACTAAAATTTAGAAACTCACTTCAATCAATCATTGGAAATACAATTGGTCTAATATTATTTTATATTGATAAAAATTGATTTATAACATAAATTTTTGTTACAATAAAAAAAATCCAACATCTCACTTAACAAATAAATATGAAAATTATTCTAACAAATTGTTTCTTGAAAATTGTAACACACCATACAACTAACACCTGGCTCTATTTGAAGATGACACTCCTCAACACTTTGTTGTTCACAAGTAAAATGATATATAGCAAGTATGATCTACTATAGAAGAACATTGATCATAAAAAATACCAAAAAATTCATCTTAAAACATTGGAAACAAAACCTCACAAAATTCACCAACAACTAGCACATGAACACACTATAGCAAACTCATTGAATATTAATTGTATATTTACACAAAAAAATGCCTCCATAAATTTGAGTAGATATAGAATAGAAAAATAAAAATAAATAAGATACTCTTACAACAAAAAAAAACCTACAACAAACCACACCAAAAATAGTAATCCACTTGTACATAGGCTTTACCTGCAACCTACGATCAACACAACATACACAAGCACTAAATCTCTTGCAAATCCTTAGGCTCCAATGCAACTGCTAAGAGAAATTTCCTCTTGGAAACTAATGGTTTTTCATCCACAATCTCCAACCTTCATTGGGTTTTCATCCAAGAAGGAATTGTAAGCCAAAGATCATGCAAGAACTGTCAAGTAGAAAAAATTACTTGATAAAACCCCAAATCAATGATAAGTTTTTTCTTAAATCAAACATGACCCATAAAATCCAATTCCCAACTTGTAGGGAATATTAATTTAAAATTATATTTTGAATTCTCATTCAAAATTAATTTTCCAAATACCCTATCACTTCATGCATGAATGAAGACCAATCATACCTCTATTTAATTACCATGAAATCCACTATTTTTAGCAACTGACCATCTCATGAGAATCCCAAGGAATCAAACACCCCATTTGGAAATATGAAATAATATTATTTTAATACTTAAATATCCCAAGATAAATTTAAAATATTAAATTCCATCCAAGAAATAGATAAATTAAAATTATTATTTCCCTATTAATTTACCTTAGCCTAGGAAACATTAGAATTGGGCTATTTGTTTCTTGAATAAATTCAAATTAAAAAGGGGGACATGACTAGTTGGAATCCAAAATATACAAAATATATCCAAATTAAATACTTGTTACAACACCTTACAAATTACCAACACTTAGAAAATAATGTCACCTCAAATTCCCATGCACTATTTTCATGTGAGGTTAACTATAATTTAATGTGGAAAAAAAGGTGATCGTAAAGATCTAAGTGCATAGAACCTAGGATCAATTTTTATTTCTCTAGAGAACATTAGGATGAAAATCAACAAGGTGATTACATTGAATTTCAACCATGAAGATGAGCCAATTAGACTCAGATCTACACACGTTTAAGCCTTTGGGGGTCTTAGATATTGATTAGAGATGAATTGCTTTTCCCACCTAGTTAAACTATGTACCCTAATATGAAAAATGCAAGTTTCCCACAATTGACAAACAGTAATAGAGATTTGCAAGAAAAACTAAGAAGGGTAGAGTGTCATGTACCTATCCTATATATTTGAATTCAGTCACCATAGGATGACATAGCTACCAAAGGATGTCTCTATCCTTGTAGGGCTACTCTAGATCTATTTTCATAGTCCTCTGATGTCAGATTTGGGCTACTGATACTTGCATACATTTTTTTTGGATCACTGTCAGATAATTTTATAGGTGATTTTTCATGAGTTGACAAGGTGTACGGTTTTGAATGCAACAATATATAATTTGTCTTCAAACTTCCTCCAATCCTCTCCAAACATGAAACCTACGCATTCAAAGAGAGAAGAAAGATTGTTCCATTTGCAGGCTTGCCTTAGCCAAACCTTGTGTTAGTGTTTCAACTTCCACAATGATAATGTCAATGATAAAAGGATAAATGATAGGAAGGAATTATGAATCAACAAAGAGCTACAACTCACCACCCTTTAATGGCTTCATTGAAGGAATGAAGTCATGCACATCTCCTCAAGGACTTGGATCTTGCTTGCTTGATTTTCTTGAATTTCTTGGAGACCTACAAAATGGTTAGCCTTCACAAACAATGATAATATTAATATAAATAAACTCACATACGATATGACATGATTCTTGGATCTTTATTTTTTTCAATAAGTCACTAAGATGCTTCTCTTGTCTTGCTTGATAATGCTCTTGATAATGATTTCTCTAGAAATTAAGGTGTTAGGGGAAAAGAATAGATGAATTCATTTTTTATCCACTTTCAGTTTGTTAGAAAATGATAAAAATGGGCCATATAATGCATAATTTAGGAAATTGGGGGGTCAATTAGGTCCAATAATTTAAAAGGGGGGAAAACATAGTGTGAAATTTTTGAGGGTGACATTTTTTATGCTATACTTATCCCCCACTTTAGTGAGAGTGTGGAATTACAATCAAATTCACACTAAAGTATAAAATCTATGTCAAAAGGGGTCTGATTGTCTAAATGTTGAGGAGATAGGATGAAAAGGATCTAGGAGGAGTGCACAAGCCCCCAAGATCCAAGATCCCATGGAAAACCAACATGAGCACAAAGGAACACACACATGTATGATATGTAGCAATACAACATACACAAACATACATGTTGAAAAAACAAAGCATACACAATGAAAACACATGAGACAACATAACATATAGAAGACAATAAAATGAACAAAAAAACAATGCAAACATGAAGAAGACACATAAAATATGCACAAAAAATCACAAGGTTAGTGGTAAAGGGATTCAAGTTGGTGAGGAAAAAGAGACCTCAATCTTATATTGTATCAAATAGAAAACATCATCCATCAAATAAATGTTAGACAAAAAGAATTCTCCCATGAGAACTAACAAATTGTGTTATGCCACATCACTCATGAGCCACATGGATCTATTGGTTAGCAAGTTGCGTTATGCTATGTTTCCATGCAAAGGCATTCATGACTCACACAATAAAAAATTCTGATATTTGCTAGGTGAATCAAAAACCAAAGGCAACACAAGGTCTAGTGAAGTCCAATATTATCTAGGTGAGCCCCAAAGACAAAGTAGAAAAATGAGAAACACATGTAGGGTCTAGTGAAGTCTAATATTCACTAGGTGTGTACCCATTAACAACCATACCAAGAGTTATACTCCTTGATAACCTTGATAAGGTGCCATAAAATGATCAAGATTTTATGCCAATGCAACACTAAGTTCAGTGCATGTGAACAAAGTGAAGAAAAATACAAATGTCAACACACCACTAAGTCCAACATGTGTGAACAAAGTCAAGTGAAAATGTCAATTTCAACTTACCACTAAGTCCAATGTGTAAACAAAGTGAAGAAAAAATGGAAAACTCACCTAAGAATGTGCACAAACTCACCTAAGAAGGTACATGAATGATGACAAGATAAGGCCAAAACCTTAAGGGGTGTTATAACAAAACCATCGTAAAAGGTGATTTACAAAAATAATAAAGGGGATTTTCTCAATACATGAAATTTCATACTTTATGGAACATAACACATTACATCACCACCAAGAGAGTAAAAACTATGGAACATAAACTCACACCTTAGGGAATACTAGCCATAGCATTACCACCAAGGGGAATGTTGTATTCCAAGAAAGGTTGCACTCTTATGGGCTATCAAGTGTAATATCACCACAAATGGGACACTAACATAGATCGAGAAGGCCACACTTTCAATAAAAAGGTCACATCCTAGGATATGTACACTATCATCACTAAGAAGGGACCATTTCTTATGCAAACAATGAGTGGGGACTATATGCCCCCCATTAAAATTTTAGTGTACATGCTACACTAACATTTTAAGGAGATAGAAAGGGATCCTTTGCTAGAAGGAATACACCTAACACAAGGCTACCTATCCCCTTGCCTCCCAAGTGTAGGGACAAAGGTGAGCCAAGATGGATGGTGATATGCTACTCCTTACAAAATGAAATATGATTGCATAAAGCCTATTTTATACCCACATACATGGTAGTGAGTATTGTGTGATACTACAACTACCACATGAAAAGGAGTAGAAATTAGTGCTATTTGTTGTGGGAGAATCTTTCATGATTAGGTGAAGTTAATTTTTACTTTTCTATTATTTTTGAAGGAGAATAACCACGACCTCTTATTTTTTCTTGGTTGTTGGGATCTATAGGGACACAAATACCCTTTTATTTTACACCACATCCTTTTCCATTATACGAAAATTGTTTCAAAATTTCATAACCTCTTCCATAAATGGCTTTCATTTCTTTCGAAGAAGTAAGATTTTCATAATCATTTTCATCATAAGTGAATGTGAAATTTTTAATTTCCACTTTGCTAGAAGTTGTGGAATCAAATATTTTTGATGATTAAGTGATAGGTTGTGTTGATACCATTGTGGCTTCTTTCACTTATTCTAGTTTTGATTGCGTAATCTTGTATCCCCCCATGAATTTAGGTGTGAAATCTAATGAACCCCAATAATCATCCAATAAATTTTTCATCAACGAAAGACATTCGTCTTTGTCCTCAATTTGTAAAGGTTCCACTTTTGTAGTTGGTGTCAATGTTCTAAGACAATTCTTCATTCCTGTTTTAGTTTGTAAATAATTTTCAGATTTTAGATCAGATTTTATCAAGTAAACCTTATTTTTGTAAGTCTATTTCATTAAATGAAGCATTGAAGGCACTCCTTTCATTTCATGAATCCATGGTCCACCCAATATGATGCCTTCCTAGCTCTACTATACTCACATCAACTTCACTCTTCACCTTGAACACTTGCTTACAACCTATTCCCACAATACTGGTTTACAATTTTTGGCCAAACTGGACATTCAATTGGATTTTTTTAACTAAATCTTCACTTTTGGGTACCTATAGCTGCTAAACCGTGAGGAATTTAAAGATGATGCGAACTAGTGATTTGTGACATTTTCTCTATAGATTCTAAATATATATATTTTTAAAAAAATTGGAATCAAATTGCATTTCTTT
>VDFB02256093.1:0-40359 GCA_007258455.2 Sequoia sempervirens
CCATGACCATCATCCCCATCTCTCCCTCCTCCCTTGTCCCTAGCCCTACCCCATCCCTCCCTCATCCTCTGTCTCTCCCTCTGTCACCAACTCTACCCCCTCATCTAGATCATGGCACATGTGGAATAATGGACATCCTATCCACTGGTGCTGGTCCATCTAGATCTATGAGGGGAACGGGCCTATGTGTCTGCCACCATAAGTCAAAATCTACATTACTCCCTAGATCTCCAATGACTCCTCTCCATCCCCATTGTTTTGCCAATAGTCCATCTATCTATTGAGTAGAAAAGGCCACAAACATGGGTGGTCCCCATGCTAACTCCTGAGACGACCTCGCATACTCTGCTATCCCAATAGGAATACCCTGCTGCTCGCCAAACTTCCTAAGAACCCACTATAGTAAGTACATATCCACTGTAGACATCCAAATTTGGACACTTAATTTATCCAAATTTATCACTTTTCATCTAAACATCCTCTTATCTGAGTTAATTAAATAATATTACTATTATTTTTCCAAATCCCTAAGGTATTTAATTATTAATTATATACCTTACCCTCCTTAATCCTCTTTTCATCAAATAAATTAAATAAACATTACATTTATGTAATTCCTCACATGTCATTTTCATCTAATCTTAATCCATTTCCTAATCTCTTCATTAAGGATGTGCACATGCCTAATCCTTGATTAGGATGTGTCACATCCTCCAACTTTTGCAAGTTGGCTTTTAATCCTAATTAACCCCTAATTATCCTCTAATTACTGATTAGTCAAACCTAATTAGTACCTTGGTCAACTCTTCCCCCCCAAGAAATTTTTAATTCTTTTTTATTTATCCTAGATTCCCCTCCTTTATATGTGAATTTTTAATTCACATTCTATTCTTCCAAGGCTTCTAGAACCTTGGACTTGTCACAATCTCCACATGTGACCAAGTCCCACCTTTTACCCTCTAGATCATCCTAGGAATGTGAATTTTTAATTCACATTTATATCCCCACCACCTTCCCTTTTCCCATGTAGATTTTTGAGGAATTCCAAAATTCCTCAAATGTCCCTTTCACTCCCACTTGGGAAGAAGGAATCCCTTTTTGAGGAAATCTCCTCACTCCCCAAGGTGCATGTCCTTTTCCACCTCATGTACCTTTTTGACACCTCACCTCCATCTCATATCCCCTTGGCCACTTCACCCTCCACATGTCAAGATGTGAGGGCTTGTGGGTTCTCAACCTACCATAGCCCTTCATCTTGACCGTTGAATTCTCTAGAGAATTCAAATTCTCTTATAAATACCCCTTCCTCAAGGGCATTAAAAAACACTTTGAATTTTCATAATTACATGCTACCAATTTGCATCCTCAATCCTTTGCCATCACTTAGCCATCTCTTTTAATCATCTTACACATTGAATCTTGCATTTAGTCATTCAAGCAATCATCTAAGGAGCACACAAATCATTCGAAGCAAGGGCCAATCAAAGAGATACCAACAGCAAGGGAGGTAAAATTATTTGTGTTTCATTTTATTCATGTTCTTTTTCGTTGTATCACTCTTTTGGCTAATCTTGAGGTGTCCTTGGTATTTTTTTCATTCACATTTCTTAGTTATTTTGCACATTTAGAGTAGGATAGATATCAAGGTATACATTTATGGCACGCCTGGTGGGACCCACATACGTGTCTTGCATTTAATCTCCCCTTTTGGTTAAGAATTTTGCAGGAAAAGCTCACAGAAAGGCGGCAACGCCCCTGCAAAAAGGTAGCAGTGCCCTCGCAGAAAGGCGACAACGCCCTCGCAGAAAGGCGGCAGTGCCCTCTTGGCCACTGTAGAAAGGTGGCAGCACCCCACATCTGAAAGTTTTATTCCTTCTAACAAGTTTGTTGCAATTAGGGATATATTTAGAAGGTTTTTCTAACACTTTTTTTGCAGTGGGAGGGGCACAACTTTCCATTTTTTTTTTTAAATCTGACAAAGCTTGTTGCAGAAAGGTGGTAGCGCCCTCACAGAAAGGCAGCAACGCCCCCGCAGAAAGGCGGTAGTGCCCCCGCAGAAAGGTGGCAGCACCCCAAAACAACATAGTTTGGAAGGTAAAATAGGCATTTTGGATTCATTTTTGTTCTATTTTTTTGTTGTTTTCACATGATAACTCTCTAACATTGTTTTGGCAAGGATATTGTTGTTTTTCGCTAATATTTTACAGCGTATTATGGCGTAATTGATCAAGAGCGAAGAAAAACGTGTATTTGTTTGCAAGATCATCTATGTGTCAGTTTTCAAAAATTATCTTTGTTGTTTTTGAACATAGTCAATTAGGGATTAAACTTCATTCTTGCTATGATTTAGCGTTCTTATGTCACCCAAAGGGGGCATTAAGTTTTAACTTTTCCCCTTGCACTTCGTGTTAGCCTAGGGAGTAGTAGAAAACAGTTAGTGTCTTCTTTTTAGTGGGACCTACTTGGGGATTTCATCACCCCAAGGGACGATTCCAACCACGCGTACCGGCGGGGTATATAAAGGGGGGAGAATGAAAGTTATACTCCAATCCAGTTGCGTCGTAATTGGTGGAGTGTCAAAGCTAGGGTGATACCTAGATAGATGTGAAGAGTTGGTCTGAGCCTTTCAGTATCTCGCTGGGGTTCCCGACCCATGCTTGTGACGGATTGGTGTTCACGGTTGTGCCTCACGTACCGAGAGTATATCGAGGACTCCCTAGAAACCTTGTGCATCCTAGATTAAGACTTTGTCTTGCCATACCCGTAATATTAATCATAGGATTGTGCTTGCTTGAGGTGTTTTCTTGTAGAAAATCTATCAAATTTTTGATACTTTGGACTTGTTTTATCATTTCGCGTCCTTGCCATAGCCATTTCCATCAAAACCAAACTTTGTCTTACCGTAGAAAGGCAGCAGCGCCCCCTGATTTACTGTAGAAAGGTGGCAGCACCCCTGATTTTACTGCAGAAAGCTGTCAACACCCCTGATTTTGCTGACTACGCCCCTGATTTTGTTGTCAATGCCCCTGATTTGCTGCAGAAAGCTGACTACACCCCTGATTTACTGTAGAATGCTGACTACGCCCCTTTAACTTCCCAGGGCCTTCATTTATGAACTGTGCATCAGATTGACTTCATCCAAAAATAAAAGTTGTTTAGTTTTTCAAGCTCTATCTAGTGGTGCCTTCCATTTCCACCTATCAAGAATTTGACCATCCTAGGACGGCCACACCCCGCATTGCAAGGTGGACACGCCCCTAACTTCCCAAGGCCATCATTTACAAACCATACGTCAAATCAACTTCATTCAAAAACCAAAATTGCTTAATTTTTTGAGTTTTATCTAGTGGTACCTTTTATTTCTTCCTATCTAATTAAACCAATCCATTCCTCTAATCAGATACATACAATCATCTTCATCTAATCATATTTATCCAATCAACATCATGTAATCGTTTGATCCTATCCAATCAAACTGATCTAGTACTTTAATCAAATTCATCAAATCATCTACCTGATCCAATCATCTATCTACCAAATCCCATCAAAATCAAAAGAAATCCCATCCAATCATCCTAATCTGAGCTTTTGTCTAATCTTGATCTGAGCTTGACCAAGATCCTGATTTAAGCTTTAATCCGTTCCCATCCAAAATATTTTTTTTTATCCTTTCACCATCATGAATCCTCATCCTCCATCAATAGTAGTCAAGGGAAACCCTAATTACATGGATGACAATAATGAAAGTCTTGTCGATCAAGAAGAATATGACATAGATCCCCTTGATGCTATCATCACTAGTAAGCTTTCTCCACCCACTTTCCACAATCCAATCACCCCTTCCAGTTATCCCGTTATGTCTTCATCCATGCCCAATCATGCTCCTTATGCTACCTTTGACAAGGGATATCCAATATCTTCTTCATTCCCATATTTGTCATGTCCTTCATCTACATCATCCTCTTATACAACATCTACATCCTCTTATCCTAATTTTCCATCCCAATACTCCTATTACAATTCCCCATCCATGTCCCCCTATCCTAATCCTCTTTCCTAGTCTGTCCATACTAATCTTACACCCACACCATGTTACCTTGATCCTACATCCATGTCTCCTCATCCTAATCCACCATCACAATACCCTTATTATAATCCATCCCCCACATCCTCTTGTCCCACTACATCACCTATATCCTCTTGTCCTAATCCACAATCCACGTTCCATCTTATTCCTTGCTCCATATCCTTGCCCTCCATCCAATCCCTAGTCCTCCATCTACTCCTAGTCCTCCATCCAATCCCTGTCCATCTACTCATGGTCCACCACATTCAATCCCATTCCTCCATCTAACCTAGTCCACCAATCCACAATCCCTCATCCATTTCTACCACCTAGCCAAGCCAACCATATGCAAGTCTCTCATTCCAGTTCTCCAAGGACTCATTACAAAGAAGCCATCCCCAACTCTACCTCTTGAAGTCATGGAACCATGCCATCTAGATCCACCATCCACAGTCACTAGTGATGATACCCTTCTCCATACCACACCTATTATTGATGTTACCACCCCTAGTACTGCTCAAACCATTGAAACCATTAAACCTCCATCTCCTACTCCAAGAACCACCGAATCCATTGAAAACACCCAATTCCAATCCACTCCCTCTACTCCTAGATCCACCCAAATCCAATCCACTCCTCCCACCCCTAGTAGCACCAAAATCCATTCCGATAATTGCATCGAATCTCCCATCCCTCCATCTTCCCCACTTGAAGAGTCCCAACAAGACTCCGTTACCATCCCTCCCACACATGATGAGTCACGCCAAGAGTCTAATCCAAAGCATGCCAGCATATCCCCTTCTCCAGATCAAGATCCTACCATCCCATCTAGTCCACCTCAAGATCACAGTCCCCCATCCATTTTCCCATCCATGATCCCTTGTCATTCAAGCTTCAATGCTCCATCTCCATCACATGAGCCTACTACCACAAATCCAGATCCTATCATGGCCCCTACTCCCTCTCCTAATGATATTATCCCATCATCTCCCTCTCGTAATCCCCCATCATCACCTAAAAATGCTATCCCCACACCACTTGCATATCCCCTTGGTCCTCTCACATTCCTCCATGGTGGTCTCCTCGCAGAAGAAAAACAAAGCATATACACCAACCCTCCTCTTCCACCTAATAATGAACTCACATCATTCTTCCAAAATAACAAAAATCCTGTCCTAGATTGAATGCTCAAGAGAATGAACTATCAAGGAAAAGGTTTAGGCCTTCATGAGCAAGGTATTATAGAGCCCATCCAAGCTAAAGAACATTTGTATCCGCAAGGTCTTGGATGTACTACTCATGACTCGCAATCCAAAAATGTTGGTACAACCTCTAAACATCCTCAACGAGCCTTTTCCAAAAGAAATATCGGCTCTTCCCATCGCCCCACTAGAAAATATGTGGCCATCCCTCCTATATCGTATCACCTCGAAACAACCATCCATCTTCCTCCTTCATTTTCTCCATCCATTTTGGGCCCTTACATCCCTCCATCTACCATCTCCAATCCTCCATCTACCATGCCCTTGTTTCCTCTAGGTCCTACATCTATTTTGGGCCCCTATATCCCAAAATCACCTCCTCCATCTCGTCCTATCCATCCTTTCATCCATTCATCACCTAATCCACATCAGGATCGACAAAGGCACATACCTACACATTCTCCATCTACACATAATCCCCATACTCCTACCCCCATCACTCCACATCATCCATCTTCTCACACCCATCCCATGGCTACTAAAAGCACTTTGGTTGTTAAAGAAAAAACACATCAATCTAAACATCCACATGAATCAAAAGCTTCCCATGACCCCTCTAAAAGACATGCTAAAGCAAAGAAAAAGCAAATCCAAATAAAATATATAGGCCGCAAAGGCCCACCAAAGCAAACATCAAAACCATGTGGATCTCAAAGAAAACAAATGAAGCCTCCATAAGAACATCCAAAGTAGCTAATCCAAAAGCTAATCATACCCCCCTTTCATCTCCTAAGTCTGTTTCAGGTCCTTATGTCCCGAAATTCACCATTCCATCTCCTCCATTATCCCCACATTCTCCATCCCTTAATCCTATTATCTTTTCACATCCACCACCATATGTGCCAATGTTGGTCCTAAACACATCTCCCCATCACATATCCACCCCATCATTCTATCCATACCTTTTCCAACATCCCATTCATTATCCCATATATCAACCCCATCAAATCCCTCTAATTCATCCTCATGCATAATCTATTTATCCTAATAAGATTGTACCAACCTCCAATAGTCGGTTCGAACATGGGCTCTTAATACCTTATATAGAACTTAATGTTTAAGTCCATCCATAATCACATGTCTTCTAAATCCACTTATTTTCCTCCCTATCCTTATCCATTTTCATCCCCCTACTATCCAAAAATCCACAAAAATACAAAAAGCCCAAAAATCCACAAAAATCCAAAAGGTCAAAAAATCACAAAAAGTCCACAAAAAAAAAAGAAGTAAAGAGAAATAATTTGTCCAATGGTGAAAACTTGGCAAACAAGCGCCTTGAATAAGTACCATGATGAAAACTTGGCAAACAGGCATCATGTGTAAATCCCCATCTGCACTTGGGGGCAACTTCCTGAATTCCTCCATCCCACCTATCTTACTGCATCCTACCATCATATCCCATTTATCTCCCATTCCCTCCATCCTTCTTGTGGTCTTGATCAAAATAGGGGCACCTATCTATGCATGCTTTGGACACCTATTGGTATACATTCCCTTCATCCATGCTCTATCATATTCCTTAGCCACCCATCCTATCCTCATCTAGTTATCTCCTTTATCTTCCCATCCACTTGTCTTTTATCCCTCATGCCTCCTCATATATGACATATCTAGAGTGGGGGCATATGCTTCCTTTGTGACATAGTCCTTGGAGAAATCATCTATCATAACATCCCTTCATCTTTCTATCCATCTATCACAGCATCCCTTCCATCTCCCCATCCTTATCTTTGTATCCATCTATCCTACATCCCTTTCATCCTTCCTTCCATCCTTCATCTTTATAACTTCATCTCCCTATCCATCTATCCACATCCCTTCCATCTCCCCATCCTTATCTTCGTATCCATCTATCTAGTCCTTTTCATCTCACAATCCTTCTGTCCCTGTTCATCTATCATAACATCCCTTCATCTCCCTATCCATCTATCATAGCATCCCTTCCATCTCCCCATCTATCCTAGCATCCCTTCATCTCCCTATCCATCTATCATAGCATCCCTTCCATCTCCCCATCTATCCTAGCATCCCTTCCATCTCCCAATCCTTATATTCCTATCCATCCAAACAATCCCTCCCATCCCCCATCCCTATCTCTCTATCCATTCTTTCATTTTATCCTCATCCCATCTCACAATCCCTTGTCATTGGTATATGGCTACCAGCCTCCCCCCATGCAACCCAATGCCATTTATCTCATCGTCATCACCCATGCTTCTCTTGCACATCTTTCCAATCTCCTATCACTTTTCATCACTCATCTATCTATCATATCATCCCCCCAAGTCATTTTACTGCTTTGGATAACTATCCCATCCCTGAGCTTTATGTGATCATCATCATCCTATTCAATCCAACAGGTCTATCCTATCTTGTCATATCGGTCCCATCTTTTTATCCACTTATCATATCATCTTATCATCCTTTATCCATTGTTTGCCTTTGGTCTTGTCGAACTACGTTGCCCCTGCATTGTCACGTAGGCAAGGCTGATCATTCGATCAGCCCCCGGGGCATTTTTTGGATCAACTTGTTTTGGTCCTCCATCACTTCATCTTCACTAGTCCCTTTTTGCTTTTATCCATGGTCTTTTTTTCGAACTACGTTGCCCCTGCGATTTCACGTAGGCAAGGTTGATCATTTGATCCACCCCCGGGGTTCCATCATCGATCTTCACTTTGCTCTTCTATCATCTATCTTCGGTCTTTCTCATTTTGTCCATCCTATATTTACCATCCATCAAGGTCTCCATCTTGGTCAGTCGTCCACCTTTCACTGAACTTATGAGGGCTCTACGCTTTCACGTAGGCAAGGCTAATCTTTGATCGGCCCCCGAGCCCCTAGGTCCTTAGGGTGTGTCAGTCCCATGTCTTGTCTTCCTTGTGTCGTTCCATCAAGCTATGCCCTTATCTAGCCAGTTCTTCACAAATGAGATCCACTTGTATCATGAGATCCAATCGATTTTGAACATCCCACATCATAACAATCTTTTAGTTTCGTATCCATCATCTTCAGTCTCAACAGGATGCATCCTTCCTAACATACCTCATCAATCCCATCTATCCCCTTGATCCTATGGCAAAGGACGTTTGAAATTGATTGCAATCTTTTGATGCTTTTGGCTTTTGTTTATCATTTGAACTCCCTATCATCACTTGTCAAGGCTGCCATAATCCATCATATTATGGTGTGTTTTGATTGGTCCACATAGGGGCATATCCTGATATTTTTATGTCTATTTTGTCTTCTTGGTTGTCCCACGTAGTACCCACCAAGATCCCTGTGGTCTTGTGTTATGCTAGGGAATCTTTTTGTGTTTGTGGTTATTCCAATACTTGGCCCAACCAAGGTCTTCGTGACTTTGGGGTATTGGGACAGCCTTCTTGTTATTGTGTGTGTTTTATGCATTTGACATGAATCAGCCTTGGTTCTTCATACCTTGGCATCTTGTGTCTTATGCTATAGCAAAAATTAGTGTTTCCAAGATGGAAAATTGCATTAGGATTGCATTTCATTTTCCATGTCTATCATCTTGCATGTATCCCCCATCCTTCTTCACCAATTCCCCCATCCCTTCATCCTTTTTCATCAATCCCCCCATGTATCTCTTCCCCCTTTCTCTCCCCCTGTTGCAGCAGGGCAGCAACGCCCTGCCGTAGCCGGGCGGTAGCGCCCCGCAGAGGGGCATCAGCGCCCCGGGCTACGGAGGCAGCGCCCCGCAGCGGGGCGGCTGCGCCCCCGGTCGGGGCGGTAGCGCCCCACTGCAGGGTGGCTGCGCCCCCAGCCAGGGCGGCAGTGCCCCTGTAGAGGGGCAGCTGCGCCCCACTGTAGGGCAGCAGCGCCCCCGCAGAGGGGCTCTATTCCCCCGCAGAGGGGGGTAGCACCCCAATGCAGGGCGACAGCGCCCCACAAAGGGGTAGCAACGCCCCACTGCAGTAGGGCGGTAGCGCCTCGCAGCGGGGCAACAGGGCCCCTACCCGCCAACCTTTGACCCCCCCAAATGCACCTTTTTACTCTCTTTTTCAAAAAACCGATTCCGACCCAGTTCCTCATTTTTTCTAACAAACAAAACCCATGTCTTGAAATTTTCAAAATTGATTTTTGATTTTTACACCAAAACTTTCGGAGGCCATAACTTTTGACTCGGGTGTCCATTTGAGCTAAAATTTTACGGGTAGTTGCGTTACACGATAATGAGTGGATTTCCAACTAGTTTCTTTAAAAATTGTTGGAACCCGTTTGACCCATTTTCGGGGCCTCAAAGTTTCATCTTGACCCTCAAAATCCAAATTTAGTGTTTTTTTTAGTGTTTTTTTCCAACATTTTGAAAAATTGTTCACTCATAACTCAAAATGCATATCTCAAATTTGGGATGTTAGTTGGCAATTCATCCTATCTCAATATTGGGTATTTCTTGGAAAAAATTGGGACTCTCAAACATACGGCCATGAGGTTTCCTAAAATGGCAAAATTTGACAATTTTTGAAAGTTGCCAAATTGGGAAAAATCTGATTGTCAACACCTTACGCCCCTTTAAACCCCAGAACTTGGTGTAGAATCAATCCAATCATATCCTTCAACCATTCTAGTCTTTAATCCAATCCTCATCTGAGCTTTAATCTTATCCCAATTTGAGCTTAACCAAACCCCTAATCTGAGCTTTAGTCCATCTGCAGTCCAAATCTTTGGATATCAAACCAAATCTTAAGATCTTTCTCTCCATCTCACATATCAATCTTCTCCTCATCTGTTCCATGTTGCACCAATCACTTAATCAAATCCTTGTTCTTTTCCCCAGTCTCGTTACCAGTCTTGACCCATCATCATCATCCATTAGTATCCTTCCCTATCCCTTTGGTGTTGTTTTGGGATGTATCCTTCCCTCATCAACAACACTTTCATCATCATCATCAGGAGGTATTCTTCCCTATCCCTTTGGTGTTGTTTTGGGATGTATCCTTCCCTCATCAACAACACTTTTCATCATCAATCATCGGGAGTATTCTTCCCTATCCCTTTGGTGTTGTTTTGGGATGTATCCTTCCCTCATCAACAACACTTTCATCATCATCATCGGGAGGTATTCTTCCCTATCCTTTAGTGGTGTTTTGGGATGTATCTTTCCCTCATCAATACCACTCAGTGGGATTTATCCTTCCCTATCCTTGTGTTGTTTCGGGATCCTTAATTCCCTCATTGACAACACTCCATCCATCATCAGCCCATTTTGGCTTGTACCTTGACTGGGGCAACATCACTTTTTACCCTCTTACCCATCACCTTGCATCATATTCCTCATCTCCCCTTGCATCACATCATCTATTTCTAGAGCACACACATGTTCTCTTCAACCTGCATGTCCTCTCGAGGGGGCTTCCTCAATCCCTACTCTTCATCTTCACCCTCGTCGTCTTCCTTTCTAGTCATCCCTTTGATGATTGGGGCATCTTTTCCAATCTAACCATCTTCTTCTAGGTTCTATATTTTAATATTCTTTGAAATGATGCTAGTTCATAGCACCATCTCAAAGAGGGGCAAAATGTAGACATCCAAATTTGGACACTTAATTTATCCAAATTTATCACTTTTCGTCTAAACATCCTCTTATCCGAGTTAATTAAATAATATTACTATTATTCTACCAAATCCCTAAGGTATTTAATTATTAATTAAATACATTACCCTCCTTAATCCTCTTTTCATCAAATAAATTAAATAAATATTACATTTATTTAATTCCTCACATGTCATTTTCATCTAATCCTAATCCATTTCCTAATCTCTTCATTAAGGATGTGCACATGCTTAATCAGCTTGATTAGGATGTGTTATGTCCTCAACTTTTGCAAGTTGGCTTTTAATCCTAATTAACCCTAATTATCCTCTAATTGCGATTAGTCAAACCTAATCAGTACCTTGTCAACTCTTCCCAAAGAATTTTTAATTCCTTTTTATTCTATCCTAGATTCCCCTCCTTTATATGTGAATTTTTAATTCACATTCCATCCTTCCAAGGCTTCTAGAACCTTGGACTTGTCACAATCTCACATGTGACTTGTCACTCCACATGTGACCAAGTCCCACCTTTTTGGAGCCCACCTTTTACCCTCTAGATTTCCTAAGAATGTGAATTTTTAATTCACATTTATATCCCCAACCACCTTTCCTTTTCCCATGTAGATTTTTGAGGAATTCCAAAATTCCTCAAATGTCCCTTTCACTCCCACTTGGGAGAAGGAATCCCTTTTTGAGGAAATCTCCTCACTCCCCAAGGTGCATGTCCTTTTCCACCTCATGTACCTTTTTGACACCTCACCTCCATCTCATATCCCCTTGGCCACTTCACCCTCCACATGTCAAGATGTGAGGGCTTGTGGGTTCTCAACCTACCATAGCCCTTCATCTTGACCTTGTTGGATCAATCTTGACCGTTGAATTCTCTAGAGAATTCAAATTCTCCTATAAATACCCCCTCCTCAAGGGCATTAAAAAACACTTTGAATTTTCATAATTACATGCTACCAATTTGCATCCTCAATCCTTTGCCATCACTTAGCCATCTCTTTTAATCATTTTGCACATTGAATCTTGCATTTAGTCATTCAAGCAATCATTTAAGGAGCACACAAATCATTCGAAGCAAGGGTCAATCAAAGAGATACCAACAGCAAGGGAGGTAAAATTGTTTGTGTTTCATTTTATTCACATTTCTTTTCGTTGTATCACTCTTTTGGCTAATCTTGAGGTGTCCTTGGTATTTTTTCATTCACATTTCTTAGTTATTTTGCACATTTAGAGTAGGATAGATATCAAGGTATACATCCACAATCAACTATGTCTGCACCATCCGACCAATCAGATACTGATACTTCTAGTAGAAACTAAGATGATTCGCCTCATCCTCCTACTACACATAATCCCTGTACAGTCTCCAGATAAATATAGTCATGGTGTCAATCTTGTGTCTCCACCAACCTGTCTCACCATAGTGGCTCTACTATAGGTCACCAACATAGTAATATATATATGACATACCATCTGACAATTGTGGTCTCTTAATCGGTGGGCAGAAAATGGCAATGTGCTCCCATGCCTAGATCATAAGAAGGGTCATCCCATAGGAAATGCTCTGTGCCCTCCCATAGGAAACCTCATGTAGCTGATGATATAACATCCCTAATAAACAAGGTCCCCGAGCATAAACCATCCTATCTTGCCTCATACCAACAAGTACATCCCCCTAGCCAATGGGAAACTCATGTCCTCGGTGATTTGGAGTAACCACACTAGCAATCAATGTCGCTAAGAGAGCATCAAATTGTTTGTAGTGCTCTGCCATGAACTCCCACCAGATCTCATATCCCTCAATACCCAACCCAACATCTTGATCATGATAGTAGCTAATGAATGTCTAATATCCATACCGTGGGTTGTAAACAATCCTCTCACCTTGGATCGGTAGGCATAGAATGCGATAAACGTCCTCGAGGGTCACTATAGCCTCCTCGGTTGGAAAGTGGAAAGAGCAGGTCTCAGAGTGCCACCTCTCGCATAACACTGTCAAGAGTCCCCTATTTTCCCGCACAACGGGCGCATCAATCGTCGTTTCTCTCTATCTGTCAACCTATCTTTGAATGCATAGGTTGATGGTCTGCTCTCCCATGTGTAAATAGGCACTAACTATTTTTGCACATATCAAAGCACGCATTAGTATCTCCTTGAAACACTTGTCATTATCACCTAGTCTAAGTCAAAAGCATTTAAAAGTTGAAGCAACATTAAGCTACGATTAATCAAAGTCAAAGAAAATGTGTCATGTTTATGTCAATTGCATCACAATCAGGTGTTTTCATCATTTTGTACTACATTTGCATCTCAATATGACAATTGTGTCGTTCCTCTCCTCGACTGCGTCTCAATTTTTTTCTTGTGTCATGATTTACAACACGTGTCATTCATTTCAAATGCATCCTTTCGCTTCACAAATGTGTTGCGATAATTTTAATGCGGCTTTATAACCATCAAATGTCGATTAAATAGGTGATTGCATCACAACTTTAAGCAATTGTGTTGTGACTTTTGATCTTGACCTAATTACTCACTGCATTGGCATTGTGACACATCAAATGCATCGAACACGAATGTGATTGCAGCTTATGCGCAAGCTAATGCATCACAACACATTTGTTCCTATCCCTAGAAACCTTAAAAACAATGAAAAATGATAAATTGATGAAGTGGGCTAAGGGTACATACCACCAGCTCCGCGCCCTTTGGTCGCCTATAGGGTATGTGCAGGATCATCATGGAAAAAATAGGCCCTTAAGTGGTAAAAAATTTAGAAATATTAGAGTTAGGCAACTTGACGTAAAAATTTGAATAATTTATCTATATTATTTCAAAAATATGTAACAATAGAATCTGTAGCAAATTGAATGTAGTTTCTAAACTATTAGGTTTATTTTATTTCGCTTAAAATCTATTTGGTGAAAATTTGAAATTTTAATACAGTAGCACTTAAATTTCAGGGGAAAAATAAGAAGTAGGTGTCTGTTCAACCACCCTAACCATAATAAAATGATAATATTTTTTTATAAGATTTTAGATGTAAGTAGAGGACTCATGTCCTAATGTGATGCATATTTTTTTGTAATTTTTTTCCAAGTAAATAATTAATTATGAATTTTTTTAATACAATTTTTAAAAAATATAAAAAACTCATATGTCTAACCACATTAACTTGGTAAAAACTTCATGAAATTCATTGTTTTTTTAATCTTATACTATGCAAATCATAGAATGTGACACATGTTTTGGATTCAAAAAATGTGATACTATTTGAAAGCTATAGATTTTTTTCAATCAACCTATCAATCGGGACTTTAGTTGTAATTCAAATAGAAAATGAATAATAATTATTTATTAAATTCAAAGTAAAGCATAATTTATATTGGTGGAAAGTTGAGAATCTCCTTTAAAAACCCTTTTTGTTTCATCAATTTTGAGTAAAAAAAATTTGTCAGCTACATACCTTACACATACCCATCATATCACCACTTTTTGGCCCATCATGATCCTGCACATACCCCTAAGTCAAACCAATGTAAGCACAAAAGGACACACACAAGGTGTATGTTATACAAAACCAAGATATGCAAACATGCAATGTCAATACTTGAGAAAGAAAAATAAAGAGTGAAAATAAGAAAAGGTGGATCAAGACTCAATCGTTTGTCCAACATGATGTGGATCAGATCTAAGTTGTTTTTCTAAAAATGCATACTCACTCTGAGGAAATTAAAATCTTGGTTGTCCACTGGGTGAGTAATCCAAGAGGATGAAACACATACACACATGACTAGCATGTGTTCACCACACACACACAGGTGTGTAAGGGAAAGTCATGCCCTCGTTTAGCTTCCTGTCAGACCATACCAAAGTTATACCTCTTAGTAACCTTGATAAGATTCCATACAACAATGAACTTTGAGCTCCATGAGGCAAGGAAAAAATTGTATGCTTGAAACTCATAGACATTATAAATGCAAAATAGTGTAAGGTTTGTTCAAAGGGATTTTTCTTAGTTCATGCAAGGTCTTTTCTTAGGGAACATCATGTCTAATGTCTCCAAGAGAGGACAAGTAAAAGAAATATCACACTCTCAAAGTAAATCGAACCCAATGATACCACCAAGAAAAAGACACATCACAAGAAGAAATAAAATTTCACGATGAAACATGAGTGTCAATGTATGCCCCCACTTTAAAGTGGTTGCTAACACCATTACTACGAGCAATTGATTTAAAGTAGAAGAAGACATGAGAGCTTACTCAGAAATCCCTATGCTAAGTCATATGTTTCTAAATGAGCTACATCATGAATGAGTATGTCACATGTGATCCAACTTAAGGCATGTCATCCACACCCCAAGCTTTCTCTTATATTTACATGAAAGGAGGTCAACTAGCCAAAATATACAATGAAAAGTGACATATGAGGACAAGGCTATCTAACCCCTTGCCCCCACTTGGTGCAAGATAAGGATGATACAAAATTAAAAGAGGAACTAGGTGCTTCAACCCAAGGGAGAGCACCACAATCCTTATGATATTGAATTTTATTACTCAAAGCCTTACATTCATTTGTAGTATGACCATGAACTCTATGATATGTGAGAAATGAACTCGTGTAGTAAGATTTATTTTGTGTTCTTGGGGTAAGGCATATCAAAGGATATTGGAGGAGTCTTGACAAGATACCTTCTTGATCCATAGTAGAAGGTGTCCCTTTATTTTGTGACAAAGATATCTCTTTCTTAGTACCAGATGCCATACTTATGTAAGAATTTAGATTGCAATATTTTTTCTCTCCTTATAGGAGGGTGTAAAATATAGCGAATTCAAATCATTAGTTTTTTGTGACATGACATTGATGTTAAGTAAAGATTTATTTGTTTCTCTCATTTATTTCAAAGGGTAAAAATCAAGAACACTAGTGTCTATTAGTTCAGGATGCACTAAGTGAGGGCTTGTTTTTTTTTTCGAGGGGAAGTAACCAAGACCACTAGTATTTTCTTTTGTGTGAGGCTCTATAGGGACACATATACCTTGTTCTCTTGCACCATATCCCTTTCCACTATATCCGATTTGTTTCATAAGTTCATAGCCTTTTCCATAAAGCAATTTAATTTATTTTGGATTAGGTGGTTGCTCATAATTAAGTTCATAAATTTTTTTTGTGTAATTTGTTTCTTCTTCTAAAGTGGTTAAGGTGGATGCTTTCGAGGGATCTTCTGAATTTTGTGTTGACATTATCATTTTTTATTTTCCCTTTTTAGGATCTTTTTTTATGATCTCGTATTTTCCCATGAATGATGTGAAATACAAGGAAGCCCAATCGTCTTCAAATAGTTTTGACACTTTTTCCATCTCTTGTTTATGTTCATTTATATGTTCTATGTTCGAACTTAGAATTAGTGTGTTTAGAGGATTTTCCCTTCCTTTTTCAACTTGTAAGCAACTTTAAGGCTTAGGGTCTATTTCAACTTGGTACACGTTATTATAGACATACTTCATGATATAATGAAGAGTCGAAGGCATTGCATGCATCTCATGTCCAAGGTCTTCCTAAAAGAAGATTGTATGAAAGTTCATGAGGCATAACATGAATAGGAGTCTGTAAGGTAGCCTTTCCAACTATAATAGGCAAAGTAATCACACAAAGCGGTTGCGTTCCTACATTGTCAAATCCTCAAATCAATAAAGAATCAAGTTCAATTCTTGATTTATCCACACCAAGTCTATCTGAAAGTTTCACACTACACACATTCAAAGTTGAGCCATTATCAACAAGTGTTTTCTTTATTCCTATCTTATTGAATCTAGCTATTATCATGAAGGCATCATTTTTCTTTTTCATTTCCAAAGGGGGGAGCTCATGTTGATGAAAAGTAATGTCTACGTTGTTTGAAGTTATGGCTTGAATTTGGGTTTCCACATCATTTGAGTGTGCATTAGGAGGGGTAGGAACTTGTTGTAAAGAACTTTGAATCATGTTGTGATAATGAGGGGAGGCTTGAATAATGTCCCATAATGATATCTTAGTAGGAGTATTCTTTAGTTTTTCAACAAGATCATCCTCCTTTCCACTTTGTGGAGGAAAAAGAGGAGGGCCTGGTAAGATAGGGTTAGGCAATGGGAGGGATGTTGAAGGTGTTTTTCTTGGTTGAAAATTGTTCCTAGTGTTATATGTATGAGTAATGGTATTATGACTCAATTGCTGCAAAACATTATTCTTAGGTGGGTAAAGGATAAGTTTAGGTTTGTTTTGAGTTTGAGGTTTGTGTGAAGGTGGGTAAAGGATGAGTTGAGGTTGAAAAATATTAACTTTCATTAGTGAAGGAAATTCTAATGCTACTTCATCATCTTCATCTAAGGAAACTATATTACTATTGTTAATGTTATTCTTTTCTTGCACCATGATATCCTCCCTAGGAGGAGAGTTTTTAGGAGAACAACAAACTAGATGTTCTTGACATTCAGAGGTTGGTTCTTCTAAAATGACTTCATTTTCAAGTAGGGGAATAATCAATGGAATTCACTTGTTCAATAGTATTTTCTCTAGGGGGAGAGAGGCAAATAAGATTCTCGTGACTCTCATAGCTTTGATCGTATAACACTGAAATATCTTCTTCACAACTAGGAGAGATATTAGAAGGATAAACATGATCATCCTGATTGTCAGTGATTTCATTCTTGTTTTCTAGGGTCTCATTCTCTTGTGCCATAACTTATACCCTAGTAGGAGAGATTTTAGGAGAGAGACAAACAAAAGGTTCATCACTCTCCATTGTTATGTCATGCAAAGTATCTTCATCACTAATAGAGGAAGCATCAAGAGAAGGACTACTATGGTTTTCATGATTATGAATGGTTAAATGCTTTTGTTCAAATAGTTCTTTCTAAATGTTAGGAGCATTAGGAAGGAGAGAGATAAGGTTATCACTTTCAATCAACATGTCCTCCTGACAAATATGATTTTCATGATTGTTCACGATTGTATCCTCCTTTACTAAATCCTTCTTACAATTAGGGGAGGTGTTGAGAGATGGATTTTGGATAAGAAAAGTGGTGGCAATGATCTCATATTCTTGTGTCATACTATCTTCCCAAGGGGGAGGAGGAAATATAAAATCAAGACTCTCATGATTCGCAATGATTGTGTCTTCTTTCACCATGATACCTTGGTCTCTAGTAGGAGAGGCTTTGGGAGAAGAACAATTATAGTTTTCATGATTTTCTATGCTTGTATCTTCTTGTATTATATCATCCTCACTAATAGGAAATGTAATATTAAGGATTATGTCAATTTTTTGTTCCTTTTGATCTAAGATGTTCTCATAACTATGTAAGATAGTAGAAGGATGACTAATATGTTTCTTAATGACCTCATTGTTGTACTCTAAATTGAACTCATAAGAGGGGATGTTGTACTTATGAAATCCATTTTTAACCATATCAAAGCCACTTCTCTTGAAAGAAAACATGTTATCATGGAAAAGTAAATAAAGTGCAATTTAATGACCTAGAGTGAAATGTTTAAATGCAATTTTTAGATTTGAAACAAGGCAATTTTTTGATTGCTCTATGTAATAATGAAAATTTGAAATGCATGTAACAAAAACTCAACCAATTGAAACAGATAGTTAATGAAAGAAAACAAAAGTGCAAAAAGAAGGTTTTTAATGTTGTAAAATGTTGTTTCATATGCGCACTAGGACCGATTCACACATAGGGGAAAATGAGTCCCAGTGAGGGTTTTTTCCAAATTTTCAGAGATTTTAAGTGATTTTTATTCTTTTTAGTTTTTTTGATGTGTAACCTAAGTGTAAATTTAATTTTTAGATGAATTTCAAATATTTGAGATGCAAAAATATAACCTATATGCACTTTTACTAATGCAAAAATTTGAAACCCTAGAATGTCAATTAACTAACGTAAAATGCAATGCAATGTTAATGCAAGCTAAATCTAGGATGATGATGCACTCCAAATTATAATTATGATGTTATAAATGTAGGTTCACAAAAATTTAGTCATGGAAATAGTACTCTGCACCTTCGAGGAATAAAACATAAGGATAGGGTTCCTATTTCACACTTACTACACTCAAGCACACCTTGGAAGTCTCAATCCAATGAAGAATAGATGAAGAGATCTGAATATAGGGTATCCCAAGGTATGTTTAGAGATTAATGAGGGGTTCACCACCAAGTATAAACTTGCAAAATATAATGAAATGCAAGATGAAATATAAAACCCTAATATGATGAAAACATGATTTAAATGACCTAGAAATGTATATAAAATAGAATAAGAAGTTGTGAAATGAAATGTGTGCACTTGGGAATCTCAAGATAACTGGAAGGAGCTTTGAAATGTTAGAAATCCTGACTTTTTGACCTAGTGGGATTCATTCACCATTCTAGGTGAATCAGTCCTAGTTTTGTATTTTGGCACAGGAGTAGGTTTCAGAAAAAAAGGGTATCTGAATCTGTAATTTTTTTTGAAAAACACCTAAAATGGGACTCATTCACCACATGGTGAATGAGTCTAGTTTTGATTTTCTAGAACTTCAAGGTCTGAATCTGGTCTTCACTATCATCTCTTTCTATTCCCCTTTGTTTCCGGATCCGAAACCTTGATTTTTAGGACTGTAAGTGACTTTTTTTGAAGATATCAACCTTTTGACAACTTGATGACTTTCTCCACCCTTGCATCTTAATCTTCAATGATACTCAAGTCTTCAAATCACCTAGATCTACAGTCACACAAAGAGAGAGATCAAAAGTGTTGATTGTTAGGGAATAGGGGTTTTCCTTGGTCACACCCCTTGTAGGTAATTAAACCAAATGATGAGACAATAAAATGAAGGTATGAAACATGAAATAAAGAACATGAATCATAGACAATAATACATTGGATTATGTCTTGTAAATGTTGTCTTCTAAATCTACAACTTAACATGAAATGACTATGAAGGATGTAGATCTTGATCTTGACAATAGGAGTAGAAGAATGCTTGATCTTGGATATTCAATGCTACATCATAACACTATCTCATTAACAAGATTGATGCTTGATATACTTGACATGATGATGGATAATGAGTTCCTGCAATAATTGATGAAGAATTCTACTCTTGAATGCTCTCTTAACAATTTTGTGTGGTCCTGGAATCCTTAACTCTTGCTTGCTTGAATTGATATCTTGAATTATTATGTGAAATAATGATTTGAGAGCTTTTTTATATAGGAAATCCACTCAAATGATCATTTATTTGATCCCAAAGGCTGACATACATAAAATTTGAACTTAAAACCCATTTTTTCTTGCTCAAACTTTGAAAATAGGCCAAATGGGACTCATTTTCCAAGCTGAGAAAATGGGTCCATCTGGATGGGACTCATTCACCCAAAGTGGTGAAAGGGTCTCACAAGGCTTAATTTGAGTGCTAAAGTGGTGGGGAGGGTGTGAATTAAGCTTATTTCTTGATATTGTTAGGTTTTTGATTAAAATATTCCTTGGGATGCACAATATGGGGTCATAAGGGCCTATTAATGATGATATAAAGGTAATAATTGCAAGAGGGCCCAAAATAAAATGTGAAAGTGCAAATAAATATACTTTACAACACTAAATTAAGGAAAAATTGGGTCTATTTAGTTTAGAAGGGCCCTATATCCAATGTGAATATGTAAAACACATTACAACACTAGTTTAGGTCCACTTAATTTGAGAGCCTCCTAAATTTAATGTGAAGGTGTTAAAAAGTACACTTTACAACACTAAATTAAGGGGAAAATAGGTTTATTTAGCTTGAAAAGGGCTCAAAACCTAACACAAATGTGTAAAACTCATCACAACACTAGATCAAGGCGATATCAAGTTTGATTTATCATTAATTATTCCCAAATCAAGTAAGGAAAAGGGATACTTTATTCATTACTATAGTTACTTCATGGAATCTCTCAGACCACCACCTAGTATTTGGTAAAGTAATATTGGAAAAATATTAATTTTTTTCTATGAAAAAAAATAGAAGGTTCTTATTGAATAAAAATATTTTGAGTAATGAGGTCTATTGTGATGTTTTTTTTATGGTAAGATACATTAAAAAATAGTTTAATAGGAATCTTACATGTATTAAAAAGTGGAATACCAATGTTGAAGCTTGGAAGAAAATCTTCTAAACAATTGGTGAACAAAAAAATATACTTGAGGAAAAAAGAAAACTCATTACAAGAGAAACTTCTAAAATTTGAAAGTTCAATTCAAGAGGACCCCAAGAATATACAACTAAGAAAAGAAATAATAAAAATTAAAGGTGAACTCGAAAATTTCAAAGTTTAAAGGATCATAGGGTAAAAGTAAGAACAAGGTTGCTTTGGGTAGCTCACTATGACAAAGGCTCAAAATTTTTCTTTAATCTCCTAAAGAATAAGCTAGCGAAAGAAATAATTAATATAATTTGGAAAAATGATAACTTGGTTAAGGATCCTAAGATGATTCAAATCTGCTTTCTTCAATTCTAAAAGTAACTCTTTTACCTTAAAATGTAACAACAATATAGCCTAAAGGAAAGAGATGATTGCAAGAAGCTAATCCCCAAAAAAATATTAGAATAGGATGCTGGTTTGTTAAACAAGAAAAATTATCCTTGGATGAAATTAAAAAAATAAATCCTTTCTATTAATAATGGCAAGTCCCCTGGAGTATATGGTATTTTGATTGATGTCTAAAAAATTAATATTGAATGGGTAAGTGAGGACCTCCTTCAAGTATAAATAGAAGCTACACATTATGCCTCTCTAGGTAGAGATATAAATAAAGGGATTACAAAACTAATCCCAAAAATGGGGATAGGTCCCTAGTCAAAAATTGGAGACCTATAACACTTCTGAATATCTTCTATAATTTTTTGCTAAGGTTATTACCTTAAGGATAGAAACATTACTCCTAAATATCATCAACAATTCCCAAACAAGGTTTAATAAGGTTAGGTTTGTACTAGAGAACCTCCTAACAAGTTGGGAAGCAATGGAGTGGGTCAAATCCTTCTGTAAAAATGTTGGAAGGATGTTGGTAGACTTCCAAAAGGCATATGATAGGGTTGAGTGGCCTTTTATTATGATGGTCCTAGAGGATTTTGGCTTTCTAGAGAGTCTCTGCAGAATGGTTAAATAACTATTGAAGGATGTAAATATCCAAATAAAGATAAATAGGTGCTTGACAGAGTAATTTGATCTATAGATATCCATAAGACATGGTTTCTCTCTAGCTCCTTTTTTGTTTGTAATTATTTTAGATGGAATACGCTATATCCTTAGAGACTCATACTTAAGACCTAAATTCAATGGGGTAATCCTTCCAAATAAGGATGAGTTGATTAACCAACAATTTGCAAATGATATAACTCTATTCATATGTCTAGAAAAGGATAATGTTGGCATTCTAATGAGAGCATTCAACATCTTAGAAAAAGTGATAGGTGCAAGAATTTTAGAAACTAAATCCACCATGCTAATTTGGGAGGATAATCAACCTAATTGATTTGAAGAACTTGATCTACAATGGGGGGGCAAATAAAATTGTAAGATATCACAGGATTTGTTTTGCAATTAACCCCAACTTGAGGGATATGTGGGAGTGGGTGAAGAATGAGATAAAAAAGAAACTAAGTGGTTGGAATAAGAACTACCTCTCTCTTTTTGGAAAATACCAAGTCTACTGAAAGATCCTAGCCTCATACAACATTTACTGTGCTTCTACTTGGATCTTTAGTAGTTATCAAGTGGAACAAATCTAAAAAAGGATTAGGAAATTTCTCTAGTCATATGATAAAGGAAATGAGAAAAATCACACAATCAAGTGGGAAATATTTTTCATGGTCAAGCAAGTGGATAGTCTAGGGCTTAAAGCCTTGAAGTAGCAAGGTACAACATTGGAATCAAAATTGATTTGCAAGGCCCTAACATGGGATGAGCCTTGAAAATTATTAGTCAAGTCTAATATAAAGATGGCTATGCCAAAAAAATCCAACTCTTGGAAGTGCATGCCCCTTTGTAACTTAATCTTTTGTAGATTTGCAATATCCTCAACTAGATCTAAGGTATTTACAAGGGTGATGTCACAATAGTGGTTTACAATTCCTGAGAGGAACGAATTTTAGCTGAAATCACATATTTTTAGAAAATATAATGATTTAAGCCTTAAAAATTTCCATTTTAAGGATTTCGATTGAAGAGGGTTTGATCAAATCACCTTAGATCAAACCCCCTTGGATAGAACCTCGCTAGTTTTAAACCATACCTATAAATGCATCTCCTTTTGCACTATCAAAATCTTTGATGAAAATCACTTGATTTGGCTTTTGGGGAATCAAAATGAATTCATTTAAAATTTATTTCCAAGTGAAGTTGTAATTCCTCGAGACAAGCTGTCCAATGAATAAATTTTAATATGTTTTGGTTTGTTATGTATTTGTTTTTAAGTTTTATTAAACATAGGTTTTCATCGAAGAATGAATTTATTTGTTCTTCATGTGGAAAAATAGAGATTATCAAAAAAATTGAAAAATGTGGGTGAATGGATGTCAATTCCTTGATCAACAAAAGAATTAAATTAAATTTTTGACATATACCAAAAGTTCATTATGGTACTTCTTTGTGTCTAGATTACAATTCGTTTTGACTTTGGAAACTTGATTAAGGAAAATGTTCAATAAAGACTAATCCTAACCAAGTGGAAGCACTAGATATCAGAGTTAAAATCTAGAATTTGAGAAAGATTATATTTTATCCTTCATGGAAAAAAGTTATGCATTATCTGATTAAATGCGTCCTTTTTAAAAATGTTGTTTTGAAAAATCAATTTTCATGGGAGATGGAAAAAGAAGTGCAATTTGATTCCAAAAATTTTGAAAAAAATATTTTTAGAATCTACAAACAAAATTTGATGAGACTCTAGTTTGCACCATCTTCAAATTCCTCATGGTTTAGCCGCTATAGGTGCTCGAATGTGAAGATTTAGTTAAAAATAATAATTTCAATGTCCAGTTTGGCCAAAAATTGTAAACCACTATTATGGGATCACCCACAAGTAATTGGAAACGTTGAGAGATTTTCAAAAATAATATAAAAAAGAAATGTCAAATTGAGGATGATTTGAATAAGATCTTTTTGTCAAGATCTATTTGGTTGAATTTATTTCATAATTACAATCCTTTAGTGTTGTTGTAGGGTTTCTCTACTAAATCTTGGAATTAAAAAGGTCTATCTTATTTTTAAAATATCTTAAAAGATGGTCAACGAAAAGCTAGGATTCTCTTAAGAGTGAGTTTGAAATTCCTCAAACTTATAAAATAAATTAAATGAGCTAATAAAAAAAATATTGTGATTCCTATTTCTAATAATAATGATGATAAAAATAATATTCAAGATTGTGATTGGCTAGAAAATAACATTGCAAGAATGAAGGCTAAAGATATCTATAGGCTTCTTGGCGACCCTTTGAATCTTGCTAATACTCTGAGCCAAGGATGGAAGTTGAACCACCAAGTAGTTGAATTAGATATTATGTTATAATTGGATTAATATTATGGAACCCAAGAAAGCAAAATTTAGATGGATGTTGATTATGCAAAGTCTACCAAATGTGGCCTCCAAAAAGAACCCACTTATCTATAATATTTGTAAAAAATTTGAAACCATAATAAATATTTTTTTTTATTTTTTATTTTTGCAAAGGAGATTTGGAATATTTTTAAAATGGACTCTTTTGATGGGAAGCATGTAAATAATAGGAAAAAAGTGGAAATTGTTTGGGGAAGATTCAATATTTTGGAGAAACTTGCTATGGCTTGTTTTATCCACAAAAATATTATGATACACATGGAAAGTCAAGAATTAATAAATCTACCAAGGCTATAGAAAGGATCTTATTGAGTCATTTAGAAGACTCACAATCCACACTATTTATCTGTAGCTATCCATTATAGTGCAAGTTTCTATGGAGAAATTCAAAAAAATTGATGGAAGAAGGGAAGGTAAAAATCAACAAGCAAGAGGTAGATTTTGTGAACTAGTGGTTGTATCATAGGGGCACCAACAATATAGAAATGAGTGGCTACATAAAAAACAAGGCAACTACTCACAAAAGGAATGAAAGTAAAGGAAAATAAGAGGATTAAAAGAAGATGATACAATAGACCCTTTTTGTATATAGGCTTATATGTGTAAACATAACGACTCTTTTTGTAAAAGGATGAGTACCTATACAAAATACCCTAATAGAAAATGAATCATTTAAAGAACTTTAATACCCCTATGGGGCCATACAAAAATTATGGTCAAGATAAAAACATTCTAACTATTGATCATGTTGATCTATTGTAGATGTAAACTATTATGAATATATAAAAAAGTTAGGATACATGTACATGTACATCATTCAACTTGAGCATGTACAAATTTCAAAATTTAAGATCTAACTATATAATTTATATACATGTATACTAAAAACTAAACTTAAAATGTACATAAAAAGGTAAATTTGTAGGTAAATTTAATTCCCTTAATCCATTCTCTTAAAATTCCCATTAATTCATGATATAAATTACCTAATGATACAAATGAAAAAAAATTGTATGGCTCATGTTATCTTTGAGGAATGTAAAATTTTGTGGCTTGATGTACTTTAAAGTGTTTACAAGGAATAGTGAAGTTTCCCCTTAAATCCTATTTTCTTAAATCCCCTTAATTCACATGTAATCTTTCCTATGTTTGTAAACCGTTCTAATGGAATTATTTTACCCTAAGTCAAGTTTAACATATAAATATTTGATAAGTTTGTAAAAAATTTGAGCATATAACATTATTCAAATTGATCAAATGTGAATGATCAATTTGACTATTATTAGTGTCTTACGGAGATTAATGATTAGTGACTTAAGCCATTTTCTTAAATCCCTTTAATCCATGTCATCTTTCTTGGGTCTATAGATGATGCTAATGGAATGATTTTATCCTAAGTCAAGTTTAATATATAGTTCTTTAATATAAGTTTGTAAAAACATTGAGCATCTAACATTATATAAATTGATCAAATACAAATGATCAATTTGAATATTATTAGTGGCTTAAGGGGATTAATTATTAGTGGCCTAAGCCATTTTATTAACTCCCTCTAATCCATGCCATCTTTCCTAGGTCCATACACCATGCTAATTTAACACCCCGAGTCAACCATCTTCACAATTGGACATAACCTTTTTACCATGTTCCTTGGGATCAAATGTTTCTCTAATGAATTAATTTTGAGATGCAATGGTACCTTCCATGAGAAGTGGATCCAACTTCATGCATTTACCCTTAACAAAATAGAGATTATTCTTATGAATTAATATATATGTGATATTAAATATTTAGGTTGATATTAAATATTTATTAGTGATATGATTCTCTTTTCTTGCTAAAATTGTTCCTTCATTCACAACCTTTTCTCACCTTTTATTAGCTAAAGAAAATCCTTTAATTTTATTGATGATGTCTAATCATAAACCTTATAGTAATGATATAAGTTTATGACAATATTGGATAGGTGATATGATATGCTTTTAGTCTTGGATAGTGACTATCATTATTAGTGATAAAAACCTCATAATTGATACATCCTTGTATATCTTTTGGATTATTATGGTGTTATTGTTTGTGATGACCCCTTTTTTGAGATATGGAAATTATCTTGTGAGATGTGGTAGACTTTAAAATATTTTATTTCTCATTATAATGATAGGATAGTTTATTTGATAGTCCTACTAAATTTATAATATGCTAGAATTTAGAATGATGCTCTTCTTGCTATAATTAATATCCCTTGTTGTGAGGAAACATCTTTGTTATGGTTTCTCCTTGTGTTAATTACATTAATTATGGCTTTATGATACAATTTTATTTCACATGTGGCCCAAATAAACAAATCCCATTATCTTTTATAACTATTTGTATAACTTTGTAATAGTCTTCATTGAAATACACTCACCAACTACCTCCTAGTGTATCAATGATAGTCATAATTACCCATCCTAATGATATAATATATTTTTTAATCCTAAAGGGATTTAAAAATATTATATGTTATCAACTTTGGTAATGTGATATAAATTTTGGATATTGATAGCACTAATCACTTCCCTTATAAAAACTAGTTATTCTCTTTTTTCTAGGCCTATATGAGTATCGTACTTGAGGCTTATGACAACAAGGGGTATTATTGGAATGGTCTTAACATTTCCTTAACCCCATAACCATCCTTTTAATGAATATATTTTTTCTTTAAAATTTTCAATGGTAGTCCTTAAATGTGACAATGATAATATTTTTGTGTTGGACTATCATGGTATGATATGACAAGTTTGATTGTAAGACTAGTATGGATATAGTATGACTAATTTTTGGAAGTGATATTTTTCTTAGTGATAGCAGTACCACTTTGGAACTCTATGGTATGGTTTTAGCATCATTATTGTATCAATGTGACATTTATAATGCCATGAAATCACAAATAATAGACCCAAGTTTGTGATGATGGTCTTTTGGTTTATGAACACTCCTTACATCACTATGATAATCTTAAGGAATTAAGGTTATTCCTTATATTATTATGTCTTTGTATGAGTGCTAGGATATTCATGTGTCAATATTTTTTCCTTAACAACCCTAGAACCCTATATAACCCTCATTTATTTTATCCTTGCTAGGGATTTTATAGACATGATAATTAAAAATTTCAAGTTAAATTTATTTTAGTTTGGATGAAAGTTTGATGAATGCTATTAGGATACTAATATTTTCTTTACATATTTGGATAAAGGAATAAAGTAAAATAAACATTTAATCTTGGATATAAAATGAAACCATATCCATCTATATCAAATATAAATACAAAATAAAAAAATAGAAAAAAATGGAAGAAAAAATTAACTTGGACGGGGTGGTGGTCAAAATGTGAGCTCTACAAATTGGAAAATCTCACTTGATATGTTAGTTGTTGTTCAAAGAAAATGACCTCATAGTCATTTTCTAGAAAAAAAAATACTTTTTTGAAAATGGGATCTCGTTTACTAGAAAATGGGATCCCATTTTTTACTAAATGAGTTCCCATTTCATGGTCCTTGGCTCAAGATCTCACCATGAAATAAGATCCCATTTTTAATTTTAGCTCAAGATCCCAAATGAAATGAGATCTCATTTCATAAAAAATGGGATTCTGTTTCTCTCTTCCTAAATAGGTGTTTTTCCTATGTTTGAAACTTTCATGAGAAGTGGACACAACTTTGTGCATTTACTTGAGAGATAATGATAGAGATAGATATATGGAGGGAGAAACATGTAGTGTGTGTGTGTATAAGTTAGAGAGAGATGCGAAGAGATATATCAAGAGCGAGATACATGTATATAAAGAAATATAAATGGGGGGAGAGGGAGGGAGATAAATAGAGACATGATAAAAGGAGGAAAGGATAGATATACAAAGAGAGAGTGAGAGGGAGAGAGGGAGAGATATGGATAGAAAGAGTGAGAAATAATAATAGGAAGGAGAGATGGAGAGATAGATATAACTTTGGAAAGATAGAGGGAGTGAGAGAGAGGGAGAAAGAGATGTAAAGAGAGAGGATGAGAGAGAGGGAGAAATAGAGATAGAAAGAAGGAGATAATGAGAGAGGGGGAGATTGAGAGATAGGGAGATAAATATATAGGAAGTGATATATAGAGAGAGGTAGAGAAGGATATAGAGAGAGTTTAGGAAAAATGGAGTGAATAAGAGAGATATAGATAATAGTTGGGTACATAAATGGTATAGATATCTTAAGTAAATCTATATTAAAAACATGGATAGATATCAATATTAAATTGATTTATTTTACTTTAGGATTATTTACAAACATGGTAAACTGTTTAATTGATAAATCATAAAATGTGATCTATATTATTATTTTAAAAAATTATAAAAAGTAAATATAAATTCATTATGGTAAAAGTACAAAGTTGTGTCACACTTTTATAAAGAAACAACCAACACTGATCCAACATTTAAACTTAAATCAATAAAAAGTGGCATAAATGTTTTGAATTTTGAAATGATGTAAACTAATATAATGCGTATTTTTTTAAAATTATATATTCCATGTTTGTATTTTAAAAAAATGTTAAAAAAAAATTTGAAAATAGTTTTCATAAATTGACATATAATTTAGTTGCTATAAAATATTGAAAAGTGAAGTTACATGAGATGCCAATATTTATATAGTAATATTTTTTTCCTTCAACTTTTGTGTGTATTTATAACTTAAAACTTTAGTGCATGGACATATTTTTTTCAATTTTGATAAATATATATTTGTACATAAATATTAAAATATTTGTGTATTAAAACAAAATTGTTTCCATTCAACGCTAATTTTCATATTAACTATTTATCTAAAATAAAAAAAATTACACTATCTTGATATAGATTATTTTATCTAGTGCAACATTTTTTTTTTCAATTTTTTTTAATAAGTTTTAATATTCTTTATGACATGGTAATCAACCTAGTATTTTTGTGCTCATAACCTACTTTTAGTAAAAATAAAAAATATAAATAATAATTAAACTATTAAAATAAACACTTATTTGAAAACTACACTTATAGATCTAGCAAAGGTGTTTTAAGAAAATGTTATTTACATGAGTAGAAGTTGTTGAAACATCAAGTTTTTCAAATAATTTTTTTTTTTGGTAAATTGGTCTCAAAGTGGTGTTAAATATGCATTTAGCCTACAATTTTAGTTGGAAAAGTTGTGGACATATCTAACTTAGCTAGAATGAATCTTACTAGGTCATATGTTTGACAAAAAAAATATTTTTAGTTAGAATTACTAAAATTCACTTGTGTTGATAAGTTTTTCAAAAGTGTGACACAATTTTGTACTTTTATTGATTAATAAGATAAAATATATCATTTTTTCTTTTTTTCTTTTAGTTTCAACATTAACTATACTTATTTTAAAATTGGATTTTTATTTTTTTAATATATAAATATAACATAATATAATTTAAATGGTATAAATTGTACTATAATATAAAATATTGGAAAAAATAATTTTTAATATAAATAAAATATAATATAATTTAAAATTGTATAAATTTTATTGTAATTTCAAAATTTATCTTCACAAATGACAAACAACTTACTTGGAATGCTTAGTATCAACTTTTTTCATGTGGTTGGTGACTTGACACTAACACCTTCTAGTATGACAAGGACAAGGGGAGATTGGACCTCATGACCTCTTACCTACAACAAGATGCTTTAGCCAATCAAACAAAGGTCCAAACCCCTTTTTATATGTTAATTTAATTTGTACTATATAAATTAATAAAAAAATTTACAAAATTATTTATAATATATAATAATAAAAAATATAACTATATTATATATAATATTATTTGTATTATATAAAATATATTATATTATATTTATATGTTAGTTTTATTTGTATATATAATAATAATAAATATAGTTATATTATGTATAATGTAATTTGTATTATATAAAATATATTATATATTAATTATTAGTCGAAAAGCTACATATAGTGTGATATTTGACCCTGAAACAAGTCTCGCACTTGCAAACAACTATTGAGTTGCCAAAAACATGTTTCAACTACTATTTAATTATAAATTTTAATGGTAAAATTCTCCAAAATATCATGTGAAATCCTCCAAAATATCACTTATCATATAAAAGATGGATGCATATTGATTTTCCAATTAGATGGGAACATTCTATATTTCCATTTACAATATTTTTTTCCAATTTGATGGGAACTTTCCTTGTTTTAAAATTTGCATGCAAATATTTCTATAATGCCCAATCTTATAAGGAAAAAATCTAGATTTAAGTGAAAAATATAAATTTGTTTAAGTTTATTTAGCACTTATTATTAATTGTTTGATCCAGAACATTACATCCATACACACGCATAAACATATTATCATACATATGATTTTCTATTGGCATAATCCTTGAACTTCGTTTAGGTGCAAATGCTACTAATACGAAATATGATATATGTTTACCTGTATAGTCTTGCATGTTTAAAGAGGAGTTTCAACTGTTGATCACGAAAAATAGGTCACCTTTTTGGGTGTAATTTTATACATGAACATTTAAGGAAGAGATGGTACATAAAGTTTAGATCTTCTCATGCATTGAGTGAATTTCATGGCCTGATAGTCATCCCAAGTCAGATTTTCATTGCATGTGCCTTTGGACTTTCTGATATTGTCATGCTCAGCCTGATCGATCCATTTAGTTACATGATATATAGAAAATTAATCATTTATCTATATCAGAGAATTGTTTCCAACTACATTTAGCTGAGGATGAAGTCTTGAAACCAGAAACTACTAGAAAAATTAGTTTATCTACAATAATTTCATCTAAAAATGTGTGTCTCCCAAAAGTTTAGTCAAGAGATCATTTTGAATCACCTTTGGGTGCTCTCTTCTTTGCTTTATACACCCCTAGATCCTTTTTATGAGAAATATCTGAGCTTGCAATTCAAGTTTCATGGTAAAAAAATACTCACAAAATTTATTTTAGTTTAACCATTAAAAGTGGCCAAGATTGAAATTTGAATGTTTGATAGGCTCAACAAATCCTTCATCTCACCAGTGAACACATTAGAGGTACAATTAATTTTAGTGTGCCTTAATTTGACACAAAAAATAGAGGAGTCAATGTTATTCTCTTTGGTTTTAGGTGTCTTTCCTCTTCTATATTAATAGCCTCAAAAGTTGCCAATTTTTAATGTAACCACTAAAGATGATGGCACAAAAATTCCTCTGTAGTAAGAGGTTCCAGGAATATCGAGAGGCAAGGATAGGATAGCTTCTATGAAATTGTGAAAATTCTTATAAATATCTCTCATTTCCTTAGAAGAGGGTAAGTCTAGTAATACTTTCCCCATCAAATCAACTTAAAAACAATTTGTGAGTTCAATGAAAGAAACTAAAGGGAAGAGGTAGAGGATAAAAGAAACCCAAAACAAAGTGTAGGAAATAGAGATAAAATGCAAAAAAATTAAAATAGAGCACAAATGAAGTAATATGATTTATATTTCATATGCTTCAAAATAAAAAAAATTGATTACATTCAGAGAGCAGTTTCTCCTTCTTCATCCTTGAAGTTTTACTTAACATATTCCCCTGTTCTTTTCTATTTAAAATCAATTTCTATGATAGAGCTATTGTTTACTTAAGAGTTGTTACAACTAGCAACATTTTTTTTCTCTTTGTCTTTGTCTTTCTACACACATCTATCTTCCAAAAACTTCCTAAGACCCATGAATATACCCAACAAAAGAGAACCACATGAAAAAACATTTAATTGCAATTAATATCCAAGTCTTTTCAATGTAGATGAAATTTGAGAACATAGACTATGTGTGCATTGAACGGTGGCATGTGAAAAGGTTAAAAATATTTCATGCTGCAAAGAGAAAGGGGTACAATGAGTAGTTGGGATTAATTCCAATACTCCCCCTTAATCACAACTAGGTGTCCATCTATGATGGCCAATCGATCTCTTTTATAGACAAAACATTATTTCCCTAACGCCTTGTTGAAAATGTCTACAAATTGATCTTGAGACCTACACAAATGTAAAAAGATTTCCCCATTGTTGATTAGTTCTTTAATGAAATGATATCTTGTGTCAATATGTTTGCTTCTCTTGTGAAATACTGGATTCTTTGACAATGTTATAACTAAATTTTTGTCACAATATATCTTTGTCGCCTCTTCTTGTTCTTTTATGAGATCTTTCAAAACTTTTGTCATCCAAACTACTTGACAAGATGCACTTGTAGTTGCTACATACTCTGCTTCAGTAGATGAAAGAGTGATAATTGGTTGTTTCTTTGAAGCTCAGAATACTACACCTAATCCAAAATGAAAAATTTAATTGGAAGTGCTCTTTCTATCATCAATGTTTCCTGCATAATCACTATATGTATACCCTATGATTTTGGACAACTGGTGTTTGATTTGATTTGCAATTTTTCAAGTTAAACCTCTTCAAAATGTCATTAACATACTTAGATTGGGACATGAAAATTTCATTATCACTTTGATTCACCTCAATACCAAGGAAACACTTCATGAGACCTAAATCAGTCATTTCAATTTTTTTTTCATGTCTCCTTTGAACAAACCAATTGCTAAATCACCTATGAATATCAAGACATCAACATACAAATGAAAAATTATAATCTCACCTTTTCCATTCATTTTGATGTACAATGTAGGCTCACTAGTGAACCTATAGAAGCCATTTTGTAAAAGGTAAGAGTCAATTCTATTTTACCAAGCTCTTGGGGCTTGTTTGAGTCCATAGAGTGCTTTGTTGAGCTTGTAGACTTTATCTTCTTGACCCAAATTCTCACACCCAAGTGGCTGATCCACATAAGATTCTTCAAGACAACCATTCAAAAAAGTTAATTTTACATCGATTTGATAAAATGGCCTAAATCATGTCTAGACTTCTCTATAAAATGTTCTATCAGGTTAATCTGTCATGCCTTAATGGGCTATTTTGCATCCCTGGCCTTAACTAATGCTTTTAGGATAATCCGAGGCATATTAACATCTAATGCATAATTCCTTGTCTTTTTTAGAGTTTAATGCAGCCTAGATTTAATGATATAGACTCATACACCACCTTGGGTGTATGGGCCCCACCTAAGTTTCATGGTCCCAATCTCGATTTCACATGAATCTAAGAAATTTTGAAAAATGTGTCCCATAGTTAGGCCTAATGGGACTCATACACCACTTCTGGTGTATGAGTCCCATGTGGCCCAAAATTAAATTTAATTCAAATTCTTGGTGGGATTTTATCCTCTTAGATCTGATGTCAGCTTTTTGAATTCTACTTTTGGGAAATTTGGCATAAAAAAGTATAAGTACAAGGTTATTTCAGTCATTTTACACCTAGCAACTTGAGTATTCATGTATTATAGAAAATTTCAACATTCAAGAGTTGAAAAGAGCATTCAAGTGTTTACAAGAGCATTCAAGAGCACTCAAGGGTTGATTAAGTGTTTTGGAGCATTATTCAAGTATCAAGCATCATGTTTGTTTTTGAGCTAACAATTGTGATGTAGGTTTTTATGATTCAAGCTAGGATTCAATTCAAGATCTATCACATTCAAGCAAGAGTCAAGATCTACATCCATTGGAGCCACTTCATACATGTTTGCAACATTTTATTGCTAGGGTTTGGTGAGATGCAATATTACATTTTGTTCATTCATCATTCCTTTATCTCATTTAATTTCATTTCAAGTTTTGATTACCAAAATAGGGTTTGACCAAGGAAAACCTCTTTCCACTAACAATTTTTTTTTTCCCTCTCTTTAGTGTGTGATTTGTAGATCTAGGTTGAGGATCTTCTAAGGAGCAATATTGGAAAGAAGTTGAAGTTACAAAGCCATTCAAGTTGTCACCTTACTTACAAGATCATTGGAGAACATCTACAAAGTAGAAACTTTACATTCAGATCTAGAAACCGAGTGACGAAGGCGGAGCAGAGATTGAAGAGTAAATTCACATCCTAATTTTTTTGGAAAATTCAAACTGGACTGATACACTACTTCTGTTTTATGAGTCCTAGTACATTAAAATTTATAGTTTTCAAGAGTTCTAGACACATCTTTGCTAGATTTATGTTCCTACCTAGAAACCCTAATTTAGGATTAAATTGCCCAGACTAGTGTATGATTCCTAGTAGAAATTAATTTCAGCATATTCAACATTTCAAGTCTTCATTGAGGCTCCTTCAAATTTCTAGGTGCACACCCCTGATCTCCTAGCTTTCCATTCTGATTTACATGCAATTTTAGGACAATTTCACATTGCACTAGGTTTAAACATTAGGTCATGCATTTCATTAATATTTCCAAGACCTAGCCTTGTGGTGAACCCCTCTTTAGTTTCTAATCAGACCATAGGACACCTTATTGCAATATCTCTATCTACTACTTCATCCTTGGGTTGAGATCTCTAGGGCTTCCTTGAATGCGAGTAAAGAAGATTGTTGTTTTATGTCCTAAACCATATGAAACAAAAATTTTACACATTTCATTTTGGTGAACCTACATTTAGAACATCTTAATTCTGATTTGGAGTGCATCATCATCCTATATTTAGTTTGCATTAACATTGCATTAGGGTTTTCATTAGTTAATTGGAATTCTAGGGTTTCTAAATCTTGCATTAGTGAAAGTGCATATATGTTGCATTTTTGCATCTTGCATCATTGAAAGTCATTTGAAATCTACATTTTAACTTAGCCTAAGCATCATCCAAACTATCAAGCATAGTAATCATTCAATTGTTTTTGAAATTAAAGAAAAAACCGTAGACAGGAACTCATACGCCCCTCTGGGCGATTTAGTCCCAATAGAAATTTTAAATTTCATTTTCTAGAATTCAAAAGTCCATTTCTATGTTTTAGTTTGTTGTTATTAGTTTTCTATTTTAGTTTGTTGTTATTAGTATTCTATTTTAGTTTTTATACTTTCTATCTTCTTCATTTCATTGCATACATTGCATAATCTCAAATTTACATTCTAATTTCTTGCAATGCATTTCATCATGGATATGTGCTTTAGAAAGATTTGGGTGTCCTTAAAGTCCCTAGTGGATGTGTCAATTTGTGCTTTTGGAAATGATCCTAATGAAATTAAAATCACTCATGCTCACTCGAATCCTAATGCATGTCCTCCTTGTGATGTTGACATCATTGGAGAAGATGATGATAACATGAATAAATTCCTAAATGATTTCCTTAATAACCTTGAGATGAATGTTTCCTTTTATCCATCCATGAAACAACCAATATGCCCTATAATACCACCACTTGAGATTTTTGGTTACCTACATCCTGAAACTAAAACACAAACCAAACCGAAGTTCCCTACAATAGGTGAACAAAGTTCTTCTAAGCAAGAAAATATTCAACCATTCTATGTCAACAAAGTGACCATCACTCCCATCAATCTAGAAGAGACATATGGAAAATTATTCATGATATTAAGCAAAAAAAGATGTGATACAACAAGTGAACATGAAATTCATCAACTCTTAGAGAAAATTCCAATTGAAGATACTAAAGGGTTAGGATATCAAGATTCCCCTCTTGACATGAGTACCCTCCTTCCTATAGAACAACCAATGCCTCCTAATGATGACAAGGATGATAGGATCATCTTAGGTCCTCCTCCTCCACATTCAACTAGAGAAATTGGTGAATCTAGCAAGCACAAAAGACCTTACAAACTGAAGAAACTACAATTCCATTACCCACTAATTAATATTGAAGGAATTTACAAACACTTCTATACTGAGGACTTATTACATTACCACCCATAAGACAAGATCGATCTTAAATTCCTAAGAATACAAGCACATTTCATTTTCGATATCATAGAATTCTTGGACATAGTACTGATGACTATCATGCTTTACAACAAATATTTAAAAATATTGATATCATAGAAATAGTTCCTTGAAGCATATCCCTCTACTCCTTGCCATGTAATAGTTGTAGGGTATTCTTATTCTCACTATTACATGTTATACACTTATTCCAAATCATCTCATACTGCAAGGAGCTCTTTCCCTTGACCCACCTTAGCTCAGTCTTGTCTCACACTAAATGGGTGCAAGAAATGGATAGGGTTATCCTAGTAGTGCGTTTTCCATTGTCCCTTTGGCTGCTTGTCCACCTTCCATATATGATGAACATTATTAGGATGTTGACGATCTACTAATAAGTTGACTCGCATGTGAGTAACTAGTCTTTTACATAGTTTCTTTTGTGTGATTGCATGTGCATGATGTGATCTCCCATGACATTTTGTTTGATGTATCTCTCTCTTTTTGACATTCCTCTATTTGTACCTACATTCTACTTTATGTCATAAATATTTTACCTTTTCCTTTTCATCTTTTCTTTGTCTTGTGTTTTCATTTTAGGGATGATGCAAGGCATCGAGACATTCATGTCTCTTCCATGTTGACCCAAAATATTTTTCTTTATCTTTTCTTTGTCTTGTGTTTTCCTTTTAGGGATGATGCAAGGCGTTGAGAAATTTAGTTCTCTTCCATGTTGACCTGAAAGGTTTTCTTTGTTTTTGCTCTCTTTGTGTCATTCTTCTTGTTCTATGAGTATTTGGGGAATGATGATAGTTCTAAACTCTCCAAATAACATTGTAGCGAGAACATACTAACCCCAAATCCATGGATTCCTCATGTGTTTGAGTTTCATTTTGAGGGAAACCCCTTATTTTCTTTCATGACATAGCTTTATTTGGAAACATATGACTTGGCATAGGGCTTTCCAAGTTAGTTCTCATGTCCTCTTTATTGTTAGCATTTATCATTTGCTACTTTAAAGTAATTTATCACAACATGGTGTTTATTAATTTCTTTAAAGTTGGGGCATACATTGGCATTATTCACTTTGCGTTTTTCATGTTTCAATGTGTAATCTTCTTACTTCATGCATTGTGTCTTGCGCTTTGGAGAGACATTAGGTGTGATGTCCTTCAATAGCATGATCTATCTTAGCATATTATATTCCTCTTAGTGGCTTGATATGACACATTGCATCCCCTAAGTTGTGAATCTTCTATTCTTTGATTGGTCCTATGTTACAAAAATTAGGCATAATGTTCCCTAAGTTAAATACCTTACATGAATTAAGAAAAACTCCTTTGAGCATTCCTTACACTATGTTGCAAATTTATATTATATGGTCACCTTGCATAACAAGCTTTCCATGCCTATGGAGCCATCTTTTTTGTTCATTAGTATTAAGCATACGAAGTTTTTCTTTCCTCATGAAGCTCAAATTTCATTTTTGTGTGGTGTCTTATCAAAGTCATTAGGAGGTATAGCTTTGTCTAGTTGAATGGGAAGTCAAACTTAGGCATGAATTTCCCATAGCCACTTGCTTGTGTGTGTGAGTGCATATCAGTCGTGTGTCTATGTGTCTCACCTCTTTTGATACTCACCTAGCAAATAGCCTAAATTTCTATTTCCTTAGAGTGAGTGTGCATTTTTGGACAAACAACCTAGATCTGATCCACATTGTGATGGACAAATGGTCGAAGCTTGATCCACCCTTCTTTTTCTTTTTGTTTTTCTCTTCTCCTTGTCTTTGGAAATGTATGCTTCTGCCTAGTTATTGCTCCTTATGTCATTTTTCATTTGTGTTTTCTTGTTCCTATGCTAGTTTTCTATAAGACCTCAATCCTAGGGGCTTGTGAAACCCTCTAGATTGGTGTTGTCTTATCCCACTAGTATTGGTATGATTGAACCCCTCTTGATGTGATCTCATCTACTTTAGTGTGAGTTTGAAGCAAGTTCCCCATCTCACTAAAGCTGGGGCTAAATGTAGTGTCAAAAAATGTCATATGTAACAATTTCACGCTTGCTTGGGCCCTCATAAAATTGAGCTTAATGATGCCTTGAATTAGTGTTGTAATGTGTTTTAGCACACTCACATTAGGTCTTTGGACCTTGTGAACTAAATGGACCTAATTATACCTTATTTTAGGTGTTGTAAAGAGTTATACCACACTTTCACACTTATCTAGGGTTGAAATTATTAATTGGGCTTCTTTATGCCTTAATTGGCCTTATTTTGCATTGACAATCCTTAATTAATGCATCTTTCTGAGGATAATCTCAACATAAATGAACATCCAATCATAATAAATGTATTTTTAGGTTGTGTGGCCTAGATATAGTGATCTAGGACTCATATGATACCTAAGGAATATGGGTCCCACCTACGTTTTAGGGTCTCAATCCTAATTTCACATGAATCTAAGAATTTTTTAAAAATGTGTCCCATAGTTAGGCCTAATGGGACTCATACACCACTTATGGTGCATGAGTCTCGTGTGACCCAAAATTAAATTTAATTCAAATTCTTGGTGGCATTTTATCCTTAGATCTTATGTTGGCTTGTAGTGTTGTAATTTCAAGAAATTTGGCATAAAAAAGTATAAATACAAGGTTATTTAACTCATTTTACACCTAGCAACTTGAGTATTCATGTTTTATAGCAAATTTGAACATTCAAGAGTTCACAAGAGAATTTAGGTGTTTACAAGAGCATTCAACAGCACTCAAGGGTTGATTATCAAGTGTTTTGGAGCATTATTAAAGTATCAAGCATCATGTCAAAGTCATCATACATCATGTTTGTTTTTGAGCTAATAATTGTGATGTAGGATTTCATGATTCAAGCTAGCATTCAATTCTAGATCTATCACATTGTAGCAAGACTCAAGATCTACATCCATTGGAGCCACTTCATACATGTTTGCAACCTTTTATTGCTAGGGTTTTCTAAGTTGCAACATTGCATTTTGTTCATTCATCATTCCTTTATGCCATGTGATTTCATTACAAGGTTTGATTACCAAAATGGGGTTTGACCAAGGAAAACCCCTTTCCACTAAAAAACCAACATTTTCCTCTCTTTAGTGTGTGATTTGTAGATCTAGGTTGAGGACCTTCTAAGGAGCAAGATTGAAAAGAATTCGTTGAAGTTGTAAAGCCATTCAAGTTTTCACCTTACTTACAAGATCATTCAAGAGCATCTATAGAGTAGAAACTTCACATTCATATCCAAAAACTTAGTCAAGAAGGCAGAGTAGAGATTGAAGAGAAGATTTGGGTCCTAATTTTCCTGGAAAGTCAAACTAGATTGATACAGCACTTTTGGCATATGAGTCCAAGTATAGTGGAATTTGTAGTTTTTTGGAGTTTCAAGCACATCTCTACCAGATTTATGTTCCAAAAATCCTAATCTAGGACTAAATCACCCAGATTGGCATATGAGTCCTAGGAGGCATTAATTTCAACATATTTATCATTTCAAGTCTTCATCTAGGCTCCTTTAGATTTCCAGGTGCACACCCTTGATCTCCTAGCTTTCCATTTTGATTTACATGCAATTTTAGGTTAGTTTTGCATTGCAGTAGGTTTGAACATTCGGTCATGCATTTCATTAGTCTTTCCAAGCCCTAGCTTGGTGGTGAATTCCTCTTTAGTTTCTAATCAAAGACTAGGACACCCTATTGCAAGATTTCTTTCTCCTATTTCATCCTTGGACTGAGATCTCTAGGACCTTTCCTTGAATGAGAGTGAAGAAGATTGTTGTTATTTGTCCTAAATTATAAGCAACGACAATTTTATGCCTTTTAGTTTTAAGCTTCTATTGCAAGTATTATTCTCACAATGTCCAGACATGCTACTAGAGAAAATGTCTCATTGTATCAACCTAGGGATATTGTGAATATCCCTTATCCACTAGCCTTGCTTTATTTTTTTGCACATCACCA